>OX381686.1:13607500-14207500 GCA_947462355.1 Caradrina kadenii | reverse complement strand
GAGGGATCTACACGCTACTTAACACGCGTTATAAACTTTAACGTATTTATTAACTAACTTAATGCCTCGCTGCCCCGTTGGTCTCGTGGTCTCAAATGCGACTGATGAGCGTGGGGTCCCGGGTTCGTTTCCCAGGTTAGGCAAAAGGTATTATTGGGTATTTCCATTAGGATTTGTTCAGTAGCAGCCCGGAGTTTGGAGGTTGGTGGTGTGATTCACCCGTTCCTCGGAAAGCACGTAAAGCCGTTCGTCCCGGCTGTCATTCGTAGATCTTTGACAGTCGTTACGGATAGTCAGAAGCCAGGAAGCCTGACAACCAGACTAACCAAGAGGCATCGTGTTACCCAATAACGGGGTTGTGGAGCGTTTTACATAGGCAGTCGCTCTATACAAAACACTGGTACTCATCTGTATCCGGTTAGACTAAAAGCCAACCCTAACATAGTTGGGAAAGGCTAAGAATAGGATGATGATTAACTACCTTATTCAATATAATTATTTATATTTTAATACTAATTAATTTCTAGTTATTGATTCGTTGACATCCGTAGCAATGGAATGACAACTACTTATTTCTAAATATATAAATAAGAAGCATTCGTGTCATAAAATAATTATTTTAAATGAGGTTGTATAGGCTCCTTCAGTTAAAACCTCTACTACTGTAGAGGATGAGGTGATGTGGTGATGTACCTACCACATATGAACACTTTATGGGCAATCCAAAGTTGTTCCCATTCAGAGCCAATTCAAATAATAATTAAAAGTTAATAAGTATCTAATGTTTAAAGGTTTACAAGAAAACATGGATGTTTTGAATTTTATAAAATTCTGCATCCAACGATAGACATGCGTTATCTAACTAGCCAACCCGATAAATCCCTTAAAATAACTTAATGAACAAAGTCAACCTAGTTCCGAAGAAAACACAAAGAAAGAATGCAAGTAGTAGCAAGTTGCTGCCAGTCGGGACATTGTCGAGTGCTAAGTAGTTTAGCTGTCACGAACTCTTGCAAGCTCTGAGCTACTTCAATAACATGTTATTGTTGGCTTTCCAAAGAATTATTTCATAACTTTCAAGTTTGAAACTATGCTTCAGAGATTCTTTGTGTAGGTACCTTTTTATTAGTTGTAAGCTCATAAAATTTGAGCGTATGCTTACCTTAACGAACCAGTTACGTTGCGCATTAGGTATAAAAGATAAGTTTTCAGCAGTTGACCTGCACCTAGATCGTAAAGCAAAAGCAGGTGGCTGTTTGGGTCGTAAGACTTTTAAGTAGTGACCAGGCTCCGGAAGACGCAGAGTGGCGAGGCCCACAAGGTGGATGCGGGTAACGCAGGACCGGGCATTGTGGCTATCTCTAGATGAGGTCTAGAGATAGACCTCACTGTTAGAACAGTGGACATCATTCGGCTGATATGATGATTAGTTGAACTACAAAAAGCAATAGTCTTAGACAGGGTGTTACCAAGAGGTTCCTTTCTCTAATATCACGACTATCATACTGTTATACTTGTTTGGGTCGGCTATTTGAAAACAATGAGAATAAGTGAGAATGACATACTAGTTTTACATTTTCAATTTCTGGAAATAGAAAACTGGGCTGGACTTTAATTTTCTATTCCCTTAAAATGGACGAACCAAAAGTACCTTCAGCTTAAGTTGAATAATTCAAATAGAAGAGGCTGCCTATCTCCGTGACAATTACCACACTCTCAAAACTAGTCCAGGGAAATATCTATTCTTGGTCCAGCTTGCAGTTCTGACAGATCGTGAAGACTAACTTTGTAACAGTCCTTTGCATACCTTGATTATTATAGAAGTTTTTAAAACTTTCTGTCATAATTTTTGCGCAGATTGGCAATAACTCGTAAATTGTAGTTAACCTGGACAATATAAAAAGCTTAGCACAATAAAAGAAATATCATTAAATTATTTTGTACTCGCCTAAGTTTACGCAGTTACAATCCAGATCCTACGCAGGTAACCTACCTGGAGGCTAAGCTTTGAAGTCAAAACATATACCTAAAATAAATCTCTACAATATCCACAAAGCAAACCCATTTAGAAGATAAAGAATCTAACCTCCCATTACACCGTGCTAAATTGATTTCACGAAATCCGGAGGCGCCAGCAATATTTTTCAATATACTTTATTTCGCGTGATTTTTTATGGAAGCTCATAAACGTGTATTGTGGGTGACCGCGGGATGACGTATGTGTTCGGTGTGATTGATGCAAAAGCTTTTTCACTGTCCGTTGGCGTAATTCACTTGCTTTGTCCAGTCTTGGGAAGATTACTTGGTCGGCGAAAACAGTTCGTTGTCATTTGTTTATTTTGTTTGGTCTTTTGTATGGCATAAAGAAGTGAATATTTATGTTGAAGGAAATTAGAAAGGCTGGTTTACATGGCTTAAGAAATTATAGGGGACATGTAGTCGAGTACTATCACGACACCTACTAGACCTAAGAATTCTAAGAAAAAATAAAGAAGAACTTTTTGCCATCGACGAAAAAAGAAGAAGAATAACTGACATAGATGTAGAGTGCGTTCTTAATGACGTGAAGTTCTCAACACTTTATTAACAAGTGTTGGCAAACGTGGTATTCAATGTTTACGTAAGATATTCACTTGTATGTAACCCTGCATACAAAATAATGTAAAACATTTATTTCAAGAACGTTCCTTGCCCGTTCTTCTTTATACGAAACTACCTTTTGGAAGTGGCAACTAGATTCAATACTTTTTATAGTAAATGACGTTCAAATGTGCCTTTTATTAGTCTAATTGGAATTAATAATTTGACTTTGACTTTACGAGAAGGCGGCGACTTTAGAGAGGAAAAATTACATCCAGATATTAAAAGATGGCCTACAGCTACACAAAAGCCCAAAATATTTCCACAAAAATATCTAAGTATTATATTTTGGTAAAAGCCAATTTCCTGTCTTGTTTTAACCTTGAACGTGAAGACGGGTAGAATAAGAACTATCTCAGATTGTTTTTCTATTTACAATTATTGGAAACATGTCTTGAAAAAAGTAAGGACTCAATTTCCGGACAGCAGTTTGTGGTTCATCATTATCATTACCTTTATCTTTATACTAAACAATTTATCGAGGACATGTTTATAGAAAGGCATAAACAATATGAAAACGAAACGAATAAAAATACATTACGAAGAACTAGCCAATTAAAAACTGGCCACAAATCCATCCTCCGGACGTCGACAGATAAATTCCTTAAGGAAAAACCCAGTATCTTTACTGTCAGCACTCGCACTTACAATTATTTGACCGGCTTGAAGAAATGTGATGACATAGCATTCAATACTTATTTGTGTTGATTAAACTTAGCTAGCTCCACGTGTGCGGAGCAGACAGTGTGACAATGATCCACAGTTACTCTCTTGAATAACCCTCAGTTTTTCTATTTCGTTTCAAAATTGTTCAGCCACGAGAGAATTTTGCGCACTAACTTAATTCTGCGCTGTCGCAGCTGTTTCTGGAAATAAACACACATACCATCACGCCTGCTTTCCCCGAAGGGTTAGGCAGAGGTGTTCCAATGTATACCCACAGTTCACCGGTATGTTTAAGTCGCATATAACAGCGGGCGAGCCTATTGCCATTAACCGGGCACAAATCCTAACTCCGAGCCGCTACTGAGAATTTCATAGAAAAACCCAATAACACTTATTGCTCGACCTGGGAATCGAACTCAAGACCTCTAGCGTAGCAGTCGCGCTTAGGACCGCGGCTTATGAGGCAGTTAAAAAAATACTCTATTTTATTCGCTTATCAATAATTATGATCTAAAAAGCTACACAAAAATTATGAATGAATTAAGCAGCCAGATACAAAGCCTTATCACCGACCGGGAAATCTAATTTCATACTGTGCCTACCCTGAAAGTGGCTGTAAGGTGATTGACTTATCAGGTCAATGTACCCGGGCTTAAACTTTATGCCAGGTGATAGTGAAGTTCAACGAACGACGGTCAATACACGTGGGAAGCTTAGCCGTAAGTGAAAGTTTGTGCGAAATAGTAAGCAATATTTTCTATACAAAATTTCTAAAATAAAATCACATCACTATTTTAAAAAGGAAGTACTTTTAGAAAAGAGCAATCAATAACAGTCCGCCTTTGTACAGTGTATTTTTACATTATGTGCATAAAGTTTAATAAATAAATAAATAACGTTGAAGCATTAATCATTTTTTATTCTCTGTCATAAATTTATTTTTTTAATCTCATTTTTTTTTATTGGGATTTTTCTATGAAATTCTCAGTAGCGGCTCGGATTTTGCATTTATGCCCGGTTAATGGCAATAGGCTCGCCCCCTATTACATGGGACCTAAACTTATCGGCGAACTGTGGGTATATTGGTACACCTCTGCCTAACCCTTCGGGTAATACAGGCGTACTGGTATGTGTTTAATTTCATACAAGTTCGCAATTATTACATGTGCCTATGGATTACAATCTGAAATATAATTATGATTTTATTTGAATAACAGACCGAATCTATCAAGATGAGCAGCTCCGGCGATGGTTAGTTCAGTGCAGTGACCATTATTTACAGATCCAGAACTTTTTAAGCCTCATAAGTGTCGTATGTGTTATCGTTCCAAATTTATAGTCTTATGGGCGGAACCTATTATAGCCGTTACGGGTGCCTGCAGGCTGCAGGTACCCATAACGGCAAGTATGTGATACTAAATCCAGCTTCTCCAACGATAAATGTATGTAATTGTTAAGACCGCGAAAGCTGTTGTGATTAGTCGACTGAACTACCAACAGCCAATCATAGCCGCTTGATTTTTCATTCGAGAAACCTAAGTGATTGTTTTTCTCTCGTCCGGAAAATTACTACCATCTTTTATCTTATCTTATCTATTTCTGCTGCAAAGCAGTGTTGTTGTATTCCGGTTTGAAGAGTCAGCCGGTGTAATTACAGGCACATGAGACATTTTACCTTTGTATATAGGTAGCGGTGACCATTTAACATCAGGTGGTCCTTCGGCTTGTATGCCATCCAACGATACTTAAAAAATAAAATAAACACGTTGCTGTGTTAGTAATGAAACTCCACACCACACTGCGCCTAAAACACTTATCGTTGAGGTGGCTCCAAAGGCTGCCCAGCTAAAATGGAACCAGGCCGGACATGTGCAATGATCTATGGGCCCGTAGAGTCTAAGATGGGTCCAGAAATGGCAATGGCAGACCACGAGGGAAATGGCGAGACAACTTGGTCGGCTTCCTTGAGATTTAGCAAGGCAGAGCAAAATCACGATAAATGGAAGAAATAGAGGAAGGCCTTTGCCCTGCAGTGGGACAGTACTGGCTAGTTATAATAATAATGATCCTGTTTTCGTAGCCGGTGAGCTACCATTTTTATATTTCTACATGTTTTTATTTTTAAATTAATGTTTAAAAATGTAATTTATATGTTTATTTAATGAATAAAGGAGGTAACAATAATGAAAACAAAGTCACCGTTAGAAGCAATCACATGTAACGATTTAGATACAATTGTTTACAAAAATAAAATAAAACAAACATCATTAGAGAAACGGAAGTGAGCAATGGCTTTTTCCTGTCGCACAACATAAATATGTATGTTGGCAGCATTGTGCGTACGATACGTTAGGTAGTGCCAACTGAAATATATTGTATTCTGTGCCAGAGTTCTTTACATACATGTACGTACGTAAATTATGCTAATTTAATAGTTATAGTAGTAGGTATAAGGTAAGTGGGATGAAATAAGTTGTGGTTAAATCGTATCTATGGATAGGTCTTAATAAAATATAGTTAGGTTTCTAATATAAATAATTTTCTAAACTGAATAGTTCAGAGAATTATTGATATTAGATATTTATAGTAGCTAGTACATTACTTATTTTAGATGTAAGTACTAACACTAGTTTCTAAGTTTTGTGTTGTACTAACCAAATGGACTTTCTGTCTGAAATAAAAGCATTTTATTTATTTTTATAAATAAAAATAAATAAAATGCTTTTATTTCAGACAGAAACCATGTCAACTTCCACCGCAAATTTGGTTTGAACGAGTTCTAGTAAGTAGTTTTTTTTTAATACGTCATAAATCTTAAAGCGCAATTTACCTTTCATTTATACATTTATTTATGAAAACTGTTTGCACATAATGTTATAAAATACACTGTACAAAGGCGGACTTAATGCCTTAGGCATTTTCTACCAATCAACCTTATTCAATCATCTCAAATAAAAAAAACACATAAAGATACGGAACTCTTCGTGCACGAGTCCGACTCGCACTTAGCCGGTTTTTTTTTTATTCTGGACTATACTTGGGAATTTTCTGGATACAGAGACATTGTAGGACAAATTTCGCTTAACTCTTTACCTGAAGGAATCAAGGCATCTAATCAATCAATCATCAAATCACTTCCACTTACACACTTACACTTTTAAAATGCTGTTAATGCACCACTTGTATAATTTGTAAACTGTTGCCGTTTTTAAAACTTTAGTTTATTACTAAGCAGAACCGTCGCTTATGTCATCTTAATTATTGGTTTTTCCTCATAGAACTGAATAATTGTATTCTTTTTGAGTGAAATAAATTTCTTAAACCGTAAACCGTAAATTTACAAAGATTTATGTTTTTTTACGAAACACATAACATACCATCACGCCTGTATTCCCCGAAGGGTTAGGCAGAGGTGTAACAATGTCCAATTGTACACCCACAGTTCGCCGGTATGTTTTTAGGTCCCATGTAATAGGGGGCGAGCCTATTGCCAGTAATTGGGCACAAATCCTAACTCCGAGCTGCTACTGAGAATTTCATAGAAAAACTCAATAACACTTTTTGCTCGACCTGGGAATCGAACCCAAGACCTCTAGCGTAGCAGTCGCGCTTAGGACCACTAGGCCAACGAGGCAGTTAAGATAAGATTTAAATGTCATAAGTAAAGACGCTATCCGACTGTTAGGAGTAGTGTTACATATTACAAACCAGAAACAAAAATAAATGTATTGAAAGAGAAGAATAAAATTATTTAGAAAAAAATGGCTCGCTTCATGATTCGCCCCCTCTTTTATAGGACCTAAAACATACCGGCGAACTGTGAGTGTACATTGGTACACCGCTGCCTAATCCTTCGGGGAATGTAGGCGTGATAGTATGTATATATGTTCATGACAATGAAATAATATCATGATAAAAAATCATAAAAGTCAGTTCGAAAAATATTTTTCATCGAATAATTCGCAAAATTTTGAGCGTAAACTATATTGTTTTATAAAATTTTATTATAGGGAATCAATCAACTAAAAACAAAGCTAAAAATGATTTCTCTGAGAATATTACTTTTATTTTGTAGGTATTCTATTCAACTAACATCAAACGCATCGTTGCCTAATTACCTAAATATTTGCTTTTATTTGTTTTCCCCCGCACGCCCCCTGAACTGTTTGCATGCACCATGCATAAGCATTATATTTAGCGAGCAGCAATAATTTTTGCTTGATGTTACTTAGTTTGATGGGCAATTTGCGTAATTACCGGGTATGTGATGTTTCTTGTTACACCCTTACAATTTTATAAAGATCAGTTTAAGAGCCTCCGCCCACGTTCGACTTTTTTTAGGACCGTTCAATAAATCCATAGTTAGGTGAGATCGACTTTTTATAGGACGTGTGCGTTAGTTAATTGGAATTCATATGTTCCATTCTTTCCGACAAAAAATCGGTAACCGATTGTATGACGTGTAATGTGCTTACTAAAACGGTAATAATAATACTTTGTTTCCATATCCTGCAATAGTCCTGCGCCAGCCGAGGGTTATCCTTGGATGCCCTTGCATAGTGCATACAGGGACAATGTCAGTTGGTGTTTCATTTCATTTTAAGCCGTCTAAGGGACCTCTGCTAGTGAGCTTCGGCTCCGCGTACGCCTTTCAAAGGTCCGGGACTCGGTCTCTAGTTAATCGAGTGAATGAAATATGTTATCAATAAAATTATCTCTTTTAAATACTCACAAAAAGAGTTACGATAATAGCACACATTTAACAGCAATCCGCAATGGGATGATCGGCACTAAAAGGTTGTAAGTGGCGTGTATGTGCGTTCATATTTAACGTAACTTTATACGTTACGTAAATACTCCTAATACTCTTAGAGCAAATATCGCTACACTAACTCGCCTCACAACGCAGGAGGGCCAGAAAATCTATTTCTTACAAAATCGCATTAGTCACCGAAAACAATATTAGTTAGTAATTAAAACACAAAAAAAATAACATTGCGTGCTTCAAAGCTGCGCCAAGTAGGCTTTGTCTACAAAGGAAAAATATTTGTAGGAAGAGACAATATCAACGTTACATGAATAAAATCTCTCTCTGAAGATTCTTATTAAATTTATTATCTTTCTCGAGTTTTAACAAAGTTCAGCGATACCAAAAGTTAAATGATGCGGGGGCCGAAGTCCTACAATTTGTTTTGTTGGTATGTGGATATCGATCTACAAGCAAAACGCAGTAGTCTTGTCAGATTCCCAGAGAAGAAAACAGAAAAGTTTCGGCAATTTTTTCCATTTTAGCAGGACTTAGAAAACTGAATATTATTTTTTTCCACTTTACTTTTAATCATCTATTTGTGCCAGAAAAATGGGGCTTCTGAACCACCGTGCTAGCACCCCAAACAGCTATAATAAACCAGCCCATTCCGGTTTTATCCAGTCATTACTGGCGCCTATAAACACAGGCGGTCGCTGCCACGTGACTGGACTATGTACGCCTACTTTATGGCCCCACACTTATCATGGAACTTTATATGTACACTTAAATATTGTACGTGCTTTCGGAGGGCAGTAATTATTTTTTTATCTTTTGACTTGCTTGTCCGGGAGTGGTTTAAGCTGGTTTGTTGGGTATTTCCTAATTTTGTTATTTTTATTAATCTGCTTTGAATATGGAATATCTTCTCTTAGATGGTTATCGTAAAGGGTTAAAGGCCTCTTTCTGAAAATTTGGAATAGTGTGCGTGCTTTACTTATAGCCTTATTTCATATTAACCTAAAACCTGAACAAGGGTCAATGCACCCATGATTACGAACAACATATTATGCGTCAGTTTATTTTTTTTTTGCGATTGCGGTTTGACTCGTAGTAAAAGTTATTCAGAATAATCATGATGATGTTTCTGGTATACAAAAAAAAGCTGGTACATATGAAATTGAAAAGTCTATCTACTATCTATCTCGACAATGCCAAGTCAACTTGCAACCCAATACTTACCGGTCGCATCAGTTACCTTACAAGCTACCACACCAAAATACCACATTACCACAATTTTTTTAAACACTAGCCTCTCCCCACGACTTCTTCCAAATGGAAGTCAAGTATCGTGACACTGCCGTGTCGACGGCTTGTTCGTGTTCCACGCGCGCCTCAAAGAGATGTCAGCAATTTTTGAAGGGGCCACACAGGGCCGATTCCTGCCAGGACTGCGGGTTTGTTATAAGAGACACCGCGCCCCCAGAACGCAAAGGGCACAAGAAGGAATATGGGTGGGTTGTAGTCAGTAAAAGACTGACACCTCCCGCCCCACCCAGGACGGGGCAAGTCATTTGATGATTTCCCATCTGTAAAAAAAAGTATCATGACAGTCGCCAATAGTTTCTATCAATGATAGAATTTTTGTGATCAAATCTTCATTGCAATCCATTATGAAAAACATACAGGTACGAGTAGAAGTTAAAAAATAGAAACAACTATATAGGCTCTCCTATCGAGAAAAGCAAAATTTATAATAAGTTCCAGAGATAACCCTTACACACAAACTGTTGGTTCCTAATAATAACGTGAATACAGACATATTTAACTTATGAATCCAATTAGCAGCTCTACCTACAAATCAAACACAATTCCATCTGAATAACTTTGGGCATTATATGAAATATGAATTTATTAATAACACAAGGTGGTTATTTGTCAAACGCTTTGGTTGAGGACCCTATTACCAGCCGATCTTGATAGATCAAGCGTTGTGGTGGTAGTGAGGGTCTGCCAGGGATTGTGGGCACTGAAGCGCGTCGGTTCTCGTAAATACCGTTCAAAATCTAGTTGTGAGCTCATCTCGATGACAATCTATGTCAAATACTTGAAAAAAAATTTGGTAAATTAGAGGTATTTTTACAAATTGAGTCTAAGATAAAAGTGATAAGAATGAGGAAACAAATACAAGAGTTTTCGAGTCAAAGTGAAAGAAAAGAAGAAAAACCATTCATTCTGCGAAGTGGTAATGGTGTCATGTTATTCTCAATCATAATAACCCAAAAATGCATATCGAGTTTCAAGTTCGATTACGGGTACTGTAGTTACTTGACATTAAGAGTTTACAAAATCATTTCTTTTTTTGCCTGTCTTGGGCATCAAACACGGAGCCTCACACTTAGCAGTGACGCTTGCAAGTCCAAGACCAGCCGTAAAAAATACAATAATAGTAAACTATTCAGAGTTACACCTACATACCCCGTCTACACAATTTTGAACCCTATGGCACACACAAAATATTCAATCAGGTCGACACGAATGTTATCTTAGATCTGCCTGACTTAGTCATCGCATAACAAAAGGCCAGCGCTGGGCAAACGGCTCGGTCTGTATCTAAATCTAGACGATTATTTTGAGGTTGCGTGTTCGGGCTGCTTATATTAACGGTTGCGGGTCAGCAGGGCTTACGGTTCTAGTAATAATGCTTTGTGAGGAATGTTTAAGAGATTTATTTTGGAAAGTAAAGTGTCGGTTTTTTGTAACAAATGAAGTATCTAAATTCAGAATATGATTCTAGAGCCTCCTAGGCCTCGCCAGCGTTGCGGAAATTGTTCGAAAGATTCATCGTGGCCCTGGAACGTAAAGGGCATGGAGGAACACGGATGAGTTTTAGTCAGTAAGAGTCTGACACTCCCTTCCGTTCTACCCGAAGTGGAAAAGTCATTTGATGATTTCCCATCCTTAAAAAAAAGTCTCCTAGTCGATTACTAAAAAAACTCGTCTGTTCCAAACATTTCACGTGTAGTTATTGCACTTTTATATGGAACAGCTGAATTTTTTTAATACCTTATGCTTTCCCTTGTTTGGGGGTCTAGAATCCAGTACTGATTCCATTTTTATAAAGCAACAAGACATGGAGCAGTGGCTGATCACTGCTCCATGTCGATCTACTCGATCTGAATCGAGTATTCCTCGCAGCAATAATGTTGCACCCAACACCACCCCAAAAATAAGTCAATAATTTACCAAAACGTTTTCAGCCATCACCAAAGTCGGTAAACAAGCCGCTTTTACATATACAATTATATTCAAATTAGGTACAAAGCGAACAGCGACAGCGGCTAGCGGCGCGGCGAGCGGGCGAGTGTTCATTAAAAGTTAAATTGGGAGTCGCCGCATGATTGGCAACGACCATGTCGGGAATCCGGACACACTTTGTTTTTATGGGGAAACTGGGTCATATGGGATTACTGTGACCTCCTGCTGGAATAATATGTATAGAGATTTGCATTTCTTTTGTCTAAAGTGTTATTTGGTTTTTCTATAAGATTCTCAGCTAAGAGCTAGCAGCTCGGAGTTAAGATTTGTGCCCGGTTAATGGCAATAGGCTCGCCCCCTTTTACATGGGGCCTAAACATAACGGCAAACTGTGGGTGTATATTGGTACATCTCTGCCTAACACAGGCGTGATGGTGTGTCCATACATCTTTGCCGCCTTAAACTGGCAGGTGTTATTTAAATGAGAGAAGAAGTGCTTGTTAGTACCTATGTCTATACAAAATGTTAATAAACTTGCTTAGTTTCAAATGTGCTCGCACGGTACTGTTACATTTCTTAACATTTTTGTTGCTAGCGGCACGATGGAATATTTGTACGGCCTACATGTTTCAGGTTAGGCTAGAGAGCTATCATTGCACATAACAACAACACTGCACCGACACGGCAACGGCCTGAAAAAACGATCCGTTTGTAGGTTTCGTCTTTTTATCTTGTCACAATAAAAAATATTTTAACACACAATCTTTAAAGCTCTCATTTGAATGGCAAATTATTTACTGTGCGGGAAACAAACGCACTAATCCTTATAGAATACCTTGACGAAACTTTGCCAGAAGACATTGTTTATATTCAAGTATTGATTTAAATCACCGTTTCCCTTATCTTATCTTCCAAATCTAAAAATAACGTGTCCAATGTATATTTGCAAAGGTCAGGGGACAGGGCTCGGCTAATCTAAGTTTTAATGGATATAGATGTCCTTCGGAAGGGCTCGAGGTCCGATA
Organism: Caradrina kadenii; assembly: GCA_947462355.1. Lineage (NCBI taxonomy): Eukaryota > Metazoa > Arthropoda > Insecta > Lepidoptera > Noctuidae > Caradrina > Caradrina kadenii. The sequence goes on along the minus strand of OX381686.1, from coordinate 14,195,164 downwards.
ACTTTCTGCTGCTCTCGTGGACTAAGTTGGACTAAGAATGTGTGTGTCCTGTGGACTTTTGGAGTTATTTACATCCCGGATTTGGTCAGGGTCTACCTTTACAAGTGGAAAGAATTTAAGGAGCTTGTATGTACAGTCAGCAAAAGAGATAAGTAACCAGAGTCGCCTAATACATTCAAAGTTTTTTAAAAATCTATAAATGTTTTTGAATGAAATTTAATTTTATAAATATAAAATGAACAGTTTATTAATTCAATTAAATTTCATTTAAAAACGACCACCGGTTTTAAAGAACACTTCAACTATATTTACAACGATATAACAACATCTTATATAACGATCTGGAGCCTTATCTCTTTTATTGACCTTACATGTGGATGAAGATAATAATAAAATAAAATAATTTTATATTTTTAAATGTTTTTATATTTTTTATATTAATATTTAAAAATGTAAATTATATGTGTATAAAATAAATAAATGAAATAAAATAATAAAAAAAAAAATATTTCAATTTCAATGGGTATTTGAATACATATTATTAGAGATCGCCTTTTAAGCAAGGAATTGCTTGTATGAGAAGAAAATCAGTCAGATTTAGGGGAATATCAGTCTGCTGTGCACTTTAGCCTTTAATGAAATCGTCACACATCATGTTCGTGAACGGTCGCTGTCAGTTCAGATTAGTTATCTCTTACCTGCAAGGCTTATATGTTTTTTATATCGTACACTTACACTTACTCTTCACCTACATTGTTTTTACATACATATGCAATAAGAATAATGGAAGCAGGATTTTGTAATAACTTAATTGTAAAACTGTTTTTGCTCGTTCTTCTCCATAGAGTTACCTACGTTTTTTAGCTAGCAACTAGCTTCAACTCTTTTACTGACCGACCTCTTGACAATCAAAAGTGCCTGTAAATGGTTTAATTAAAATAAATGTTTTGATTTGCCAAAGTTTCCTGATAAAAACCAAATTACTAAACCGATTTTGGTGAAATTTCTTTAGGACCAATCTGAAAAAAATATCTTTTCGAATAAAAAAATTGCATGTTCGTCTATGTAGGAAGGAGTTATGACCGAACATACATTAAAAAAAGAACCTCCTCCTCTTTTGAAGTCGGTAAAAAAGCATTATAAATGCAATATCCATTACCATGATTACTTAGAATATATTTTATTGATAATCAAAATGATAAAGTCAGAGTAATGTAGATCATTAATTTTGTCAAAGGATTTAGTAACAATAAGAATAGTTAGTCAAGCTGACCAGCGGATAAACTGAAGAGAAGTTTCCGTCGCACACGTAACACTAAGCAGTTTGCCGATACTTAGCCGATGTTCAGGGCAACGTTAATGGTCTCGTGTGCCGGTTATTCACGTGTTTAATAACCAGTACAGCTATACTTATATATTTCGTATCATTATAATTGTCTGTTTTAACTTTCTTATCTCCGGAATTACTAATCTGAATCAGATTTTTTTTAAGAATCTATTAGCTAGCTTTTCGTTTTAGGGAGCTCCGTTAACCCCGAATGCGTTTTGTTTTTGCTGACCTTTTCTGTCTGACTCCTGGAAAAAGGCCTCCCCTCCAGTCTTCGTCGAATGAATAAATGCCTGAAAGCTACATACATACCATCCCGCTTGTATTCCCCGAAGGGTTAGGCAGAGGTGTACCAATATATACCCACAGTCCAGCGATATGTTTTTTTAGGTCCCATGTAAAAGGGGGCGAGCCTATTGCAATTAACCGCGCACAAATCCTGACTCTGAGCTGGTACTGATATTTGCATCGGAAACCCCTATAACACTTTGCTTGACCGGGGAATAGAACCGAAAAAAAATTAAGGATACTTAAGAAAATTCACGCGAACAAACTCGCGGGCCACCGCTGGCTGACTGACATAACAATAAATTCTTCAGTCACACGCTTTCTCTTATGACTTACAAAGTTATACAAAACTAATAATCCACATTCCAGTCCGAGACGTGGCATGTCCCACCGATGGGCAGAACCCGTCACTCGTAAACGGCACTGCCGCACAAAAGGCACCTTTCCCACAACTCCGCTAATTCTTTACCACCGGAAGGATTCTGAACTTTTATTGTAGTAAACCCATTTTGTTGGGACGCACTTATTTTTTATGAATAGACGAGTATTTTGGGAAGGAATCCCCGTTTATAGCCTTAGGAGGGTGTTGAGTGGTTTCTATTGCTCGTTTTCCACAATGAATCTGTTTTGTTCTATTTCTGTATGGAATTTATTCGGAGATATTTCTGTATCTATTCTTAGGAAAATTTGGACGGGACTTATGGGGATTTTTAGGGTTGAGTTGAATGAGTGAGCAAGAATCTATGATTACACTTTGTGTTTTGAGGGACAAAGGAAAATGTTTACCTTTGACACCATAACGTGTACTTAAAACATTAGACACATAGCTGTAAGTACGCTACAAGCTAAAGTACTAACAACACATCATCATCATATAGAACCTCGGTAAAACCGGACACGAACCGGCCAAGATGAGCTAGTACTCAGTAAACATCTGGCATTCCGGCAATTTTTCCGTGAGCCGTTATGGCGAACGAACGGATTTATTTTACGATAGCAATAATCATAACAGAGACACATGGAGAACAAAAATATATTGTTTGTAATAATACAGTGGGCGAGTTTAACTATGCCCGACCCACCAACAATTTCTTTGTGGAACTCGCTAAGAAATTTAATCTTCAGTCGCTTTGGCAATTTGCGGAGTTCTAAGAGTATTTTGACAAACATTGTTTTATTTTCTGAGCGCTGTTTTTTTTGGCTTAAAAAGTTTAAAACTGAATGTTGGGAAATACTTTATTCGGTACCAACATATCTAGAGTATTCAGCGTTTTTTCAGTTTGGCGGTGCAATTGAATACCAGTGTTCTTCATGGGGCGACGGCCTACCTGACCTCCGCAACCCAATTACTGGTTAACCTGATACTCTTTGGTAAGACTGGTTGTCAGGCTTGCGGGCTTCTGCCCACCTCGGTAAGCCCTTACTTTTGTTCGATCGACCCGTGGGGCTGTTATTACTTAGCCACGAGCCCGAGTCGTGGAAGACATGAAAGTGTAAATTATAAACAAAACCGGGTTACTAATTTATGTTGAAACATTGCTCATTCGTAAAAGGCATAATTTTAGGTAAAAACAAGTATAGTTTTCCGTTTTTTCTACAAAAATAATCTTCCTCTGCGACCACGTATTTCCGACACTCGGACAATTTTCTTGTCGCCAACTTTTCGAATAAAAATATACACGATTTTGGAGCAGTCCAATCCACTTGCAACTTCGAATCGATGTAAATATATATTTAGAAAGTTTCCAGTAAAAATGTAAGTGGATTTTGTTTGGTTTTTATTAGTTTCAAAAAGGTTTCAAAAATGTTTTATCATGGAATGGAACGTTATTGAGCGTATGGCGGATAGACAAGAATAGCCCGCTAAGAAAACTCTGACTACGATATGGACGACAAAATAAACTGTTGCAATTAACGATCCCATGGGAAGATGCAAAGCCTTTGTCAGTGGTTGAGATCCTATCAAAGCTACTCCAAACTATGTAGGTATACTAAACTTCGGAAGACTAAATCAAATATTTGTCATGTATACCTCTGAGCTCATCGTGTCTTCTATCCTTTAGGACCTTTGAGCGCAAAGGTATCGATATATATCATAAAAATTCAAGGCTTATTGCCCAAAACAACATCCAATCAGCTGACTTGTGATATGAATTGATTAGGTAAGAATCCCCGCCCAGCGCCCCATACAGATTCTTTGTAAATAAATAGAAAAGAATCCAAACTTCTCAGGTGGGTATCGTTAGTAAGCTGCTCACGCGTCAAATCCCGCGCCATTCAATCTAGCGGGAATTAAGTGGGGAATGCGTTACGTGGACTATCAGTATCGAGGCCAGGGAGTTCGAGGTAGCCATTCTGACCAACTTCCAAAAAGAAGGATATCAATTTGGCTGTTTGAAACGGGCAAATTGGCGATCACTTTATGTCTAGTATTTTTGAAAAAATATCGATATTGCTATTAACTAATTAACACCAGAAATGTATTTTTATCGCACACTATGGTACTGACAAAGAGGATGATGACGGAGATGACCATTTTAATAAACCTTTTTATTGCTCTGTCCATTTTATAAGCACCAAATAGAGCAGTTCCCAGGTACTTAAAGAACCAAACGTATTATCAAACAATTCCTATACACGACTGTGTGATCAGAAATCAATATTCAATCTCACCTTCCAGCTCCCGCCGTCTTCATAGCCCCTACACCCAAGGACGAGTGCTACGTATAATTAATTACCAATACTTCTGCTGACCCCCTAACCGAAAGTCACGGACGCTTTATTTATCATCGTGCCTTATAAATAGTGATGGAGTTATATGGATGTGCCTATATGTTTAAATTAATACGATTGTTCGGCCGCAGTCATTACTTCTACTGGGATCATTCTTCATCAGAAATGTATTCTTGGCTTTGTGATTCTGATGAAATACTTGATAAGGTGAGGAGGCAAACTAATTTACTAAATAAATAACATAACATACTATCACGCCTGTATTCCCCGAAGGGTTAGGGCAGAGGTGTAACAATGTACACCCACAGTTCGCCGAAATGTTTAGGTCCCATGTAATAGGGGGCGAGCCTATTGCCATTAACCGGGCACAAATCCTAACTCCGAGCTGCTACTGAGAATTTCATAGAAAAACCCAATAACACTTTTTGCTCGACCTGGGAATCGAACCCAAGACCTCTAGCGTAGCAGTCGCGCTTAGGACCACTAGGCCAACGAGGTAGTTGGCTAAATAAATAATACCAACTAATTGGCCTACTGCAGGGTAAAGGCCTTTTCTTAAACAGAGAAGAGATGAGCATTGACCACCACGCTTGCTTGAGTGATTACAGTTCATACTGTGCCATTGCAAGAAACCTGGAAGTAGAAACCTGTAGAGAATGTAGTGGAACTGAGCTCTTATAATGATACTGTGGGCGGAGGCAGAATCTGCTGATGGAGCAGTTTCCTCGCGTCTCTCGGCATCTGACCGCTATTATCAGAACTAAAACTAAACAAAAGTATTAGTGTTTGTTGTATGCGCTCTTATGCGACCTCGAATTCTTTTTAGATTCTTGAAAAAATCCAAAAAGGAATCTTTCTATTTTCACAGGTAAGTTTGCTGGGTCATCTTGGACATCCACTTCGCAAAAATTCAAGATTTTCCTATTTATCAAAATCATATTTTCGAACGAATTATTGCAAGAGGTACATACAAGCAAGCCCCTTTGTCGTAGAAACAATAATTTGCTATAAATTAAAAAATACAAATAATTATAGCTATCCCATAGTAAGGAGACGTCACGACCGCTGCCGAAGCGACCATTCTGCATTTTGATATAAAATAAGGAACTAATATACTCTTACTTAGCTCATCATCATAACATACATACATACTATCACGTCTGTATTCCCCGAAGGGTTAGGCAGAGGTGTACCAATGTACACCCACAGTTCGCCGGTATGTTTTAGGTCCCAGGTAATAGGGGACGAGCTTATTGCCACTAACCGAGTACAAACCCTAACTCCGAGCTGCTACTGAGAATTTCACAAAAAAATCCAATAACACTTTTTGCTCGACCTGGGAATAGAACCCAAGACCTCTAGCAAGCAATCGCACTTAGGACCACTAAGCTAACGAGGCAGTTCATCATCATAACATACCTACCTTTTTCTCAACTATAATGCATTGTGGTCGACTTACAGTCTAATGACTGTATGCAATATTTTACACGGAGCGATTCTTATATATACATACTAGTATACTAGCTGTTGACCGTGACTTCGTTCGCGTTCTCGCTCGCGATAGACGAGTATTTTGGGAAGGAATCCCCGTTTATAGCCTTAGGAGGGTGTTGAGTGGTTTCTATTGCTCGTTTTCCACAATGAATCTGTTTTGTTCTATTTCTGTATGGAATTTATTCGGAGATATTTCTGTATCTATTCTTAGGAAAATTTGGACGGGACTTATGGGGATTTTTAGGGTTGAGTTGAATGAGTGAGCAAGAATCTATGATTACACTTTGTGTTTTGAGGGACAAAGGAAAATGTTTACCTTTGACACCATAACGTGTACTTAAAACATTAGACACATAGCTGTAAGTACGCTACAAGCTAAAGTACTAACAACACATCATCATCATATAGAACCTCGGTAAAACCGGACACGAACCGGCCAAGATGAGCTAGTACTCAGTAAACATCTGGCATTCCGGCAATTTTTCCGTGAGCCGTTATGGCGAACGAACGGATTTATTTTACGATAGCAATAATCATAACAGAGACACATGGAGAACAAAAATATATTGTTTGTAATAATACAGTGGGCGAGTTTAACTATGCCCGACCCACCAACAATTTCTTTGTGGAACTCGCTAAGAAATTTAATCTTCAGTCGCTTTGGCAATTTGCGGAGTTCTAAGAGTATTTTGACAAACATTGTTTTATTTTCTGAGCGCTGTTTTTTTTGGCTTAAAAAGTTTAAAACTGAATGTTGGGAAATACTTTATTCGGTACCAACATATCTAGAGTATTCAGCGTTTTTTCAGTTTGGCGGTGCAATTGAATACCAGTGTTCTTCATGGGGCGACGGCCTACCTGACCTCCGCAACCCAATTACTGGTTAACCTGATACTCTTTGGTAAGACTGGTTGTCAGGCTTGCGGGCTTCTGCCCACCTCGGTAAGCCCTTACTTTTGTTCGATCGACCCGTGGGGCTGTTATTACTTAGCCACGAGCCCGAGTCGTGGAAGACATGAAAGTGTAAATTATAAACAAAACCGGGTTACTAATTTATGTTGAAACATTGCTCATTCGTAAAAGGCATAATTTTAGGTAAAAACAAGTATAGTTTTCCGTTTTTTCTACAAAAATAATCTTCCTCTGCGACCACGTATTTCCGACACTCGGACAATTTTCTTGTCGCCAACTTTTCGAATAAAAATATACACGATTTTGGAGCAGTCCAATCCACTTGCAACTTCGAATCGATGTAAATATATATTTAGAAAGTTTCCAGTAAAAATGTAAGTGGATTTTGTTTGGTTTTTATTAGTTTCAAAAAGGTTTCAAAAATGTTTTATCATGGAATGGAACGTTATTGAGCGTATGGCGGATAGACAAGAATAGCCCGCTAAGAAAACTCTGACTACGATATGGACGACAAAATAAACTGTTGCAATTAACGATCCCATGGGAAGATGCAAAGCCTTTGTCAGTGGTTGAGATCCTATCAAAGCTACTCCAAACTATGTAGGTATACTAAACTTCGGAAGACTAAATCAAATATTTGTCATGTATACCTCTGAGCTCATCGTGTCTTCTATCCTTTAGGACCTTTGAGCGCAAAGGTATCGATATATATCATAAAAATTCAAGGCTTATTGCCCAAAACAACATCCAATCAGCTGACTTGTGATATGAATTGATTAGGTAAGAATCCCCGCCCAGCGCCCCATACAGATTCTTTGTAAATAAATAGAAAAGAATCCAAACTTCTCAGGTGGGTATCGTTAGTAAGCTGCTCACGCGTCAAATCCCGCGCCATTCAATCTAGCGGGAATTAAGTGGGGAATGCGTTACGTGGACTATCAGTATCGAGGCCAGGGAGTTCGAGGTAGCCATTCTGACCAACTTCCAAAAAGAAGGATATCAATTTGGCTGTTTGAAACGGGCAAATTGGCGATCACTTTATGTCTAGTATTTTTGAAAAAATATCGATATTGCTATTAACTAATTAACACCAGAAATGTATTTTTATCGCACACTATGGTACTGACAAAGAGGATGATGACGGAGATGACCATTTTAATAAACCTTTTTATTGCTCTGTCCATTTTATAAGCACCAAATAGAGCAGTTCCCAGGTACTTAAAGAACCAAACGTATTATCAAACAATTCCTATACACGACTGTGTGATCAGAAATCAATATTCAATCTCACCTTCCAGCTCCCGCCGTCTTCATAGCCCCTACACCCAAGGACGAGTGCTACGTATAATTAATTACCAATACTTCTGCTGACCCCCTAACCGAAAGTCACGGACGCTTTATTTATCATCGTGCCTTATAAATAGTGATGGAGTTATATGGATGTGCCTATATGTTTAAATTAATACGATTGTTCGGCCGCAGTCATTACTTCTACTGGGATCATTCTTCATCAGAAATGTATTCTTGGCTTTGTGATTCTGATGAAATACTTGATAAGGTGAGGAGGCAAACTAATTTACTAAATAAATAACATAACATACTATCACGCCTGTATTCCCCGAAGGGTTAGGGCAGAGGTGTAACAATGTACACCCACAGTTCGCCGAAATGTTTAGGTCCCATGTAATAGGGGGCGAGCCTATTGCCATTAACCGGGCACAAATCCTAACTCCGAGCTGCTACTGAGAATTTCATAGAAAAACCCAATAACACTTTTTGCTCGACCTGGGAATCGAACCCAAGACCTCTAGCGTAGCAGTCGCGCTTAGGACCACTAGGCCAACGAGGTAGTTGGCTAAATAAATAATACCAACTAATTGGCCTACTGCAGGGTAAAGGCCTTTTCTTAAACAGAGAAGAGATGAGCATTGACCACCACGCTTGCTTGAGTGATTACAGTTCATACTGTGCCATTGCAAGAAACCTGGAAGTAGAAACCTGTAGAGAATGTAGTGGAACTGAGCTCTTATAATGATACTGTGGGCGGAGGCAGAATCTGCTGATGGAGCAGTTTCCTCGCGTCTCTCGGCATCTGACCGCTATTATCAGAACTAAAACTAAACAAAAGTATTAGTGTTTGTTGTATGCGCTCTTATGCGACCTCGAATTCTTTTTAGATTCTTGAAAAAATCCAAAAAGGAATCTTTCTATTTTCACAGGTAAGTTTGCTGGGTCATCTTGGACATCCACTTCGCAAAAATTCAAGATTTTCCTATTTATCAAAATCATATTTTCGAACGAATTATTGCAAGAGGTACATACAAGCAAGCCCCTTTGTCGTAGAAACAATAATTTGCTATAAATTAAAAAATACAAATAATTATAGCTATCCCATAGTAAGGAGACGTCACGACCGCTGCCGAAGCGACCATTCTGCATTTTGATATAAAATAAGGAACTAATATACTCTTACTTAGCTCATCATCATAACATACATACATACTATCACGTCTGTATTCCCCGAAGGGTTAGGCAGAGGTGTACCAATGTACACCCACAGTTCGCCGGTATGTTTTAGGTCCCAGGTAATAGGGGACGAGCTTATTGCCACTAACCGAGTACAAACCCTAACTCCGAGCTGCTACTGAGAATTTCACAAAAAAATCCAATAACACTTTTTGCTCGACCTGGGAATAGAACCCAAGACCTCTAGCAAGCAATCGCACTTAGGACCACTAAGCTAACGAGGCAGTTCATCATCATAACATACCTACCTTTTTCTCAACTATAATGCATTGTGGTCGACTTACAGTCTAATGACTGTATGCAATATTTTACACGGAGCGATTCTTATATATACATACTAGTATACTAGCTGTTGACCGTGACTTCGTTCGCGTTCACTCTTTTATTGGTTTCAATTTTGTTTTCGCATAACCCTCTTTTTTTTTATTAAAGTAAATAAAAAATTAAAATTATAATAACCTAAGTTACTTCTTATAACATCAGCTATCTGCGAGTGAAAGTCCCGTCAAAATCGGTCTAGCCGTTTCGGAGATAAGCCGGAACAAACAAACAGACAGACAGACAAAAATGTTAAAAATTTATTTATTTATTTATTACAACTTAAACTATCATTACATGGTTTACCCTAATGCGACAGTTAAGAACTTAGTAACTAATAATCTAAACTAAGTATATAATATATATTTACAACATTCCTAAATTAATAAACTATTAAGACTATTAAAACTATTAAATTACAAAAACATACACAAATATACTTTAATAAATAACATTAAAAATCAGGTATTATTTTGCTTGTAGCACAATATAAATAGTAATACTCTTGCGAATTCACTAAAACAACATGTAAACACATCAATTTTATTTTGAAGGTCGTTGATGGTACGGATAGCTCTGGTAAAGGGTGCCTTGGCAAGCAAGTTAGTTCTGGCAGTAGGTACCAGCAGCAGTGGCGGGCCGCGCCGCCTCCACACGTAGCGGTCCGGCACACACAGACTTAAGCGCCGCAATACTCCCGGGTTACTCTCCACTCCACGAAGGACCTTCACCAAGTAGACGACCAGCGTAAACTCCCGTCGGACATGCAGTTGATTATAGCCAACCATGCCCAAGACAAACAGATTGGGATACATCAGTGGGTAAAACGGATATACCCCATATAATTTCCTGTACAGGTGGCGCGTGAATTTGTTCTGGACTCGCTCTAACATTACAGAGTACTTAGCTTCATGTGGAGCCCATATGACCGCACTATGTTCCAGATGACTCCTGACTAGTGCATCATACAGGACCCTAACTGCTGTAATGTTTGTGAAGCTATGTGTCTGTCTCAGAACAAATCCCAAGTTTCTGTACGCCTTCTTACAGATCTTAGTTACATGCTCACGGAATGACAGATCGGGAGTCATGAAAACACCCAAGTCTCGCACCTCCGTGGCTCGTTGCATTGGCGCCGAGTCCACCACGTACTCATAGACCAGAGGTGCACGAGCCCGGGTGAAACTCATCAACGAGCACTTGGATACGTTGAAGTAGAGTTTGTTTTCATGACTCCATTGTACTATTCGATCGATGTCTTCCTGTAGGCGCTTGCAATCAGACTCGGACCTAATCTCAAGCAGCAACTTGAGGTCATCGGCAAATAATAAACAAGAGCCATGTCTTACGACTTCCGGCAAATTGTTTTTTTTTTATGTTAGTACCGTATATACTTTCATATGGATTTAGTGAAAAGCTTGTAACTAAGAAAATTGGAGGGTCTGTTGTGGGAAGGAATGTTTTGTAGGGTATATACTCTAACTTAGTTACAAAACATTCCTTCCAAATAAAACCTTTCTTACATACATACATACAATATCGTTTACTAATACTACAGTACTCAACAAAATACTCCAAATAATAATAAAACATATATCCTCGATGTTCAGTTGTGTTTCTCCGTTCATCTCCCTTGGGAACCTCAGCTATAACATTATGTACAGGAAATCATACTGATACAATACGTATTTTATTATGAAACAGAACGCATGTATTTTTATTCAGAAATGTGTTTTTATTCTAAGGGGATTTTAATATTGTCATATTGATTTGATTGTTTCTGAACGAAACTACTGATGTTTTTGTAGTAGTATTATTTACAATCAAGATTTTTTTTTATTTCATAAACTTTGCCCTGACTATCCTATGTCATGGGTGCGTTAGCAAACATATAAACTTACCCACACAAACAGCCAGACCCGGAAGAATCTGTAGGCCATACAAATATTTGTTCAGTGCAGGAATCGAACCTGGATCACGCAGCGCAGCAGCCAATCGCTAAGCTCCTGCGCTAACTGTGCCATTTATTGTTCTTCTTCTATTCGAATCGATACTTGTAAGTAAAATTCCATTTTCGTTTAGTTTGTACTGGTCCTCGGTCGCCTTGTTGATCACGGCATCAGTGGCATTTTTAATGTCCTCTAAAGTGTAAGTGTAGATACACCTTGGGCACTGCAGCAAGTGGGGCATGGTCTAGTCGTGAGCACCGCACTCGCACCGTGTGTATTTATTGTACTGAACCAAAGCAACTAACAAACTTTTATCAGTCGTCTCCATTTCATGCAATAATGATAGTATAAGGGAATTAAATCCAGACTTCAGGCGTCTTTAGACAACTTCCTTGCAGAAAACCCCAGTATCTTAACTTTCAGCAATCATACTTGCAACCATTACACCAGCTTAGAAGATTTTGACAATTCTTATTTCTTACGCCTACGTGAGCGAAGCCGCGGGCACAGCCTGTGATTTATATTTATCACATTCTGCCATAGGTAAAGACTCAAAAAAATATTCATCAAGTGTAGGTACACTTGATGAATATTTTTTTGAGTCTTTCAACTTCCACGAGACCAAATTATAGCACCAATTAGTGAATAAAAATAGCAATGACTTCGATCGAAGGCTTCGATGATTAAGAGGTTGCGGTGTTGTGCGGAGTCATCTTCTCACAGCTCAAACTGATGCAATCTATTCGCGTTAAGTGAAATTCAGGTGAAAGTTTGTCCGGCTTTGTTACAGTAAATGTCACCATGGTGTAACAACCTCGTTTAATACACCAATTAAATTCTACTAAAAAGTATATTGAGGCATTTTTGACAGAATGCGATCATTTATAAAAGTTTGTGGAATTACCCCCTGATTTAATTGTAATTGCGTAATAGGTATGAGTAACAATACAAATATAAATAATATATTAAACAAAAAACATGAATTAAAAAATGTTTACGAGAATACCTAAAATTGGAAAGTGTACACAATTTCACAAAAACGATATTATAATAAAACGGATCCTATTATAATGTAAAATGATTGAAGATTAAAATTATCTATTCCATAACCTAACATTATACACAAGAACGTCTGCCCAAAACATCGGTGTTTACCACACGCGATAAGTAATCATGATAATGTGACGTCATACGTTACCAGACGTGATATAAATACTAAGTCGAAACTCCTACACCGCTATACAATCAGCTGTGAGTACCAACAGCGCTTAGTCGGCTCAGCTCGCGTAGTGAAACAACACGATGTTTCTCTATCTAACAGTGACGCTAGTGATTCTCTTGTATTATGTGATCACGCGCAAATATGACTACTGGAAAGAAAGAAATGTACCACATAAGAAACCTTCCTTCTTAGTGGGAAATTATGGAAAAGTGCTTCTTCAGAAAAAATCCATTGGAGAGACGCTACAAGATTATTGCAATGAATTCCCTAATGAAAAGTTTATTGGAGGATTCCATGGTACAGAACCCGTACTCATACCTAAAGATCCAGAAATTATCAAATTAATTGTGACGAAAGACTTCGCCAGTTTCCATGGAAGATTCTTGTCGGAACACAGTCACAAGGAGCCAGCCTCTATGAACCTATTCGCTACCCATGGCGATATCTGGAGGGTATTACGGCAAAATATGAGCCCGATGTTCTCGTCTGCCAAGTTGAAGAACATGTTCCATCTCATCGACAAATGTTCACACAGGTTCGAGGAAATGTTGGATCGGGAAACTAAAATATCAAAGGAACTTGAAATTAGGTCGTTGACTGGAAGATTTACTATGGAGTGCATCGGAGCGTGTGCGTTTGGTGTAGACACAAACACAATGACGGAAGAAGAAAAAGATAATCCATTCAGAAAATTTGCATCATTCGTAGATCAACCTAAATATGCGGCGGTCATTAGAGAAGTTCGTTCAATGTGGCCATCAATCTTTTACTTATTTGGAGGCAGATTAGCAAAAAAGCAATTTGAGTTTTTTGATAACCTGATCACTTCTGTAATGTCCCGACGTGAGTATAAACATTCTGGAAGAAATGACTTTGTGGACCTCGTAATGGGTTGGAAGGTAAGCCATCAAATAATGGGTGAAAGCATTCAAAACAGCAAAACTGGTGAAGTAAGAAAATTGACATTAGAAGCGAATGACGATTTGTTAGTTGCTCAGTGTTTTGTTTTCTTCACTGCTGGGTTCGAAACGTCGTCAACCACGTTGAGCTACACTCTATTTGAACTCGCAAAGCATAAGGAGATTCAGGACAAAGTGTTAGATGAAGTAGACGCATATTTAGTTCGCCATGACAATAAACTGAATTTCGACTGTATTTCGGATTTGCCGTATCTGGACGCTGTTATAGACGAAGCTCTTAGATTTTATCCAGTACTCGGCATGATCCCGCGAGAGTTGATGGAAGACTACACAATGCCTGGTGGAGCAAAGTTAGATAAAGGTATGCGGGTACATTTGCCGGTGTACTATCTGCATCATAATCCGGAGTATTATCCAGAGCCTGAAGTGTTCCGCCCAGAGAGATTTTTGGGTGAGGAGAAGAAGAAAATTAATCCATACGTGTATCTGCCATTTGGAGAAGGACCAAGACTTTGTATTGGTGAGTACTATTTCTAACCCCCGACGCAAAAACGACAGCGTGTTATAAGTTTGACATGTCTGTGTGTGTGTGTATGTTTGTGTGTATGTGTGTGTGTGTCTGACTGTGACTTCGTAGCTCTCGAACGCATGAACCGATTTTGAAATCGGTTCTGCGGTTTCAAAGTTATCATCTCTTTTGTTAGCTGCAGTAGGGATTTGGCAAAGTAGTTTTAAATTTTTACATTGATTATTATTTTGGAGCTAGAAGAAAAATTTTACATAAACATAAACTTACGCCTTTTTCCCATGGGGGTAGGCAGAAACCACAGAACGCCAACTGCTACAATCCTTACATACTTCTTTCATCACTAAATTAATAGCTGGATAATCGTGAAGACTATCCTTATACTATTTTTAACCAGATATGAAACAAACTCGTAATTATGTAATTTAGGTGTTGATAACTGTTTAAATAGTGGTTTTAAAAAAAAAACTTTTAATCTTGAATTATTTATGATTTTTTGTTTGTTCCTTAGAAACAACCAGACATTTGGGCCACCTAATACCTATTTGTCCTGTTCAGTGGAACAGGTAGTGACCTATTTCCATTCAAGTTATTAATAATTTTTGATTTGCTACCAGGAATGCGGTTTGCGAAGATGCAGATGATGGCTGGTCTCATCACCATGTTGAAGAAATACCGCCTGGAACTGGGTGATGGTATGCCGACGAAGCTGACGTTCAAGCCCGAGTCATTCCTCACCCACCCAGTAGGAGGCATCAGGCTCAAGTTCATCGAGAGAGAGGGATGGGAGAAGAGGGTGTTGGCGAAGTGAGATAGTTGTTAACTGTGGCTGGTGAATAGTGAAACCAATGATTAAAATGTTTGCTAAATCATAGTTATAGTTAGTTTTTACTCACATTTATAGATTAACTAGCTTCTGCCCCGGACATCTTCCGCGTCAAACTTGGACTATTATCCCACGGGGATCGTACATTTTTTCGGGATCAAAATTTGCCTATGTATTATTCTGGAATAATACATAGGCAAATTTTGATCTATCTACTATAATCTATCTATGTACCAAATTTTATCCAATTGCTTAACAAACATCCATAAATCCGCACAAACTTTCGCATTTATGATATTAGTAGGAAGAATAGGATACGTTAGGTTCGGACTCAAATGTAGTCCTACAACAAAGTTGATCTCATGAAAAGGTCGCAAGGAATCCTGAAAGAAGCGCATGAGTAAAACAGTACACAAATAACAATAAACTAGATTAAAAATTAAATTATCGAGTTCATGGCAGGGTACTTATCTAATACCCGTAAAGTGCACAAAAAATTAAATTCAACGAGTACCTGAATGATTAATGATTAACCGTTCAACTGCTGTAGCCAGGTTATAATGTCATCAAAAAATCAAATGCTACTACTCAATAACCGATTTTTTCTATGGTAAACTAAATTAAAACTAATTACAACAAATACATTACAAACAAAATAATATTATATACAAATATCAATTATATTATATACACATACAAAACATTAAAAAAATAAAAAAAGATAAATTTATGATTTATATAAAAGAAATTATTAATTTATGTTATGTATAAATTAATAATTATAATACCTACATATATGTATAAAATTAGAAACGAAAATATTTCTTTCATAATATATATTACACATTATAAATACTACAGTATCAGTACATGCTCATTAAAATAAAATATGATTATAAGATTTTAGATATTAAGTTATTGCTGCATGATAGCCCTCTTCCTCTCTTCTAAGTTTTTGCTGTGCCCAAAAGGGTTCATAATGATTCTGTACCTTTATATTTTTAAGACCATTTATGTACATTATGAAACACAATAAAAAATTGAGTATCATCATCATCTTCCTGCCCCTATCCTATGTTACTTGGGACCTGCGTAACACGTTGTCTTTTTCCATGCCGTCCTGTCAACCGGCATCTAACACACGTGAAGAATGATATGAAAGAGAAGGAAGTCCCTTTCTGTTTCATATCATTCTTCACGCAATCCATCCATTTTTCTTTGGCCTCCCTCTTCCCCTCCATCCATCCACATTCATATTCATAACTCTTTTAGTCACATGCGTCTCATCCCTCCACTTTTCATGGCCATATCAAGACAGACGGTGCCCTTTCAACTTTTCTGTCACTGGCGCTACTATCAAAGTTTATTATTCGTGAAATGGTTCATACGAACATTGTATTCTTATTTGTATTTAGTTTTCTATGTAAATAATAATTATTCTTGATATAAAATTGTAATTATATGAGTGGAATAAAATTTATTATTGAATTATTTCCTTTTCTTTTTCATTTCTTTAAAAAAAAAAACAAAATCAAAATTGGTTCATGCGTTCAGGAGCTACGATGCCACAAACAGATAGACAGGCACACAGACACGTAAAACTTATAACATCCCGTCGTGTTTGCGTCGGAGGTTAAAAACTTGATTGATCTAAAATGTTCTTACGTCAAGTAGGTATTAAAATTATGTCAGTATTTACGAATTGTAAACAATGATGTAGCAGTAAAGTGTTGTTTGTAAATTCACACACGTTCAAGTATTTGTGACACAACAACGTAGTCGTTATATTTTTATCAGTAGTGTTGTTTTGTTTGTGTGTGTATATGTTACGGCTAATTCCGAAGTGCAGCCACACTTAGTTTTAACTGGCTGGAACTAGATGTAACCAGTTGCACTCGGCTAAACCTAGGTCTTAGATTAGGTTAATAATTAAAAAAAATGTTAGGTTAGGTTAAAACCGTGACCCCTTCGAACAACCCCAGAAATTATTATTTCATGAAACGTACCTAGTTCTAGGCAACTGCTACCAGCTACGCCTAGTTCTAGCCAGTTCAAACTAGGTGTAACCGAGCGACGGCTTTTCGCCGTAACATAAACATATACAAAGAGTGGAGATAAATAAAAACGATCACAGATTAAATAAAAAAAATATAATGATATAATTCAAGCCATAACAAACAATATGGTTAAGGTTTAAACATGTTAACAATAAACAAATATTTTTTATTCTAAGTATGCAGAATACACTACATTGTATGCCGTTTATATTAATTAATATTTTATATAATATTTCAATATGCTCACAACATTTAATTAGTAATTTGTGTTGTTTTTTCTAATTAGTAATCTATGTATACAAATTTTAATACACAATTAACAAAATTAAATTACCTCAATTCTTGTTATACGGTAAGTTACAAGTTATTGAGTAATTACAAATTATACGGTGAATAGTGAAATATTACAGTTATGTTTAATTAAAATTATGTTTTGAATAAACAAATTTAATACTAGGAATTCTAATAGCCGTTAATTTAATTAACAGCCTTTGCCCGCGAATTCATCCCTATGAATGTCGGTTTTTTAATTCGAAAGATACGTGGCGCCATCTATTATCACAAGAATGTTGTTGTTGTTTTCCTCGGAAATAGTATTTTTTTCCGTGATGAAACTTACCCTATGTCCGTTTCTGTACACCTGACAACGTAATGCAAAATTTCAGGATGATTAGTTCAGTGGTTTAGGCGTGAAAGGGTAATAAACAAACAAAGTTACCCTCGCATTTATAATAATGGTTACGAAGTTAGGATAATATAATAATTAAAAGTACAAATTTTTCGCATAAAAATCAACTGCTCCTCCATGCCTAAGGTGGTGAAGAATTCCTAATTTCTATAGCGTTAAGAATAAACAATGATTTGGGATTTTAGGAATGTAATACAAGGAGTCATATTAGGTACTACTCTTTTGAAAGTATCCTTGTGATCTTATTACGAGAATGGCTTCATTTAAAAACAGTAATTAGAGTACAGTACAGTTTATTTATTTCATAACATAAACGCTATATTTACAGGCAACTTTACAATTCCATAATGCCGAGCAATACAGTACAGTTGATTTAATAGCAACAACGAATGATAAACAATGTTGTACATAACACAACACATGTAAGTAGCGAACATGAGAACAACTACACTCTGTCAGCAACCAGATTAAACAATTGACAAATTATTATACTTAACCTAAAATTTAATTAGTAAAATTGTTGTTTTCATTCTTTGAGCCGCTAACACGCACTTTACCTACGAAAGACCTGCGCGTCAATTCTGGGAAAATCCCCCACTGTGAATTTAGGTGCGGTGAGAGATCATCCCACCCAATACTAGGGATTCAGTTCACCGCATTAACAACGCTACTGGCACCGCGATAAACGTGGCAACGTGACGAAAAGGAGAAGAAAAAGTTCACCGCAAACTCACATCCCCTAAATTCAGGAGAGATTTTACAGAATAGCACACCTAGTAACAACTATCTCATTTCACAAACACCCTCTTCTCCCATCCCTCTCTCTCGATGAACTTGAGCCTGATGCCTCCTACTGGGTGGGTGATGAATGACTGAGCCTTGAACGTCAGCTTCGTCGGCATACCATCACCCAGCTCCAGGCGGTACTTCTTCAACATAGTGATGAGACCAGCGAGCATTTGCATTTTCGCGAACCGCATTCCTGGAAACAACCACCATTCAATTAATAACTGGAAGTAGGTAGTGGAAAAGGGTACATATTTGTGGCTTAACTGTTATGAGTCTGGCTATTACTAAAGTAAGCTTGGCATAGAATATTCCCTTATTGGAGATTTTCCAGAACAGGGTAACGTTTCCAGGGAATTTAAAAATCATCATCACATTCATATCATTATTACACCTTTCTGTACCGAATCCTCTAAATTCCTGGGCCTAAGATACGCCAGAGCCTGTTTGTGTCTCTAAACAGATATAAAAAAAGTATGATAAATATAATATAGCTATAGTCTTCACGGTAGTTTAGCACATTGATTTGAACTTGACCTTCATAAAACTCGTTTTTGTCTGTTGTAGTATCAAAATGATAGATGCGTCGGCAAACAGGTCTTTATTATTCTAAAGCGGGGTACACACATGAACATAAACATTACACATGTACATTTTGAAAACTGATCACGATTTGACGGGAGTTCACGCACAACTACCATGTACACTACTTCAGTAGCCATGGCTTAGCCGTTGGAAGTGATCAATAGTGAAGTACAATTTTGTTACCTAATGTTTATTAAAGAACAAAGAGACGAACGCGCTGATTAGATAGCCGCGAACATTTCTAACGAACACAGTATTACATGTTCGCTAGTGGTATGCAAGAGAAAATAAAGTAGTTGCGTCTGTATAATTATATTCAATATTCCTATGTACCTAAATAAGGCGTAAACGCACGAACATCAAAAATGAACATTTGTAGTAAGTAACATAAAATATATGCGAAGATGAAGGTGCTAATAATGCAATGCAACTTTATTCACACATGTGTACACGATTTAATTATTTGCGCAAAAAAAAATAAGGAAAATGGACAACATCTAATAGAAACGTGGGGTTTTCCGAATTTTAAAATACTTATTAATTTACAAGTCTAAAGTGACAGTTAATTTTTTATTTTCCAGATTTCATAACACGCCGTCACGCCGGTATGTCCCATGTAATAGGGGGCGAGCCTATTGCCATTAAGCGGGCACAAATCCTAACTCCGAGCTGCTACAGGGAATTTCATAGAAAAACCCAATAATACTTTTTGCTCGACCACCTGGGAATCGAACCCAAAACCTCTAGTGTAGTAGTCGCGCTTAGGAACACTAGGCTAACGAGGCAGTTTTCCAGAATTCAAACCGATACAATTTATATTTGATGGACTCTGCTCCACATGTGCTGTTAAAATTATTATAAACATAAAACATAAAAGTGTTTACTGCTCAAAACACAGCTAACTTTTTAAAATGATTAGACATTCACTCAGACCGACTGATGCAATCTCTTGGTCCTCTCTGGCTTACGGATTGATTTTTCGCCTCTTTTTGTGAAGAAATCTTTCTGAGTGAAACATTCCAGCGTCTGAATAAAGTTTGAGATTGTGATGCAGATAGTACACTTGCCAATGTACTCACGTGACTTTATCTAACTTCCAAATGATTACATACTAGCGCGCGACTTCGTCTGCGTCGCTTATTTCAACCGCGTTTAGTTACGTCTTTGGTTATTGCTTCTCTCACGTCTGTCATAGCGTGATGTTTTATATTCTATTGTTAGAAAATTGTTAATATTGGTCCAGTAGTTTCAGCGCCTATTTGGCACAAACCAACAAGAAAAGCTTTCCTCTTTATAACATTAATACAGATTACTTTTCAAAGCCATCTATCTCAAAAAAACGTCGAAAAAGACACAAATGCAGTTAGCACATTAAATAAATAATAGCAGTCCATTACAAGGTCTAGCTCCTTCATAAATAACTCGTGTAACACGAGTTAAAGCCGTCAATATTAATGTCCTCACTCGTTACAGGGCCACGGGGCTTTTAAAACGCTCTCAAAATTTTACACAGGTTAAGTAGCAAGTTTGCAACATCAGGAGGTTAATTTGTTTCACTGTAAAGACACATAACTTGTGTTATTTTTTATCTCTTTACTTAACTTGTAATTGAACTAATAACTGGTTCACCTTAGCAAAGCCTTCTTTCCTCCTATATATCAATACTCACCAATACATGTTCTCGGTCCTTCTCCAAACGGGAGATATACATACGGATTAGTTTTCCGCTTCTCCTCACCAATAAATCTTTCTGGTCGGAACACTTCAGGTTCTGGATAAAATTCCGGATTATGATGCAAATAGAATACTGGCAAATGTACCCGCATGCCTTTGTCCAACTTTGCACCACCAGGCATTGTGTAGTCTTCCATCAACTCCCGCGGGATCATGCCAAGAACTGGGTAAAATCTAAGAGCCTCGTCTATAACGGCGTCCAGATACGGCAAGTCCGTAACACAATCGTAATTAAGTTTGTTTTCATGGCGGGATAAATATGTGTCTACTTCTTGTAATACTTTGTTCTGAATTTCTTTGTTCTTTGCTAATTCATAAAGGGTGTATCCCAAAGTTGTTGATGACGTTTCAAACCCAGCAGCAAAGAAAACAAAACACTGAGCAACTAACAGGGCATCGTCAGCTTGTAATGTCACTTTTTGATGTTCATCGGTTTTCATGTTTTTGATACTATCACCTACTATTTGATGGGATTGCTTCCAACTCATTACGAGGTCCACGAAGTCATGTCTTCCAGACGATTTGTATTCCCTTCGGGACATTACAGAAGTAATTAGATTATTGAAGAACTCTAATTGTTTTTGTAGTAACTTGAATCCGAATACATAAAAGATTGATGGCCACAGTGCACGAACTAGTCGCATGTAGACAACATACTTCGGTGGATCCAAGAAATCCGCAATTTTCCTAAAAGGATTATCGTCTTCTTCTTCCGTCATCGTGTTTGTGTCTACACCAAAAGCACACGCTCCGATACATTCCATAGTATACCTTGAGGTCAACGACCTAACTTCGAGCTCCTTAGAAATGTTTGTTTCACGATCCAACATCGTCTCGAATATGTGGGAACACTTCTCTATAAGATGGAACATATTCCTCATCTTTGCAGAAGAGAATAATGGAGTCAAATTCTGCCTCAACACTCTCCAATTGTCGCCGTAGGTAGCGAATAGGTTTAACGCTAGTGGCTCTTTGTGACTGTGATCAGATAATTCTCTTCCATGAAAGTAGTAAAAGTCCTTCGTAACAATAAGCTTGATGATTTCTGGATCTTTCGGAATCAGTACGGGTTCCGTACCGTAGAATCCTCCAATAAACTTTTCATTAGGAAATTCATTGCAATAGTCTTGAAGTGTCTGTCCGAAAGATTTCTTCTGCAAGATCAAATCTCCATAATTTCCTAATAAAAATGTTGGTTTGATATGTGGTACGTTTCTGCTCTTCCAGTAGTCATATTTACGCGTTATCACATAGTAGATAAGTAGCAACACCGCCACTAGCAGGTACAAAAACATCGTGTGGTTTCGCTGCACGATCTGTGTGGACTAACAACTAAAGTGTTGTATGTTTTTCACGTCCCTATTAAAGTCAAGTGTGTGGATATCACTTTTATAGTGTATTTACATGTATTGGTGTGCGTAAACCTGTTATGCTAAAGTTCTTATTTCATCATTCGCTTGAGGTGTGACGTCATAACAATTTACAAGTATTCATAATATGAACTGTCGGACTTTTGAAATGTGTACTAACAAATTACGCCATTATGTTATAAAAATATTAAGCATCTACATATTACGGTATTACTTAGCGATTTCCTGTAAAGTAATTATCATTATCAAGAATAAAAGCAGGCAAAAAAAGAATTAAAATAATTGACGTCACGGTTGTCGCAGTGGCTCAGCGATCAGCTGCTGCGCTGAGTGTCGTGGGTTCGATTCCGCCCGAAACGAATATTTATATGGCCTACAAATAGTTGTTCCGGGTCCGGCTGTTACAAGAGAAAGCCCAAGAATGAAGTAAAGTCCAAAAAAAAATGTTAGCTTACCCATACGTTCTCGGTCCTTCTCCAAACGGTATGTATGTGTACGGATTAATGTTCTACTTCTCCTCTCCGAAGAATCTTTCCGGACGGAATTCTTCAGGATTCGGAAAATATTTCGGGTTGTGGTGCAAATAATACACGGGTATGTGAACTCGCGTGACTTTTTCCACAACCAAACCGCCAGGTAATGTATAATCTTCCATAGTCTCTCGAAAGATCACTCCAAGAACTGGATACAGACGCTGAGCTTCACCGACCACAGCCCAAAGATATGGAAACTCCCTCACACAATAGTAACAAAGCCTATTTTCATGCCGATCCATCTATGCGTCTACTTCTTCCAAGACTTTGTTCTGAATCTCTTTATTCTTGGCCAGTTCGTAAAGAGTGTAACTTAAAATAGTCGCTGATGTTTCAAACCCAGCATTGAAGAATACAAAACACTGAGCCACTAGTAAGTCATCGTCAGCTTCCAACGATATTCTTTGACTTCCACCAGTTTTATATTATTGATGCTATCGCCAACTATCTGATGACTTTGTTTCCAACTAAATATAAGATCCAAGATCCGTTCCTTCCAGAAGGCTTCTTGGTTGATTCATTACAGAAGTGATCAAGTTTTTGAAGAAATCCATCTGTCTTGACATTAACTGTAACCCTAATCCGTAGAATATTGATGGCCAAACACAGCGAACTCCTCTTATAAAAGCAGCATACTTTGTCGGACTTGTTAGCGCTGATGCAGTCTATAGTATACCTAGCTGCTACGGATCTGGTTTCTAACTCCGTTGATATCTTGGTCTCTCGATCCAGCATTGCTTCCAATACGTACGAACATTTCTCGATGAGATGAAACATGTTTCGCATTTTCGCAGATGAGAACAGCAGCGTCATATTCTGGCGGAGGACTCTCCAATTGTTTCCATGGGTAGAAAAGATATTCAATGCTGCGGGTTCCTTATGACTATGTACTGATAGTTCCCTTCCATTGAAGTAGTAAAAATCCTTTGCCACAATTAGCCTGATAATGTCAGGGTCCATGGGGATCAACACTGGCTCTGTACTATAGAAGGCCCCGATATATTTCTCGTCCGGTAGTTTCTTGCAAATATTTTTAACGCCTTCTGCGAAGTTTGTATTTTGAAAAATGATTTCGCCATAGTTTCCTATGAGGGGTGAAGGTTTAATGAACGGCACTTTCCTAATTTTCCAGTACTTGAATTTTCGTGTTGATACATAATAAATTATAAGTATTATTGTCAGTAGTAGAAAGAGAAACACATTGCTGTTCCGGCGCGAGACTGTCTTTGACTAAACCTATTGCAATGCGTCTAACTGTATTTTTACCATTACGTGCACCTAATGCATTACAACACTGAATCTAATTAATAATAATAGAATCTGATTATTGCGCGCTTCCATCATATTTCGTTCATAAAACTTAGTTACGGCTCGAAAGTAATTAACGATTACAATTGCTATATTATCAAAATAACCTGCAAAAGAAACCGTAATTATCTTTGAACTTGACATCACAATTTGTGTAATTATTTTGACTATTTCACGTTCCGAAAATCTTTTGAGAAGTGTCAGAAATTATTCAAATGTCTCCGAGTGCTCGAAAAACGGAATACGGATGGGCGTCGATAAGAGGGAATAATTGAGTACCATCGTTATCCCATTATCAATGGGTGTTCCAGAAGATTTCTCGGTTGTCTTTTAAAAAATAATGGTCCTTGAAGATTCCTGCTTTGATGATCAAAGTTATGTTTATGTTTCAATTATTGGCTTTTAGATTTAACTTCGTTTGATGTTATTTTGTTTACTAATTGGTAAGTAAATTAGGCGTAAGGCGTTGTGACTCGGAAAATGCTTCCTTAACCACGGTCTCATTACAACCCACCACCTACACTCCACCTACCTAACTATATTTCATACATAATGCAATAAGCATTATGAAAATAACGATCAAATAACTGCAATTTCTTTTGTAACAACTTATGGACAACATTTCTTTATATTTATTTTAAAATAACGGAGCTCATTATACCCATACATAAAAATAACGATAATTATATAACAATACTTTTCCAATGTAATATTGAATGGAGTATTTTCTATGAAAATACTACACAAACTGAAATAATCCCGGCGTAAAAGCCTTTCATACCAGTAAAAACATAGAAAATAATAACCGCCCTTTTGTCTACGTAATCGGATAAAAAAAGAGTTAGCCCTAACACTCGGCAGGCATTGTGCGAAGTTTTTGCGGAGTTGTAACAAATTGCTTAAAGATTACAGCCTTGTTTTTTCCCGCAACGCTCGGAACTCCTCAGCGGATGTAAAAACGTTGAATCCCAAGTTTTGTGTAACACGCGTTTGTTCAAATGTGCCATACTTACGCTGAATGGACGGTTCGAGATATTTTTGTGGTTTTTTTTTAACGTTGCCTTGGTACCATTGTTAGTTGAAATGGGTTTAAAGGCAAGTCTAATAGGTCTATGGGTAGATTCTGAGTATATGTAGGTTGTAAGACTTGAGAAATCGAATGGATACGATAGCACGAATACACTGCAGATACAGGAAGCCGATTCTACTTATTAAAAACCGTTCAAAATCTAGTCGCAATCTCGTCTCAGCGACAAGCAATTATTAAGCTATTAAAAAACAAAAAATGTCTTTCGCACACTAATAATTCTAACATCATTTTTGCTAAACATTGATTAGGTCTGAGCACATAATTAAAAAAACCACCAAAACGCATATTGTAAAAGCTTCATTATCTCTATCTCTCTCTTCCATGTCCAAGCTAAATCTGCCCTCATTTAACCCGGGCTACATTTTGCCAGAACTTCGCTAAATAAAATACGTATTTACCTATTTTACGCTCTTCTTAGCTCGAAAGCCCAACACCGGAAGGAAAGGAGCGTTTGAAGCGATTTATCTTCAAGCCGACGCCGTTAGGGGGCTGGTTGAAATGTCTCGAGACCAATGACGATGATTTAAAGTGGCTGGATGGGCCATGGTTAAAATTTTTAATAAATTTGTTGTTTACCGTTGGTTATCTTATAATTATTTTATTTATAACTAGCTTATAAATGTCGACTATCGCGGACGTACACAAAATAGCTGAAAGTCCTTTCTTCAATTTCAAAATTAGTCGAAATACATCAAGTGTACCAAATTACATAAAAAAATTTAATGCTTTAGTCGTGAAAGCGTAACATATATTCAAATAAAAAAATCTCACTTTCGCATTTATAAATATTAATTAAGTTATTAGTATCTCCGTGAACAAGCACTAGTTGATCAAAAAACTTTATTTGGTAATCCTTACGTAATTCCATAGTTAGGTATAATAAATTATGTTTTCATTTGACCGTATCGGGCAAGTTTGGAATTATAAATAATGTCTATTTGGTCTTTATAATATATTTATACGAGTAGATAGAACAATTTCCAATTAGTAAGTATGGCTGCGAAACGATAATACCACAATACAAACACAAATAAACATGAAATTGCTATTCGCGGCTCTACTAATGCGAATAGACTAGTCATTAATGAATTAATGTGGTACCGATCAGTTACTAATTAAATACCTGATAGTGTTCCATCATCTATCGGCACTTGCTAATCCTCTCATTTTTAATTCTAAGGAGTAAGTCGGTATCATTGCGACCCTGGAACGCAAAGGGCAATAAGAGGAACACGGATGGGTTTTAGTCAGTAAGAGTCTGACAATCCTTTCCACTCCACCCAGAGCAGAAGAAGTCATTTAATGATTTCCAACATTTAAAAAATATGGCAAGTATAATGTTCCAGGTTCACGACAACAGTAAAATCCTATTGCGACTATATTTTTTGTAAAATGTCATTTGGAAGGGAACTGTCTTCTGCGATACAGGGAACGAACTAATTCTTAATAAAGAGTAAGTTTGTTTTGATTAAAGAAATAGTATTTTTTATTATTTGGTTCTGAGGCTAAACTATTGGCTGCTGCGCTGCGTGTCGCGGGTTCGATTCCCACACGAAACAAATATTCATATGGCCTGTAGATAGTTGTTCCGAGACTAGCTTTTTGTGTATGTGAGTGTATAAGTTTGTAACGCAACCACGATACAGGAGAAATACCTAAACCTGGATAAGGCTTTTAAAAGAATATTCACAACAGGTAAAAATGCCAGTATAAAATAATTAATGAAATGCACATTTAAAAAATTTCGCCCTAAACTTTGTCAACCACGTTCTAAGACAATTCCAAACTGCGCTCAAGTCTCTTCCACATCTCGCACTGCAACATCTTCGTCACATCAGTATGGGGGCAGCAAACAACAAGAATACTTTGTAAGCGTCCTAAGATTAATGTACGTTTCACAATAGAAACGTTTTTTCAAAGTGAGTTGGGCTACAGTCTATTTTGTACCCCTTCGGAGTTCGATGAGTATCTAGTGAAGGTCCTTTTTTGTTTTAATGTGTGTGTTTTTTTAGTTATGTAAGGAATAGTGGGAGGTGGAAGAAAGAGCTTGCGCTTACAAACTTTAGTTTGTTCTTCTTCGGAATGGGTTTTTATATAATTTGTCTTAGCTGTGGCCACAGCTTCTTTCGCGTGGACTTTTTTTTACCTTTTTTACCTTTTAATTAAAATAAAACACAAAGATCCGATAATGATTCTCAAATTACATGAACACTAAAGAGTTCAAATTGAAAAGTGAATAACAGTGAATAGCCTTATGACTTTATTACAAATATAGCATATCAATATCATATCAATCATATATTTTGTACTTCAAAGACAGATAACACTATCTGTTATCACAGTCACAAAGAGCTGGTAAAATAAACATCCTATAGTTAAAGATTAGTGTTATCATAACAATAAAGAAAATAAGAACCATTTCAATTAATCAATGACGCTGTTAAAGCGAGTCATTGGAGCTTGCACTTATTTCTGCCAACGTGGAAGCTAGATTAGATTTTGATAACACAACACAAAACAGATGTGAACGAATATTAGTAATCAATCTAATACTAATGTAATGTCGTGATGGCAGAGTGGTTAAGGCAACCTCTCATGTACGAGGGTGTAGGTTCGCAACCAAGGTGATTTTTTTATACCTCGGATGTACTTTCTAAGTTTATCTTGGATATCACTGACGTCGGTGAAGGATTATATCGTGAAGAAACCTGAATTTATCTAAACTTATATTTTAGAGAGGTAAAGTTAGTTTTTTTTTAGTTTAAAAGAGGTAAGCTCTAGAAATACTTGCCTAGTCGCAGGCAGAAACTAGTCCTACTTAATCTGAAGTCGCCAAAGTCTGAAATCGCCAATTCGCCTTGAGTAAGCGTAGCGATCACTGATCGTGCTTTCTCTGTCTGAGAAGAGGCCATTGCCTTCCAGTGCGACACTACTAGGCTGATATGATTATTACTCTAACACAATACCTTTATCAGCTGTCTACCAAAATAGTTTACTTTTTTTATCAACGACAAAACATTAAAAAGATTAGATTGCACGAACCATTCAAAACGTACACCACTCGTTAAGCCAAATATGGTTAGGAAGACAAACGGGGGTGCTCCACAGACAAATTTCGCTGAGCACTATATCCAATAATCGTCTGACATTGAGGATAGCGGTCTATGTTGAGAAGAGAGTTACAGACGGTTGGAGACCGATAATAAAACTTTACATAAGTTAAACGGCTTAAAAAATGAAAATTAAAGTTATGAATGGCAGAACAAAACACTACTAGCCAGAATGTTAAACTCAAAGCATTATGTCTATTGAATGACAAGAAAGTAAGTCAATGACCCCTTCTTTTTCAGGTTTGTATTTTATTAAACACTTTGTATTTCTATAGTACGTTTGTTACAAATAGAAACATAGTGCTTCGTAGGTGAGATGCGACATTTTTGTTTTCATAAAGTCATTGTTCTCTTACCTGCACCAGTGAAGGTTATTATTGTCATTTTTAGAATTAATATCAAAATATTTGAGCTATACCTTAACATTAAGGTTTAATTAATAAAATTTAGAAGATACTGGCTAAACTGTCTGGTAATCTGTGTATCGAAGACTAGACTGCGGAGTACCATGTGCCTGTAACGCGCATTTATATATCTGTATACTCTAATGGACACCTGACCAGACTGTGAAGTGTTTGCGGATGAATTTAGGGTGATCTTGTCAAAATGCTTGTATTTTATTTAAATATAACAAAATTGCTCCCGCCTGCGACTTCGTCCACTTCTCAATCAATATATTATCCGATGGAAATTGAACATTTTTCACTACTCCAGACTATAATCTATCTCCGTGCCGAATTTCATCCATGTCCGTTCAGCCGTTCTGGCGTGATTGAATAACACATATCCCTCCATCCAAAATAATAGAAATCGCAAAAATATCGTTTTCACATCGCATACCTCTCGTCCGTCAGCTCCTAACATCGGTGGTTCTTTCTCAGTGCCCATACGAAAGCCCACAGACTATGTTGGACATCAGTTAAGGGATTCCCCGGGACACGTATAGATGTGTGTTTCTTAAGAGATCTGAGATGCAGTGGGCACTTACGAATGGCAGGATTACCTAAGACGGTGTTGTTTATTTCATATGCTGTTTTATTCCATGGCTCATGAGCGCTTTGGCCAAATGTGGGTTGCATGTGATTTAGAGATTTTTTACTAGCTTTTGTCCTCGACCTTGTCCGCGTAAATGTCGGTTATTAGATGACGTCGCGAAATAATCTATACAAATATTATAAAGCTGAAGAGTTTGTTCATTTGGTTGAACACGCTAATCTCAGAAATTACTGGTTTGAATTTTAAAAAAATATTTATGTGTTGAATAATTCATTTTAGAGGAAGGCTTTAGACTTTATAACATCACGCTACGACACACGGGACAGGAGCAGTAACCAAAGACGTAACTTAACGCGGGTGACTAAAACAACGTGAACGAAGTCGCTGGCAGAAGCTAGAAGGTTATAAAGGAAATAAATAACCTATGTCCTTTCTTGGGGTTCAAAATTATTCCGTAACAAATTCCATCAACATCGGTTCCGTGGTTTAGTCGTGAAAGCGTTACAGACAGACATACAATATTAAGTTATGGAGAAGGATTATTAAATAAAGATTTGATTTTTTTTATCTTGGTATCAATCATGTTGTAGTTAGTTTCTTTTACACATATTTGCATAAAGCGACTAGTAACAAACTAAATACGAAAATAATTTAAGGAAACCTGTTTCAATAGAAATGTGCTCTGTTACAATGGCAATAGAACTCCTTGTTCGGTGCAGTACCTAATAGGAACCACGTCTAAGCAACATTGTTGTTTCAATCACAAATGTGGAGGAATTTACAGGTGTTTGACTAATGAGACATGTCAGCTCTGTATCTAAGGCTGGCACCACACAGGGAAACCCATTTGCTGTACAGGGTAGATTGTTGAGACGGGTCACTAAGGGCAGGTACCTATAGTTACAGAAAAACGTTCCTAGGAGACCATAAATAACTTTTTGAGATATTCTGAACTGTATTCACAGATTTTGGCCAAATGTACAGTCAGGAAAAAAAAGCCCTTAGTGACCCGTCTTAAAAATCCACCCTGTATCATGTGCACTATGTAGTTAATGGTAACCACTCGACTCTAAACTGCTTGTCAACAAATACGATAAAAAACTTTTAATTCATTGAAAAGATTATGTCGTTAGTACTCCTCTTGCCGGATTACAAACGGTTCCTAATACTTAATGACTACAAACAAACCTGATAACAACAACATGCCATTAATGAACAGTCATCATGACGAAACAATATTTTTTTCTTTTTAAACAATAATGAAACAATCGCTAACGCAGTTAGGTAACGTATAGCAGGTGTTCCATCTGTACTAATTTAAGAAGTTGCAAAGTCATGATGATTAAGGAAATATCATCATCTACTTAGCCTTTTTCCAACTATGTTGGGGTCGGCTTCCAGTCTCACCGGATACAGCTGAATACCAGTGTTTTACATGGAGCGCCTGCCTATCTGACCTAACACGATACCTTTTGGTAAGACTGGTTGTCAGACTTTCTGGCTTCTGACTAACGACTGTCAAAGATCTACGAATGACAGCCGGGACCAAACGCCTTTCCTGTTTTCCGAGTCACGGGGGTGTCACACCACTAAATTCCAAAACTCCGGGCTCGTACTGAGGAATTCGTAATGGAAAAACCCAATAACACTTTTTGCCCGACCCGGGAATCGAACCCGGGACCCCGTCCTGATCAGTCACACTTGCGACCACGAGACCAACGGGGCAGTCAGTGATGATTGAGGATATAAAACAACTAAATTGTGTTGCGCTAAATTGTCGTAGTGGCCCAGCGGTTAAGGTGAGCGCCTTCACAACTGGGCCAACTAGCTGTATACTCTAGAAATATAACCTTACAACGCTATCGGTATTTCAATGTTATCGTGTAATAAGCTCCTATATTTCACGATAAACATAAAGCAATTGTAGACTATTAGCCATCTACATTAAAAAATATCACCAAAATAACACAAACAACAATATAACACAACAATAATGTACTAATCCTAACTAATAATATGAATGCTAAAGTAAGTTTGTTTGTTTCTTACCTTTTCGTACCTAAACCAGTGAGCCGATCTTACAGAATTTGCATAACCGTTGTCAGGGGTGCAGTAACGGACATAGGGTACCTTTCTTTCCGAAAAAAATTACTGTTTCCGAGGAACTCAACAATAGCATTCTTATGGTAATAGATGGCGCCACGTGTCTTTCGAATCATGTTTTAATCGTACTTCCTGCTATCCTACAAATATTATAAATGCAAAAGTTTGTGAGGATGGATAGATGAATGGATGGATGTTTATGACTCTTTCACGCTTAAACAGCTGTACGGATCTGAAAGATTTTAGTGTGGAAGAACACATAGGATACATTTTGGATAACATATCTTTACTTGAAGCTAGCTTTAAATATTACCGACACTTACGAGGACGAAGTCGGGAGTAAAAGCTAGTATACAGTTTTACAGACTTTACTGCTTGCTGAAAACTTCACATTCGTTAATAAAATTAAACATTTACTTGTACTTTAAAATATACACAGAACTAATAAAAACTAGAACTGTTCTATATTATATTGTAGTGTTTCATTAAAAGCTACGAGCTCGTTAGGTACAATGTAAAAAGCGTTACCTTTTGTATCCTTTTTTAAAGAATAAAGAATTAAATAAAATACTCACACGCGCTGCTACTTTTTGTTTAATTTTTATTTTGTTTCACTCGCTTTGTTAGTTTTTGTTTCTATTTTAGTTACAAGAGAACAATAGAATTCCATTTAAATTTATAATTATTTTGTATTACTGTCAGACGTTCATCAGAAAACTGAAAGCCCGCGGCTAGCGTGGTTATTAATAATAGGCTTCTATTATTTATATAACACCACATTATTTAAAATTGCAATGAAACTGGTTAAATAGCCATGTTTTTAGCATGTTGTATTACAGTGATAATAACATACCATCACGCCTGTATTCCCCGAAGGGTTAGGCAGAGGCGTACCAATGTGCACCCACAGTTCGCCGGTATGTTTAGGTCCCATGTAATAGGGGGCGAGCCTATTGCCATTAACCGGGCACAAATCCTAACTCCGAACTGCTACTGAGAATTTCATAGAAAAACCCAATAACACTTTTTGCTCGGCCTGAGAATCGAACCCAAGACCTCTAGCGTCGCAGTCGCACTTAGGACCACTAGGCTACCGAGCCAGTTGATAATAATATTATAGTATAGTGGTTCTTCAGATAGGGCGGCAGCGCAGTACTCGTAACCGGAGAACTTGTGTAACCAGATGTATGAACGTGGACGAAGCTAAAGGAGTATGTAAGGATCGTAGCAGGTGGAGATCTGTGGTTTCTGCCTACCCCCATGGGAAAAAGGCTTGAGTTTATATACTATTATAATAGTAGTATTATAAATATAACACCAAATATTGAAATTAACGTGTAATTTAAATCGCCGTGTAAGGTTATGAACTCATAAATTTTTGTATAATTGTATGATAATACAGGGGCAGGCGCGAATTATACTCAGCAACGAACATTAATTTATTATTGTATAATGCAATAGATAAATCGTTCTTTAACGGCCTTTTGTCCTGTAACTGAAAGCATGAAAGACGTGAAAAGGTTATGTGGGGGATTAAAAGGTCCACCAACACAGACTACTTATGATTCAAAGTAGAGAGCGCTGAGCTCAAAATTCATATCAAAAGAATTACGAAAAATTATTGAATTCGCACGCATCGAATTACGCGCTATTCTGTAAAAGTCTCCTTCGGTGAGTTTAGGTGAACTGTTAATCTTATTTTATTTAATGCATTCCGTCATCAGATGGGATAACAACTCATCTCAGTGTGATTTCACCATACGAGATGATCTTGCCGTTCATCTCCTCTACTTTAAGTAATAATAAGATTTGTATATTTTCCAAAAACTCATCATAACTTTAAGAGAATAGACTCTTTCCGTGTAATCGAATTTAATATTCTACCTACAGTCGCCATTAAACTGAAATTCCTACAGGGAATAACAAATAATTTACTTCTGATATTGAATCATAAACTGCAGCTCTAAATGAATATGCTAAATCTTATGTGAACTGCCTCGATAGCCTAGTGGTCCTAAGTGCAACTGCTACGCTAGAGGTCTTGGGTTCGATTCCCAGGTCGAGCAAAGTGTTATTGGGTTTTTCTATGAAAATCTCAGTAGCAGCTCGGAGTTAGGATTTGTGCCCGGTTAATGGTAATAGGCTCGCCCCCTATTATATGGGACCTAAACATACCGGCGAACTGTGGGTGTACATTGGTACACCTCTGCCTAACCCTTCAGGGAGTACAGGCGTGATGGTATTTGTGTATGTGAATGTGGTGTTTTAATAATGGCTAAAAAGTTAAATTTACTAGATTTCATTAAGGCAACATTGAACATCATCTTGTACCGCTATCTTATTATGAAGATGTTTTATAAGTTGCCTTGTTTCTTCTTCCCAACTTGGGTTGTAATTCTTGGGTGAAGCGCGGCCGTTGGCGAGTTTACCACATAAATTGTACCCAACACACTTTCGTTACGAATGTGGGTAGTTACGTAGGCGCTGTTTTATTTATACTACGTTGCTTGAACTTTTGTAGCGCCCGAAGGACCATTTTCATGTTTTAGTACATTGTACGAAACTATGTAAAATATTTTCTTCAGATTCTTGTAATAACTTTGTTGTTGAAATTTTAAGCTTTGGATCAGAAAAGTGGTGTTTTGATCCAGGACCAATTTTTGACCAAAATTTACAAATAGCTTTCAACATGATGGCCTAGTTTTAAAAATTATTTAGTATAGAAAAGTCAATCAGCAAAATTAATAAATTGAACATTACGAAATTATTAAACTTTATATATCCGACAACTGAAATCAACTAGAAACTAAGAAATAATGAAATTGGAGCAATTCAGGCCAAAGGGCAAGTTGTTGTAATAAAACAGAGGCCTAACTCTAGTAGGACTAACTCGACGTTGACCTTGCGACTTCGGATCGAAGTTGGAACAAATAACACGAAGGTAATTAAGGTTGTTAGTTGTACCAATTTGCTGGACCAGTTGCGTCCCAAGATGGTAAGAAAACGTTGAGTTATTTTATTAGTTCTGGAACCGAAGTTCATCTACAGAAACAATTGGTTTTTATAAGTATTAACTATGGACGGACTAAGTAGTATAACTTTACGCTTGGGTCGCTAAACACTTAAGCGGGTCGTCCTTTTCAGTGCGGCATTTTCAATACAACTTTTGATAGCATTGTAATGAAAATACCGAAACGACGACCCGCTTATATGTCTAGCGACTGTAAAGTTCATAATTCTTAGTTTCATTTTTTATGAATGGTGCTGCGACTCCGTATAAAAAGACCAGACTCATGCGCCTATACGCCGTCAAACTAAGACTAATTTCCTCAAAGTTATCAATTCGGTAACTTAACTCTAAGCTCCGGGGGCTCGGAACATTTTGAGCGGCTCTTAAACAGTTCTTAATGACTGTCGCTCGTTAAGGCGAAAGGTTTTGGCTGTTCTTCCGAATTAACAGTTACAACGCTCCGAACTACCGACATAATCTGACCTGCCTCCCCTACCATCATATTTAAACATTCTTACTAAATCGTGGACCTATGGCTCAATTCCCGGGGTCGTTTTACGCTGGTACCTTATTTTGCGGCGCGGATGTAAAGTTTTATGCATTCAGAACAGCCCGAAAATTGCTCGTCTGACGTTTTCAAAGCGTTCGTAGATGGGGTTTTATTTTAAAATAGTGATTCTTGATAAAGGACGAAATATGAAACGTGTGGAGGTAATGTTTGGTGGGAAATAGAACATGGACTCAAATGTGAGCTCGTTACCGGTAATGGGCATTTGAGGTGAGGTAATAGGTACGTAGATAGTGTTTGCGGTTGAAAATTCGTCGCTGGTGGTGTTTTGTCATAGTTGTACTGGAGATAAAAATAAATTAATAAGCCCATCAGCCCTGGCTTTATTAACACTTGCACTGACTGGTTTAAAAAATCAGCCAAGTGCGAGTCGGACTCGCAAATAAAGGGTTCCATATACAATATTTACCACTGCATGCAAAAAAACTAGTTTCTCAAATGCGACCCCCTTTAATTTTTGCCTTTAATTTATTTTTTGTTATTATAGTATAGGTCATCTTAGTACACAATCAGTAAAGATGTCAACTCTCTAACTGTTAAGGTTCATGTGATACAGCCCGCTAATAGACAGACAGATGGACCACCGAGGCTTAGTAATAGGTTGCCGTTGCCACATTTCGAATACTTAACCATTAAAATTAAAAAAGAAAAACGATCGTATACCAATTTCTACGCGTTTACATCTCATATGAAAGTTGGCGCGCTTCATGGAGATTGTTATTAAAATCTGTCACTAACATTAGTTAGGCCTTTTTTTTTTTGAGGGGTGGGAAATCATCAAATAACTTCTCGCGCCCTGGGCGGGGCGGGAGGGAGTGTCAGACTTTTACTTACTAAAACCCACCCATGTTCCTTCTTGTGCCCTTTGCGTTCCGGGGGCGCGGTATCTCTTACGAACAACCCGCAGAACATTACTTAGGCCTGGAAAACGTAAAAAGTAATACAAAGACGCGTCTTATATAACCAAATCATATAACCTGAACTAGCGCAGCTTTATCTAAATTATTCAGAACCTCTTGTTCCTAGACTACTGACACCCACAGAGAATTAACACAGAAGGCTTACTGCACGCACTTGAGACAGAGATGAGAATCATACTACTATTAAAATGATAAAGTTTATAAGGATGGATGGATGGATGCCTGTTACTCTTTCACCCTTAAGAGGAATTGCCATTCGACAACGATTAGAAAAAAAAAAATTGAGTAACCCCCGACAGTAAAATAAAAATTCCTACCGCCGCTCACAAAAGGACTTTGAAACCGCTGAACGGATTTCCATCACACATAGCTAAGAACACTCCTGACTAATATACCTTTCAAACAAAAAAAAACTAAATCAAAATCGGTGCATGCGTTCGGGAGCTACGATGCCACAGACACACACACACGTACACGTCAAACTTATAACATCTATCATTTCTGCGTCGGAGGTTAAAAATAGGTATCGAATAAAATGTTCCGCTATCGCGCTGCCCGCGGATCGATACATAATAATATGTATATACATACACATGTAGGTTTTTTTAGCTTAAGCCCGCTTAAAGTTTGTTACGGGTATTTTTTTTGGTCAGAGATAACGCAGCTGCCTATTAGCGAAAGAACCTACTAGGTACTAAACGGCGATTAGAATATTCAAACAAACAAACAAACTCTTCAGCTTTATATTATTAGTTTTTTTTTAACCAGTTCTATATAATGTAAGTATACATATATAACTTATTTGATTCCTATTTACGTTGACTTTTTATGGTACTACGGATTTCATTTTTCAATTTTGATATCAGCACGTCTAATCATAAAGTTTTTTTAAATTCGTCTTATTGGAGGTTATCCTGTTAGAGACATAACTCAGCACCATTATCACCTTGCACAAAGTACTCCTTCTGCCCCCTTGGATCATCACCAGCCTACACGGGCCATTAAGACTGGCAGACACGGCGCCGCTGTCGCAGTAATCCTCACAGACAGATGGGCCACTGTTAATACTGATTAATTGCCGGACAAATCTACCCGACACATATTTTGGGGATTGTATCGTCTTCAGGAGGCTGGCAAATTGCTCAGCTCTATGCCGTCTAGATAACGTCTTGGTAGGCGGTTGTTCGGATATAGGTCGGTAATACCTGGCGCTTTGGTGTTTCATGTTGGATTCGTGCTAGGGGTTTGTATTGATTCCGACTATTCTACTGCTTAGCCTTGATAAAGGAATACAAATGTAAGTTATTGATTCAATACAGATATATATATTATAAACTAGCTTCTGCCAGCTACTTCGTTCTCATGGTTTTTTTGCCCTCGTTAAGTTACGTCTTTGGTTACTGCTCCTCTCCCATGTTTCGTAGCGTGATGTTATAAAGCCTAAACCCTTCCTCGATAAACGAACTATCTAACCCAAATATTTTTTCTATTCAATCCAGTAGTTCCTGAGATTAGTGCGTTCAAACGAACAAAGAATCAAGCAAACTCTTCAACTTTATAATACTAATATAGATCAGAAATGGCGTAGAAGCGAGCTGGCGAGTGGTACCAGTTATTATAAAAGTAGGTAGATATAATATTATAGTCTTTGCAATTCCCCAACACTCGTCATATTACTCCTACACCACTGTTATAAGGTACTATCTTTTGCCCGCGATTTCGTCCGCGCAAATAACGGTTTTCGCAAGACACGTGGCGCCATCTATAATCATAAGAACGTTATTATGGTTTTCCACAGGAACAGTACTTTTTGTCGGGATGAAATGTACCCTATGTCCGTTTCTGTACACCTGACAACGTATATGCAGAATTTCACGATGATCGATTCAGTGGTTTAGGCGTGAAATGGTAAAAAACAAACAAACTTACATTCACGTCTTATAATGTTAGTTAGGCTAAATAGCAATGACAGACGTGCGTTCGTGAAATATAACAACTATACTCAGTTAATTTTAAGCGCCTGCACAACTATAATTAGTAATGCCGCGTTAATGTATTTGCATGTTATGCCAAAGCGCACAAGATTTACGATAAAATTACAGGTTGTTACCGCAACAGTTTATACAAAAGCATGTATTTTAAAATACAAATATACATTCATACCATCACGCCTGTATTCCACGAAGGGTTAGGCAGAGGTGTACCAATGTACATCCACAGTTCGCCGGTATGTTTTAGGTCCCATGTAATATGGGCGAGCCTATTGCCATTCATAAAATACAAATGTGACTTTTCAAATAGGTATGTGCTTTCTAAGCTTATTTTGGAGGACAATGAAATCGGTGACGGAAAACATCGTGAGGAAACCCGGTCTTATAATAAATGTTTTATGTCTGCAAACACTAACTAATCTACATTGAGTAAGAGTAGTGATAAATGCTCGAAACTTCTCTATATAACCAGACGCTTTTGCCCTTTTTTGTTTGGTCCGGATCGAAAATCATCAAATCACTTCCCCCAGCCTAGTGTCAGACCTTTACTGACTAAAAGCCACCCACGTTACTTCTTGTGTCGTTATGCAACGTATGGACGGTGAGCTACTCATTGCTTACCGTCCACAGGCCCGCACGCTTTTGCCCTGCAGTGTGAGAATAATAGTCTGGTATTCAGATAATGTATTTATGTTATAAATAATTTGCTAACGAACTATTTGACCCAGCTGGAACTCAAATAAAAGTATTTTTTATTACTAGATACAGAGACAGTCGACTGGTAGCTCCCATCCTTAATATTAAATTGTAAAGTGGACATGGAAGGAATCTATCGAATGTCAGCGATTTCACATTTATTAAATGTTGGAGTAGTTCGAGTATGAACATTTGAAACTGAAACATTTCTGTACTTTAAAATATGCTACAGACGAGAGAACAGGGATCTAGATTTATGAAAGAATTTATGATTTTACAATTGAACAAGTAATGCTTCGCCTTGTGGTTCCGCGCTTGTTTCTAATTTCTGAAGCTATAAAGAAGTCTATTATTTTCAAGATAGTAAGCTTATTGAAATGAAATTTATTCGCGAAAATAAAGTTATAAACACTTAAAAAAAACACAAAAAAACATAACCCAACCTAATGAATTTAAAAATTAAATTAGCCCACGCCTTCCGTTGGGATTATTTAAGATTTAAATAAAATAAACAGTTGAAATCAGCGTCGGATTAGTATTCTTTACTCATCCCCCCTCCCCCCACCCCAGTCGTGGCTAATTATTAATTAACACGGGAGGGTAGGACCACCGAATAAAGAGGTACAGAAGCCCAAAAGCACCCACACATGCACATAGACACGGCTGTCAACTGGCTTTTGTTTACGATCGCCATCGTACATACGTACGTAGCTATGTGTGGGTGCCTGTTTCACTCGTTGTATGAAGTCGACCTTCTGTACCTATTTAGTTGGTGGTAGGACAGCCCTTGACAAATTGTCTGTTTGTCTCGTTATTATAATCCAGTTATACGGGTTTATTAAAAAAAAAAGGATCAGAAAGACTTGAGGGTATTTAAAAGGGCGTTTTAATTTTGCTTTGGGTCAAATCTCATTGATATTCACATGAACGCGCGTCCTAGTTGAGGACGCCTGCGTTAATTGGTGAGCAAGGTATTTATATGCGTGACAGGTATCCAGTGCGTGAAGGTGTCTAGGCAGTACACATACCTGCCTGCCCACAGAACCCTATTAAGGGTTAATGTTGGTCAAACAGTTACACCGCCGCGAAGGACGCCAGTTTGAATTCTATTACAATAAAAACAAAATCTTATCTTAAAACCATCATAAGTGCGAATGTTTGGATGGATGGACGTTGCCTAGATCACACCAGAACCCTGAACGGATCTGAATGAAATTAGCCGCAGAGGTAGATTATAGTCTGAAATAGCACATAGGCTAATTTATATCCTATTTTTGTGTTCCCGAGGAACAATTTATCTACTACAAAGATGTTCACAAAGGTCAAAAAGGCACCTAAGTCGGCTAAATAAGGCAAAGACGGTTGAATGCGAACTATGAACTTATAGAGCTAAAGCCCGAATATATTTTTTATCCTGAAAGCCTATAAATATCAAGCATCCCTCATCAGCCCACTGATCGCAAATAACCCAACAAAGTCTATATATTTTCGTACCCTCAGATAAATTTTACGACAGTTTAAAACAGACGCGATGACCTCAGGGGTCTCAACCTAAAACTATAAGGTCTCAGAATTGATGGCTACCATCTGTCAGCTGTTCCATGCAAATCAATTAAACTTCAACGAACTTAATTATGGCCATACAAAAGGCCCTCGTCTTTGTCCCAAAGTTCTCTTTCATTGGTGGATCACATAACTTCAGTTCGTTCGCTCTGCCGTTCATTCGTTCAATTGTTCTCGATAGCTTCTGTTGACATTGTCTAATTCTGACGTCATCAATCTGTTTAAATTGTTATTGGAGACCTTTGGACTTTATTTAAGGTTTTAAAGTGAGAGTTCCTTTATTATTTGTCTGTAAAGATCGCAAAAATAATCTAATTACAAGTGAATTATTGCAGATTTATTTTAACAAGTACTTTGTTAGTGGCCTGAGCTAAAAATCCATTCAGTGATTTGAATTGACAAAAAAATAAAAAATAATATCAACCTATTGTTGTCCCACTGGAGGGCAAAGGTCCTCTTCTCACAGAGAAAACACAATCATTATAAACACCACACTTGCTCAAGGATTTCAGATTTACTTTTATTACAAATCCAGGAGTCTTCACGACGTTTTCCTTTACCGATGCCCGTGTCCGTCAGAGGCCGGGCCTAACCCCACTGAGCCAGCTAACTAAAATAAGGGTTCGTGTCCAAATAAAAAAAAACAGAAACCGCTTTTCCCACTGCAAACTGAACCAGCAAAACAAAGAACGACCACCTCCGCGATGCATCAAGCCCACATCAAAGTCCTGTCAATCACGCGGTGGTATCACGACCGCACTGACGTGCACCGCGCTGCACTAAGGCGCTTTCAATTACCTGCTGCTGGTGTGAACACGCCGGAAGATACCGACACGCGACCCTTTGGATATGTACTGGAGACTAGGCGGAGCGGGCACGACCAGTTGTTGGGGAGTTTTGACTCTTAAAACGTGATACGTAAACGCCTTTAAGATTTAGTTAGGCAATAGAATTTAACTAGGTATTTGCCTAACATATACATTCATACATATTTTCCTTCATTTATTATTTTTTATTTTCGGTAGCCGTTTATAATTGGGATACCGGATGTGAGAAGACACATGACTTACTCATTAACTACACATACTGCCCATTGAGCAAAAATGAATGCTACGAAACTTAATGTTTAGTGTTGAAAATCGCTTTTCATCGTCTGACGTCTGTTGCATGCAAAGAATAGTGG
Source organism: Caradrina kadenii (assembly GCA_947462355.1). Classification (NCBI taxonomy): domain Eukaryota; kingdom Metazoa; phylum Arthropoda; class Insecta; order Lepidoptera; family Noctuidae; genus Caradrina; species Caradrina kadenii. Next base: position 14,153,832 of record OX381686.1, on the reverse strand, counting down.
AAATATTTAAAGTATAATTATCATTCAAAACTTGTTTTCGTAAAGAAAAGTTAGAACTCTCATCATTAATATCTCCATACCATCACGCCTGTATTCCTCGAAGGGTTAGGCAGAGGTGTACCAATGTACACCTAAAGTTCGCCGGTACGTTTAGGTCCCATGTACTAGTGGGCGAGCCTATTGCCATTAACAGGGCACAAATCCTACTCCGAGCAGTTACTGAGAATTTCATAGAAAACCCCAATGATACTTTTTGCTGGACCTGGGAATCGAACCCAAGACGTCTAGCGTGGCAATCGCGCTTAAGACAACCAGGCTACCAAGGCAGTTTTTTATCATTAATATCTCTGCAATCAAAAAGGCCGTCAAGTATGGTCCAGGACGAAAAATAATTATCGTAATGAGGAGAAGAACATGTAACTTTTAGCTTTTTTCTCTTAACACCCTTAATAGTACTGGAACGTTACTGGAAGATGTACTGACATCTCTGTGTCAGAATAATCAAAATATATAAACGCCTATCAAATATAGTGTAGCAAGCACCATTATACACATGACTATAAAAAGACAAATTCACGTTCCCGTTCTAACTTAGATTTCCGTATATTTCCTCTCCACCAAGTTGCACTAAATAACAAGCATTATTATTTTAGTTTTTGACTGCGAGCGATTGTTTCTGACTATGAATGTTCCTGACATGTACATTAATTGAAATTAGCAGTACTATTCTGTAAATATTTTCAACAGTGAATTTAGTTAAAGTGAGTTTGAGGTGAGCTTTTAAACCCTAGCTTGAGGTGGAGCGACAGCTCATCTTTGTTTTAGGCGTTTAGAAAGAGTGCAACAAACATTCATCTATTCATGATTAAAAATTTGTGTGTTTATAAAAATAGTAAGTACTAGATGAACCGGTAAACCTATCACCTAAACTCTTTCTTATTTTTTTTTTTTTCAAAAACAACTCCAGTACTGAGGCAAACAAAACAAAAAAAAAATTAAAATCTGTCGGGCCATTTTCGAGTTTTTACGAGACTAACGCACGGGGCAATTGATTTAGTAGAAGATAGAAGATTATAAGCACATTTCTCAAGTTACATTGTAAGTCCCATACAATAGGCTCGCTTTCTATTGTAGTGAAATACATAACACAGTAGTTACCTGACTCATAAGTAAAGCGCCGTATCTATTAACCTTCCATAAGCGAGTCCGCCACTTAGGACCACGATTGTCATCCAATGAAATAGATAAACCATTACAAGGGGATCAAAAGACCATACATCCTGACATACGAGCAATCACGGGCGACACAACATGTTTATCTCGTATTCCCGATAAATTGAACAAAATTGTAACAGAACTGGTGCCATTAATTATTCCCGTGACACTTTGACAGTTGAAATATAACGTCGCGACTGCCATGTGCTAATAAAACTGCTTTACTTGCTTACGGCTGGCCACACACGCGCGACTTTTAATCGTACTACGGTTTAGTTTTTTTTCTGTCACTTACCAGAGATAATACTAGCCTGTTATTGTCCTACTACAGGGCAAATGCATCTTCATACGGAGAAGGCACGAGCATTGTTCACAACGCTTGCTCAAGGTGGATTGGCGACTTCAGACTTATCATATATACACGATGTCTTCCCCCACCGATGTCAGTGATTTCCAAGATAAACTTAGAAAGTACATGTGAATTGAAAAAGTCACATTGCTACTTGCCCGTTATCGAACCCACAATCTCATGCATTACCACCGGATCATCACTCCCAGAGAGTCGTAAAAAGCTACTAAAAGATTATGGGAAATAAAAGACGAAGCAAGATCGCTCATATCAGTGAAACCTGTTTTGTTACCCAATTGATTTTTAGTAGTTTTTGGCCGGAGGCATCTTGATACTTGCTACCACTAGAGACCATTACGTTACACTATAAGACAGTACAAAGTTGATACTTTCAGATTATCAGTCGCAAACGTATAACCAGCCTAAGTCGTTAAACCTTTAATAGGCCCACAAATGAAATTTGCAGAATCAAAATAAAACGAGTCGACTCCAAAAATTTATCACTTTCCGAGAAATGGGTAATTGAATAAAGGCGAATCTAAAATGTGAAGCTTCTGAGCTTTGGAAGTTCTCGTAAATAAAGTGACAAGTTACACAACGTGTACTGAGTATGTGATTGCGTATGTGTGTGTGTGTGTGTAATTTTAATTGAAGGTGAAGATTGTAGAGTAGGTAACCCCGATCTCTAGTACGTCGTGCTACGCCTTACAACATTGTGCTACGTCGTTGTAACTTGTGCTACGCAGTGCTACGTTATGCTACACCTTGCTATGGGAAGCTACGCTGTGCTACGTCATGCAATGTTGTGCTACGCTTTGCTATGTGATACTACGTGCTGCTAAGCCTTTCTAGACTTTACTACGTTATACTAGGCTTTTCAAAATGATGCTACGTCATGCTATGCGGTTCCACGCTTTGCTACGGTGTACTACGCAGGTGCTCTGAGCCGCGTAGCATACCGTAGCAAAGCATGATGTCGTAGCCCTGCTACGTCATGCTACACCTAGCTACTTGGTGGTACGCCGTAATACGCCTCGCTACGTTATACTACGCCATACTAAGCATTACTACATTTTGCTACGCTGTCCTACGCCATTCTACATTATGCTACGCCGTGCTGCGCCTTGCATTATAATCATTATTCAGTTTTAAACAGTACGCAGATAACTTATGTCCATTTTGCATTGTCTAACAATATCCAAATAAAGCGTCTATTAGTCTTTCCAAATCCTTTAAACTCCACAAGAAAAATTACTTCCACCCTTCAAATGAACACAAACTTTACAACGGAGATGTCAACAAATCTCTAACATGTTCAGAATTCAAACCCGCAGCTTTGCATGGCGTACCGTCAAAAGCGTAGCCATTGAAATTCAATGAGGTACACTCGCAGACACATGTTTCAGACTTACCAGAATTTTGAACATGGGAGATTACTTTGTTGTTGTTAAACCGAGGATTTCTGATATTTCTTTTAAAATAGTACTTTTTAAATGGCATTGCTGATCTAGGCAAAGATGGCAGGATGAGCTTGACGCTTCCAGACAGGATTATTATTTTATTATAAGTATACAATATGGTAGATCAGTCATAAACTAATCCCCACGAAATTGCAGTAATGGTTTGATTGGTTCTAGCTCAGGATAGAGAAAGCTACATCTACTCTACATTGCCTTGAAGTTGGATAATATAAACTAGAAATAATAAAATAACAATCGTTGATCATTGGCAGTGCTGGGTTCTGTAAGTCGATGAAAATAGCAGTTATGCGTAATCGATAATTAAACATCGATTAAAGAGGCCTACTTAAATCCGTCGTACTAATAAATACAGGCTAGAAATAGCCTTCATACGGGATGAAAGAGTTATCGTAACAAAACCTTTTAACGTACACTCAGACATGATTGTAGATCAAATGGCGTCAACAATGTCAGTCAGTTTCTATTTTTATCAGTTGTTTCATACAAATTGCACTTTTATATTGAACTGCTGTTGTCCTAATTAATAGTATAAATGCAAAAGTAAGTGTGTTTGTTGCCTTTTCACACCTAAACCGATCATCCAGAAATTTTGCATATACGTTGCTAGGTGTATAGAATCGGATATAAGGTAGCTTTGTCCCGAAAAAAGTACAGTTCCCGAGGAATACAACAATATCGTTCCAATGATGTAAGATGGCGCCACGTGTCTTTCTCTTTCAAATATATGAACTCTGACGCAAACGAAGTCGCTGGCGAAACCTAGTTTTTTATCTGACGAAAACTTTCAGCCAATGAGAACGTCCGGCCCACGTTGCTAACTGCCCCGTTGGTCTCGTGGTCGCAAGAGCGACTGACGAGGGTGGGGTCCCGGGTTCGATTCCCAGGTTGGGCTAAAAGTGTTATTGGGTTTTTCCATTAGGATTGGAGTTTGGAAGTTGGCGGTGTGACAACCCCGGGTCTCGGAATAGCACGTAAAGCCGTTGGTCCCGGCTGTCATTCGTAGATTTTCGACAGTCGTTACGGATAATCAGAAGCCAGGAAATCTGACAGCCAGTCTAACCAAGAGGTATCGTGTTGCCCAGTAACTGGGTTGTGGAGGTCAGATAGGCAGTCGTACCATGTAAAACACTGGTATTCATTCAGCTGCATCCAGTTAGGCTGGAAGCCGACCCCAACATAGTTGGGAAAAGGCTAAGCAGATGATGAAAACGTCCGGCCCACCCATCCAGTCCATATTCACACCACGAAAACGATAAAAGAAGAATATAAACTAGTTTTTCTTTCTATCAAAAAGCTATTTCAGTTTAAACTTAATTAAGCTCCGAAAATGAACGTAAAAGTGTAGAAGCAATTACAAAAGTGATCTATTCAAATACTTAAAAACTTTCTATTTCGGGCATAGTCCGGGCACAGCGTGTAATTATTAAGCCGACCCCGACAAAAACTGGTATATACCAACTTTGGAAACAGGCATGTACTTAGAGGGTGGAGATAGAAAGGGTTCATACAATATCTATTTATTTATTTTATTTATTAAAGCTTTATGCACAGGAAGGGGCTACTGAGGGCCGATGCCTGCCGGGGCTGCGGGTTGTTCGCAAGAGATACCGCGCCCCCGGAACGCAAAGGGCACAAGAAGGAACATGGGTGGGTTTTTTGATTTCCCACCCACCAAAAAAAAAAAAATGTAAAATAAAATACACCGTACAAAGGCGGGCTTAATACCTTAGGCATTTTCTATCAATCTACCTTACCAATATCTATTTATTTATTTAATACTCTGTCTATATTTAATTTAAAGCCTTTAATGTGTCTGCTTTTAATGTCGTAATGGTCCAGTAATTAACGCGCCCATTTCTCATACATGAGGTTTTCAGTTCGATACCGGACAAGAACCAATGTGACTTTCTAAGTTTATCTTGGATATCACTGACATTGGTAAAGTAAAACATTGTGGGGAAATCTGGACTTGTAATTAATGTAAGTCTGTAATCGCCAATCCGCCTTCAGCAAGCGTTGTGATCAATACTAATGCCGTCTCTGTACGAGAAGACTTTAGCCCTGCAGTAGGTCAATAATAGGCTGGTATTATTTTAATATCCTTGTAATTCGCCAATAAACACATTGATCTCAATGATTTCTATAATCACCAGACACATAGGATGATAGCGTTTGGCGTGCTATGTTCTTAGTGAATGTAACGTAACGTGAAGTATGTTCTTGTTAATGCATACAACATTTATTTCATGAAGTTGGACATATTTACCCTCTCAAACCATCTTTTTAAGAAAAAGGCCATAGATATACTCTCTAAAATGGAGTAGTGTAATGGTAATGTAAATGTAGGCTAGTTTAAATTTTATAATACTACACACAGAATTGTGCTTGTATACGTTTTGTTTCCTTGTAACTTCTACTTTCTTTTTGTTAATATGTGGACAATGTAGTGGGTTACATGTTTGTAATTTAATCTTAAGGACTTATTGTTAAGCTTTTAACATGTAACCGTTTTTTTGTACCTTACAAATAAAATAAAATAAATAAATGAATAATCACCAGTTATTTGCCAGGCGTGATAATACAAGTAAACACAGTCACTACTGTGTAAATTAAAAAGAAAGTAACAATTATCATTTTAATCTATAGGATAAACCTTGATATAATTATGTATCTGTTAAATTATAACAAGAATCAACGCAAGTCTGAACGCGGAATTGTTTAAAATATTGTGATTTTATATAGATATTTAATTATATCTGTCAGATAAACAAATACAAAGGTTTATCTAATAGATTAAAATGATAAATGTTCTTTTCTTTTTAATTTAAACTTATGCAAAAAAATTCTCAGTAGCACCAAACTTAATCTCCATTCCTCGATCAAAGCTGCCTTCTAAAAACCAATATCTCCGAAAAACTTGTCCGTCCACCAAATGGCTGCCATTTATTAAGGAATCGCTCCGTCAAGCGATCAATTAATCAAAAGGGTGCATACAGATTAGTCCGGCCCTGTACTAAGATTAATTACGCTTGGACGGTTCGGGATTAAACACTTGGAAAAGTCTATTGGCTTTAAATTTACGGTCTAATTAGGTTTCATTAAACTTTCTTAAGTACAATTCGGGGCTGTCTTAACACTTTGCTTCGGAAATATTTGAAGTTTTGAGCTCTCCAGGCTATGTGTTCTGATCTTTGTACTTCAGGGAGGGATATTGTACGTGGCTGGGAACTGGCGCTCAACCTAACTCATTTCGTATATGATTGAGTGCGAGTTTGAGTTGAACTCTAGTTTTCCAGTATTTAGGAATAGGACTCGTGATTTATACAAGCTCAATTTACGAGAAAAATGTTAGTCCGCTCAGGCTTAAGGACCAGAATAAACAATTGTATTCTATTCTCGATTCCTTTCGGAATTACGAACTGTTTTGTTTGTTCCAATACAAATGCAAAAATAGACTCAATACAAAGCAGAGAACAAAAGATTTCTTTTTCTTCTTGTTTAGGCAAACATAACTAGTGCATTCCTGTACTTCGATTCTAATTATGTTTTGCTCGACTAACACAAAATGTAACCGTTTTCACGCCGAACATAATTGCGAATAAGCACATCTATTCTTATAAAACTCATTCGATTTTCGACTTTATCTCTCCCTGGATAACATTTCAGTTCGTCTAGAAGTTATCAAAGATTTTCAAAAAGAATTCAACAGCATTTTTAGGGCTGTCATTTCTAGCGATATATTTTTACTAACACGTCATATTGTTTTATGAGGCGGAATGCAAATGAAGGGAAAATTCGTTTCGTTGCGAGAAAATTAAAGGACCAAAAACATGGTTTTCATTCCTATTGGTTAGCAACAGGACGTGGTCCTTCGAGCCGACACTAACGTATAATTCAGTCATTACCCTATTGTCAACCACCGTGTGAGTCTTTTCCGACCCTACTTATGCAAATTTAACAACGCAGATTGCATTGGAAGAAAGAAAGAAAAAGAAACTAAAAACCACACGTTTCTTTTATTCAGTACGGGCGTAATTCGCTATTTGTACTGTGCATTCGTACCATTGTAGCCATGAATAGAATTAACCGTCCAGTGGTGGGAGTCCCTCATTACCATGGCAAATGTCCAGTGGCAGGACTCCGTAACTCGGACGTATTTGCACTTAAATCGACTGAGCGGCTGCCGTGTTAGACGCTTCCAAATTTGAATTTTAAACTAAGCGTTCCGTTTTATGCTGAAGGTAAATTCTGGTAGGTTTTTTACACACTCCGAGGTAATTTGGTTTGTGAATAATTTATAGAGTAAAGTATAAGCTCCTTGTGTTTTGTTGTAGGGAAATGGAACGTACGGATTTTTTGGTTACAGTTGGTGAGGTGAGACATCTTTGTTGTAGCTAATACATTAGAGAAAAACTAGGACAAATGTATATGTCCACCCAAATAGCTATAAACAAGTTTTCAAATCGTTAGGTATTTATTTTTGAAAATATTCGTATCCGAAACTTGACACAATTACATCTCGAAGTCCCCTGACCTCAAACGCGACTACCGCACGTGGGTTTCTGGGTTCAATTCCCAAGTCAAACAATTGTGTTACCTCTTGCATTTTTCAATTAGGAATTTCTCAATACCAGTCCGGTGTTTAAAAATCGGTAGCGTGACGCCCCCGCGCCTCAGAGCGCATGTCTACTGTCTACGAGAGTTATAAAAGATATTGTGGATGCTATACAGCAATTACAAACAGATTAAGGACACAAAAGGAGACATTAACGCTATGTAAAAACAAAAGTGAACTCTACGCAGTACAACAAACTATAACTGTCAAATGAGATAAATAATTTGGGCTTACGATGATAGAACACTTTTCGTTGCTATCTCAACCCTGACCTTTAACTTCAGTATATTAAGATTCATTGCTGCCTAACCAAAGGAATAAAACTAAAATCCACTAAAATAAGTAGTAAAGCAACACAAATATTATGGAACAAGATATACGATATGGTTAGCATTCATACCAATAGAATGAAATATTTCATATCTCCTTAGAAAATAAAACACCTCGTAATAATTCTTTTATATCATTTCTACCCACATATATAACGTAAAATACTTGGAACATAAAAATATCTTAAACACAGCGTTCATAGTTACCTCTGTGGCTGTATATCATAGGAGCTATCGACGGCGACCGAAATGAAATATGCGCGGCCCGCCCAGCCTTTGAATATAATCGCCGGGCCAAGTGGCAGTCTTCCACCAGCCCAGGAGTTCCTTATCTTGGGAGACGAGAAAAATGTCCATTATTTGTGGCATTTATATATCTTCCATCTATTTAAATATCAGAATTTATAGAATATTTACACACTTAAAAACACATTACAAAAAATATAATTTTCCATATAAATGAAAAAGAATGTTAGTATATTTGTCCTCCATGTGTTACTAAACTATTGGTCCGACTGTAAGAAAACTTTAGCGGCTTTGTCTGCGTACACTCTTGTAGGCTCCTAGGACAAAAAAGAGGGTAACGGTTAGTATACTATAAAAATTCTTGAAAAAAACTAAAACAAAGTTGAATTAATAAAATTCTCCGCATCGCTATCAACTGAGAATGTAGCTGTGTGGTTCCCACGTAAGATGGCAATGCTTAGTCTCTTGCCAAGGTAGAAGCCAGCCCTTAGATCACGGGAAATGTCAACCAATCGCAAAGGATTGGTTGGTTTCTGATATTTAACTGTCCAAAGACAGTTCTATAAAAAGAAGATGGGTAGTTTGTTCCCATGACGCTATATATATTGGTTAAAGTAATACAGCTCTTTGTCAAACAGCTCTTCGGGGAGCTATCACCATACATTGCACTCCACACTCAACCAAATTGGATGTTTTGCATTGAATGTTATTTATTGTTAATGTATGTACTGAATGATGTGTTAAATATTTTTTATTTTTGGTGTTTTATTTTCGTTGATTATCTATTTTTTTAATTATTGTTTTGTGAACTTGTTATTTTTATTTCAGAATTATCTTTTGTTATGTTATAATTTAGTCACCCAAGCAGAGTTGCTGCTTTGGTTTCCCGGTTCCGGTATGATTACACAACCATGACACATGTGACCACTTACCATGAGATAAACCGGATTTTTTCAAATATACTCATGAATAAATTGATAATTATAGGCATATGTTATATGGGTGACACTAACATGCGTTTTACGACACGCTCCGCGGATCTCTAAAAGCTAGCAGAGCCCAACGTCGATTTATGCCTGTCTAGGATATGGCGAGAATCGATTCCTTTACTTTCAACTCGGATTTACTCGGGTTTTTCATTCGCAGTTGAGACCGAAATGTCGTCTGTTTATGAATACCCGTGTGGTGAATGGTATAGGCCTCTTTTTGTGTCAGTGTGGACGAAGTACACTGGAGCGTAATACAGGACGCTGCAAAGGCATAGGAACCACAATTGTTTTAAAAAATCCTGTACGGAGAGAACGGTGTTGGGGAATAAAAGTCTGTTTCACAGATTTTGAATACGCATTTGTATGACACAGCCGTTTTCAACCTAGCCAAACAAAAATAAATACAAACAGAATTTTTGTTTTTCATTATTGTTTTTTTTTTATCTTGCCCCTTACTGAATTTCTCCTGTATCTGGGTGCGTTTACAAACAGATAAACACAAATACAACCAGACCCGGAACAATTATCCGTAATCTATGCAAATCGAAATCGGAACCGGAAATCGCGACACGCCGACCGCGTCGTCAATATTATTCAATAACTTTTTTTTGCAGAATTTCACAAGGCTATAACGAGGTGCATTAATAATGGAAAGATCTGAATTTATAATTAAGCACCATCCTTGCTGTCGTTAATAAATTAAACAGTTGATGTTAAGTGAGATATTTTAACATTCTGCGTCCAATTATTTTTAATTCGCTATATTTATTTACCGACTACAGTCAATAATGGCTTTTTTACTCGATACACAGGAGAGGCATCGACAATTTTTTTAAATATATGTAGACTATTTTTTGATTTTAATTGGCTCCTCGTTTTCTATTTTACTAGTATTGACTGTCCCTCTCCTGGGCAAAGAGCTCTCCCATGCCTTCCACTTACCTTTGTGTTGTGCCTCCTGTCACCAGTTCCTGAGGAAACCTTCCAAGACGTCGAGCCATCTACTCCTCGGTCTACCGCGACCCCACCTCAGAGTCCCCAATCAAAGTATTCAAATTGAAGAGGCTACAAATTCCAGGATTTTATCCACAAATAGAGCAATAATTTATAGCTAAATAAAGATAAATGGGTTCAATTCTAACAAAACAAACCAAGCTGCGTCAGACTTTGAATATTTAAAGCTGATTAATTTTAAATCTATTGTACCAAGAATCAGATTTGAGCGTATAGTGACCTGTTTAGCTAGATAGTAATAAAATATATTTGTAATTAGTGTAACGTAATTAATTAAATTAATGTCATCATGGCCCAGTGGTTAAGGTATCCGCTTCTCATGCATTAGATTGTGGATTCGATACCGGGGAAGTACCAAAGTAACTTTCACAATTTATATGTACTTTCTAAAGTCTACCACCCACAGTTCGCCGGTATGTTTAGGTCTCATGTAATAGGGGGCGAGCCTATTACCATTAACCGGACACAAGGGATGTAAGTCTGAAATCGCCTTGAGCAAGCTTGGTGATTAATGCTCGTGGCCTTCTCTGTATGAGAAGAGTACTACGACAATAACAGACTGGTATTATATTATTTTGTGGTGTGGCCCGTTTTAGCAGAATACTTGCTGTACAGTGGATACGGACACCATGACCGGCAAAATGCCTTGCCTAGGGTAACAAGCGCCATAATACACCAAAATATCCAGTAGTATCTGATAAGATTGACGCCGATCCTAAATAATTGAATTAACAATGTACCTAGTACTAACCTACCTGATAAACAATAATGTTATTGATAATACCTACTTATAAGATTATTATATAGACACAACGCCCCTGCCCTTGCTTCACTCGGGTTTAATCTTGTATCTACTGATGTGACGTCATTTTGATTTATTATAGTAGCTGCCACGAGCCGTTTTGAGTTTCTGTCTGGGTTTTTTGGCTCGCGGACGCTGCACGTGATTGGTCCGTCAGATGGACCGACCGCGTGCAGCGTCCGCGAGCCAAAACACTCAAAAATTAACTTGACGTCAGTGCTCACGACTCGTGACGCTACTATAAATCACCTACACAATTGTAACTTGGACTTTTCTATAGACTAAAAATCTACAATTGCACACAATATACAACTTTTATTAGTAGTAGAGCTCTCTGTGAAGCAGCTCGTCCGGGGAAGTACTACCACCTTACCCATTTCTGCCGCAAAACAGCGTTGCTGTGTTCCGGTTTGAAGGGTATTGGTGCCGGTGTAGTTACACATGGTGTAGTTACACAGGTACATGAGGCATTTTAACTTCGTCTCTAGGATGGCAACGCATTTGCAAGGCCTCTGGTTTTGCTGATGTCTATAGACAGCGGCTACCGACCATTTGTACCTCCATTACAAATAAGTTATTGTTAACAAATAGTTATATAGTGGCCCAGTTAGATTTGTCATTCAAGACTCACCCACTTACTATTTCGTAGTATTTAGGTATTAAAGATTAAGAACAGATAAAGCAAGGTATTTTATATTTGTTCGTTTGTAGGTACCTGTACCAGTTTGTCATGTTTATTTTGAACACAGCTGATATACAGCATGACTTGTTGAACAATTGGCAATGATAAATTATTGCCACGTATTTCGATCAATTAATAAAAAAATCTAAAAATAGTGAAACACTTATCAAGCATTCTTATCACACTTTGCTTGACTGATAGAAAATGCCTGAGGCCGCCTCTGTACCTTGTTTGTTGCATAAAGTTTAAATAAATGAACACAAAAATTATAAATAGTAATTAATTTAAAAGTATGTACAATTTATAAAAAGGGATGAAACAATCGGGCCATGGGCATCAAGCTTTCATCCAGTTTTTCGCGATGTCGCTAAACGACTGGTCGAATCTTCACGTGACCAGAGGGCCTCTTTTCTTTAGCCAAAGAAGTGCTTAAAAAAGTGGCAGCTTCTTAGGCAATTGTCCCATTGACAGCGATGCAGACAAGTCTTTTGACGCCCTAAGATCTTCCTTTTTTTTTAAATTGTTGATTTCAAAATTCCTTAAAGGCCATTTTGAAAAAGTGTAAATGTCGCTTTTAATGACACTCACTGAACAAAGGGTTAACAAAACTGAAAATAATGATACAGATAATTAGGACAAGGTACTTGCTTTTAAGAAAAAATGTAGAGGTCTGTGTGAAAAGTTAGGGCCTTCATTATCCGGTTATTATATGTAATAACAGTTCTGGAAAATCTCTGTCTACAACGTAGCTTTGAGGGTTAAGGGATGAGAAAACAGACAATGTGCCAGAATATTCAGTATCTACTCAAATATGTAGGTACCATATTGAAGTGAGAATGTATGCCTCCCACACATACTCGACTACGGAAAATAAAAGTGCTAAAAAGTACTGGTAATATACTAGCTTCTGCCTGCGATTTCGTCTGCATTAAAGTCTAGATAACCATAAAACATATCCTTTAACACTCGGCAGTAGTATAGCTTTCTAACAGTGAAAGGATTTTCGTAATCGGACATGTACGGCTACAGATTACCTCTTGCAAACAAACAAACTTTACCTTTTGATGTTATGCGCATAGATTTTAACTATTACTTATTTGTACTTATTTATTAAGCCTATGTTCTACATAAAGACAAGTACTAATAACCTAATATCTAGTCATTAGTCCATCGCTAGGTTGCATTAAGGCTACATTAGGCCTAATACACAAATACTATAATTTAATACAAATGTAACATTATTGAATTGGAAATACAGTGTCTGCACATATATTTTTTTTAAATTGTATACTTTATTAATATCTATGTATGATGCAAATTGAGCTTGTCGCAGTTCCAGACATTTATGAATTACAATTGTGAGAAAATACTGATACAATACGCTACATCCGTTCCCTTGAACTCTAGCAGCTATTACCTACGCCCGCCCAGTTAATTACTTGAAAAAAACTTGTTGAAAAGTTTGAAAAATTAAGGTGTATCAGACCACCGAACAAGTTCTGTAACAGTATCGTTACAACCCTTGTTACTGCCCCCGCTACTACACTCGTTACACGGTAATGAGACCTCATTTCACTGTTGTTTTCTATACATGTTTTAGTTCACGGATTTGTTTATTTCTTAGCACAATTATGAAGAAGTCATGGTGTCTAACCATGACTTATCCTCAAGTTTAACTGTTTAGGAGCGTAAAATTCAATTCGTTCCAACTATGTATTTTCTGTTCAGGTATGTAATTAGGTAGGTCAAGACTTTTGTCCTGGAGAAACAAAAGCCAATCAGCCAATTAGCGAGGGGACAGAACAAGGTGTGTGTATCGAATGACAACAGTTGTACACGTGTTCAATAGTTATTTTCTCATTCGTTAAAACACAAATCAACTCAAATAAATAAATTAATACGTAAACACTAATAGGTTACATCTTCACTTTAATATGAGCAGAGTACAAGAATAAATGTAATCCTACTAATATTATAAATGCTAAAGTTTGTGAGGATGGATGGATGTTTGTTACTCTTTCACGCTAAAACGGCTGAACGGATCTGGCTGAAATTTTGCACTGAAATAGATTGTAGTGTGGACTACCACATAGAATACTTTTTATCCCGGAAAAATGTACGGTTCTCGTGAAATAATATATCAAATTTAACGCGGATGTAGTCGCCGCAAGAAGCTATAAAATTCCATCAAATTGGAATGGCTAATATTACTATAAAGAAACTGCACGAATTGAATCGATAAATCTAAACTATTGTAAATCTAAATAAAATACAATTATATTTATGTATTTATATACCATGTTGTGTGTAAAACATGTTACATAAGGCTTAAAGTTAAAGTACAGTTACGGACACTGTAGGGGGCACTGCAACACGTAATCATATTGAAAAAAGAATTCAGCTCAATCGAATATCGGGAAGTGGGTCAAATTTAACTTGTAAGATCTGATTAGCCACATACACTCGGACGGAATTAAAATAGGTACTTGAAGAACCGAACAACACTCGTCGCTTTAAAACGTCTATCTACGTCTAGTCTACGTAGGTAGTACGTGGTAGTAATAGGGTAGCCTAGCCAGGCGTTAAGAGAACTAAAATCACAGTCGTGGTTAGGTCACATTCCAGGTCCTAAAATATCGTGTGGATTCCAAATTTTCCAGCCGATCTCACTTATACGTAAGCCACTAAAGATACCATCAAGCATATCATTTTAGTCCATTGTCCCCTCTATAATTGGCGCCGGGAATCGAACCCAGGACCCCGCTAATTGAATTACAATAACGCTATTATTTCACCGGATCAATGGGCACTCGGCAGACAAAGGGCTTCGTTAATAGCTTCAGAGTTAACCTTTGAAATATTATTTTTTTAATGGTTTTAATTAATGTGAATTTCTTTGAAACGAAAAAGTAATTTGGTTTTAATTATGGGAATCGATATTTTTTGTTTCATGTCACTGATAGTCTGGGTTTTATTCCGAAGCTCAATATTTAGTTCGAAAAATCTATTGATTATTCATTAGTTAAAATTTAATGCGACTACATGCCACTACCTCGTTGGCCTAGTGGTCCTAAACGCGACTGCTACGCTAGAGGTCTTGGGTTCGATTCCCAGGACTAGCAAAAAGTCCTATTGAGTTTTTCTGTGAAAATCGCAGTAGCAGCTCGGAGTTAGGATTTGTGCCCGGTTAATGGCAAAAGGCTCACCCCCTATTACATGAGACCAAAACATACGGCGAACCGGCCAACGGTGGGTGTACATTGGTACACTTCTGCCTAACTCTTCGGGGAAAACAGGCGTGATGGTATGTTGTGTTGTTGTAGAATAAGACTTTTTTACTTTTCCAAACATAGGTTATTTGAAAAGTATCCTGTGGGCGGAAGTAGAAAGTATCCTAGATGGGTTGTCTATAGTCTTTATCTTTAGACATATTAAATGCTCTTAGTTTCTACAAATGTAAGTTACAAGACATTTATTTTCTGATAGACTGATAGGATAATATAAGTTGTAATTAAAACCTATAGGTATTAAACCTATAATTAGTAAAATTAATTATATAATACCTACAAATTATCTTATTTAATTTACAATTTCTATAGGTATTTGAGTAGCACAGGATCAATATAGGTGATTTATTAAGAAGTGGTATAAACCATCTCCATCTAATAGGTTAATAGTGTTAGGATGGGGCTGAATAATTTATTTTTGTCTATATGTCTGTCGGTCTGTATGTCTGTCCGTTTGGTTCGGCTAATCTCCGATGCAGCTGGAACGATTTTGACGGGACTTTAACTTTTTTTTTTAAACATACACAAACAACCAGGCCTGGAACAACTATCTGTAGGTCATACAATCATTTGTTCCGTGCGGGAATCGAAACCCGCGACACGCAGCACAGCAGTCGATCGCTCGGTCACTGCCCAACCGTGTCGTTGAAACTGACAGATAGTTGATGTTAAAAGAAGCAATTAACTAAGCTAACGAAGCAGTCCGTTTATTACGGGTCTTTTTTATTTATTGTTTATTAATAAAAGTCATTCACGCGAACAAAGTCGCGGGTATGACAAGCTAGTTTTTTTTTTATAAAACTGCTTTGATTCCATGACTGTAATGACAAGGCAAAGATAATTAATGAATTGTTAATAATTGTAATTCAGGGTTTTTTATTTTGCGCAACTTATTTTGTTATCGGTCTCCGATACATATTAGTATATACAAGGTGATTTTTAAAGATATTTTTTATACAAGAATAGCTTCTGCCCGCGACGTTGTCCGCGTTACATTTGATAGATATATTATCCCACGGGAACCATACATTTTTCCTGGCTAAAAAGTATCCTATGTGTTATTCCACACTAAAATCTTTCTTAGTGCCAAATTTCATCCAGATCCGTTCAGCCGTTGAAGGGTGGAAGAGTAACTAACATCCGTCCATCCATCTGTCCATCCATCCTTACAAACTTTCGCATTCATAATATTATATATATATATATATATATATATAGTAGGACTAGATGAGACTAGGTATATTTAGTTTCCTTGGCTATCGAAAAAAAACAGTCATAATGCATTATCATGCACTACCTCATTGATCACCCCAGACGTTCGCGGTAGACGCTCCGGACGTCGGGAGCCGCGATACGACTCCCGGCCACCATAGATACGGGCCTGTGGACGGTGAGCAATGGGTAGCTCACCGTCCTTACGTTACATAACGACAGGCCGTGTCGACGGCGCGTTCGGGTTCCACGCGCGCCTCAAAGAGATGTCAGCAAAAGGAAGGGGCCACTGAGGGCCGATGCCTGCCGGGGCTGCGGGTTGTTCGCAAGAGATACCGCGCCCCCGGAACGCAAAGGGCACAAGAAGGAACATGGGTGGGTTTTAGTCAGTAAAAGTCTGACACTCCCTCCCGTCCCGCCCAGGGCGGGAGAAGTTATTTGATGATTTCCCACCCACCAAAAAAAAAAAAAAAAAGACGTATGCGTGGCAAGTTTGGTAAGTATTTTTAGCAATCATTGTCAGTGCTGTTGGCTCATATTATAAATGCCATCATTTTCCAATAGTCATTAGGCAGTAAAGTGAAAAATAACGAATACAAATAAATTACGAAGTGCAAACTAGTTACTTTTTTTTTAAATGTCATACTTTATACAATTTTAAATGAGATCTATAAAGACCTTTTGCAAGCATCCTCCTGTACCTATACAAGTAACATCTATTGAGTTTTTTCATAGAATTCTTCAACTTTGTTGAACTAAAGATACTACTATTTATCTGCTTAGCCTTTTCCCAACTATGTTGGGGTCGGCTTCCAGTCTAACCGGATGCAGCTGAATACCAATGTTTTACATGGAGTGTCTGCCTATCTGACCTCCACAACCCAGTTACTGGGCAACACGATAACCTGTTGCTTAGACTGGTTGTCAGAGTTCCTAGCTTCTGACTATCCGTAACGACAGTCAAAGATCTACGAATGACCGCCGGGATTAACAGGTTTCCGCGCTTTCCGAGGCACGGGGGTGTCACACCACCCACCTCCAAACTCCGGGCTGCTACTGAGCAGATCGTAATAAAAAAACCCAATAACACTTTTTGCCCGACCTGTAATTCAACTCGGGACCCCACGCTCATCAGTCGCGAACTAAACACTAACTGAACTAAATATAGCAAGTATTTAATAAATTCTTTACGTTCATCGTCATACATTCTTCAGAGCAGTAGCATCTTCTCATACAAAGATGAAAGAGAGCTTATCTATATTTTCTAACAAGTTACGAGTTTCTTGAAAAGCAACATGGACATTGTACATATGAAAATAAATATGAAATGTCATAACATGTACCAAAACACATCATGTCTGCTTGGGAATAGATACGAATTTCAAATATATTTCATATCCACAGCGGTCGGAAGACAGACAGTTCCTTTAGTAGTAGTAGAGGTCTTTGTAAAGGAGCTCATCCGGGGACGTACTACCACCATCCCTATTTCGCAAAGCAGAGCTGCTGTGTTCCGGTTTGAAGGGTATGAGTACCGTTATAATTATGGGAACAAGAGACATTTAGACTTGTTACTGGGAAGGCAACACATTAGCAAGGCGACTAGTATTGCAAATATCTATAGGCTGTTTGCTATTCAACGACATGAAAAAAAAAGACGTGTGTTTTAGACCACAAGACTTTAGAACTTAAGAAAGAGAAAAAATGAGCGCGCACATTGCTCTCTCCTGCTCCTACATCAATATACGAAACGTAACTCTCGCTCTTTCTATCTTCACTAACTTTTATCTCCCTCTCAACTTTCGTTCGCCCGATCACATTCATTTCCGTAACGCTCTTGTCACGCATTCACCAGCTTACTACCCAAGTCAAGCGTGCGTAAAGAAATTTTACTTCAAAAACCCTCAATCAGGCTGGCATAGGAACGTAGGAAAAACACAAAATAAAAAATGTAACTGACTCCCCGTCAGAAGAATAAAAATCCCTACCGCAGCTAACAAAAGAGTTGATAACTTTGAAACCACTGAATCGATTTCCATCCATCATAGCTACTACTACACTCCGGACTCATACACCTTTCAAACAAAAAAAACTAAATCAAAATCGGTTCATGCGTTCGGGAGATACGATGCCACACACACACGTCAAACTTATAACATCTCGTCGTTTTTGCGTCGGGGGTTAAAAACATAGGCGTTTTTCATTCAGTAACGGGGAAAGTCTGTCTCTGATGATGACCTTGACACTCATACACATGAAGTTAATACTTAAACAGCCCCAAAATCACGAAAAAAACAACATAAAAAGCTATATTTTAATCGCACTCCGAATCTAATCAACGTTACAAGCCATATTGCAATGACACTCCGAATCTAACAGTCTGCAAAATTATCAAACGAGACTCGTTTTGGACACGTTCGGAGCTCATGATGCCTTTAGCACGATACATATAAGTAGATTTGACAAGGAAAGATTACTGTCAGTTAGTTAGCAAAGCAACTAGCGTTACCGCATACCTCCTCCCGTCCACAACAGTGCATCCGTGAAGGCTGTTGTTGTTTAAAAAACTGTTGTATTGGCTAAAAGCTATCCTTTGAAACTATCCTAATTTTACTGCTCTTTATAAAGGTCCAGAATCTCCATTGTGCCTAGGCGCTTCACTAGGTTTCAATCAAATCTTCTTTGTATATATTTTTTTGACATAATAATCTCTACTGTATCGTGAGTGTGTTTACAAACATATAGTACACAACTTTAAGTAGGTCATAAATAAATCGTCCCGTGCGGAAATCGAATCGTCGACGAGCAGTGCAACAGATAATCGCTCAGCCACCGCGCCGACCTTGTCCGTTTCGTTTTTTCGTTTCGTTGCATACCTGCCTCTTGTTTTTAGTGCAAAAATTATTGGTCTTTCTTTTTTATATCTTATCTACGCAACAGTAGTAGTGTGGCTCCGACAGACAATGTACATCTTACTCGTTTTACTGCTGCCTGTATTAATTTTGTGGCTTTATACAAAATGGATTGGAATGAAGAACTATTGGAGCAATCTGGGGGTGCCTCAACTACCAGTGCATCCCTTGTTTGGCAGTATGTCGTTTTTGCAGAAAATAAATCCGGTAAGTAATTTTTTTAATTACTTTTTGTTTCCCATGAACATGATCTTGACATGTCAGGAAATATAGTTGGTCCTTAGGACAATTGATCCTATTGCGGATAAAAACAAGATCCTACTTTTTAGCTTGGCCCGCGTACTGCACCGCATGACGGAAGATAGGATTTGATTGAATTCGCTACAAACGCTAACAGGTCAAATATAATTTAAAAATACAAATTTCCTCTACCAAACCTTGTGCACAAAATATGCAATACCTAATCTTTGTCGAAAATTATATAACCAGTCTGATAAAATTGTTGTAATACCACTTATCAACTTAAATCGATCTCTCGAAAATACTGACATTGATTGAATGTCTTGATTGATTATTATCATTCATACTATAGGTACCTAACATATTATACTATACCTACTTAGTCTGACATACTAACTTATTTGCATTGTTTCAATTGGTTTTTACATGGATTTTGACATTAGATATTGGTTGATTCATCTTCCTTAATATTATTTAGATACTTGATAATTCCATGCACTTAGTTTTAAATGCCTAATTTTAGTAGATTGTATTGTGTACATTGTATAAGGACCAAAATTTTTGAAACTCTTCTTCTCTACTCTGCGTCTATTTTTCTTTCGTTTTTAAGTTATGTACCTATACAACTTATCCGATATTAACTATCTGTTCTACTAAGTCTTGATCCTTTATTTGTATTGATAATTCTAATTAAGGAGGATAACGATAGATGCCGCAACATTCATCTTACTTATTGTTTTGCTACTCAGTTGAAAAGGGTATGTTCATCAAAACATTATTGATTCACGACAGTAATGAATACGTATTTATAAAATACACATTGATTTCTGATCTCAACCCAATCTGTCTGAATGGCATAGGTTATCTTATTCAATTATTTGTGTCATGTTTGTATGTTGTATTCACTTTAACAAACGTATCATTTGCTATGTATTATGTCAAAATGTTTAGTAATATCACAAAATAAAAATGGCTGCTATTACGCACTTGCAAACTTATTTTTTACAATAGTACTGAATTGAATGTCGTGATATCCTAGTTGTTAACGCCTCCGCCTCTTCTGCATAAGGTTGCAGGTTCGATACCGGGGAAATCTCATCCATTTAATGAATATGAGTCCGAAATCGCCAATCCGCTTTGAGTAAGCGTAGTGATCAATGCTCGTGCCTTCTCTGTATGAAAAGAGGCCTTTACCCTGCAATGGGACAATAATAGACTGGTATCATTATTTTTTATAAAACTATTGTGATTATGTTTGTATGTACTTGTAAATTGAGTGTCTCTATCATGCCATTATGTTTCGTTTCATGATAAATTATACAGAATTAGATGTAATTACTTATTTAATATTTAGTTATCTACTGTTTATAATAGTTTCAGAGATTACACATCTCTGTGGATAACATAATAGACTTAAATACTACTAATTACTCATTATTTTAATGATACATAATTCCCATACATTGTGTTCTATAAAAAGCTACAATTTTGTAAGTATTACTAAATGTATGTACTTACCCTTTCAAATTGCGACTATGGAACGTGACCAATTAAGTCTTGAAAATCAAGCGAGGATATTTTTTGTCATGTGTCGAAATTTGAATGACATGTGACAGCTTAATTGCATGGAATAGAATTTTGCCAAAAAATAAAAAACCGCGCAAGTCACTCCAACAACTATTTGGGACATAAAAAAATCATTGAATACAAATATGTAATAATATTATCCTCCTGACCGAATTTTGGTCACGGCAGTCCATCTCCATAGAGACTAGCCAAGTAAGCATTATATATTACGGTGCTCAGGTGCACTCCCTCTTCCCTCACTCTCAAAGTCTGATAGGATAGCAATCTGAGACGTTCAGGGAGAGATCAGGCGCAGGACCAATGTGCTATTGAGCCCCGGGAATGTCACACCACCAACTTCGAAACTCGAGGCTTCTATTTAGAAATTCGTAGTGGAAAAACCAAATACCATTTTTTGTCGGACCTGGGAATTGAACCCTAGACTCCAGGTTCAGCTGTCGCAGCCTGCAAGACCAACAGAATAGTCACAAAACAAAAATACCTGAAATATGTATATGATGAATGAATATAGTTTGAATACATTTACCTGCTTCAAATATTGTGTTGTTCACTCGCTACAGATTTATCTCTGTCATCTGTGAGTACCATTTGTCTTCCTAGCGCCAGTCTGCTAGAAGTCATGTTATCAGATTATGCCTACATTTGGTATCTATTTATGAAAGAGAAAATGTTAGAAGCAGTACATATCGCGACTCAATTTTTTCTTAGATAAATAGTATATTTCATTCCACCTTAGGTTATTGCATGCCTAGGGTAACGCTCTAGACAGTACGAAACTAACAAAAACTTTTTACTAAAAGACGCATTGACTTCTCCCCTGAGCTCACTGACTTCCACAGCTAAAGTTATTTTTCACTTTATAGTTTTTGAAAGAGGTTGTTTTGTTTGTTAAAAAGTTCCTTTTTTTCGCTTTTTAGTACCAGCTTCCAGTTATCCAAATTCATAAAGGAACAATTATACAACGTAAATTAACAAGACACCACTTAAAAGTCACTAGAAAGCAGAATACGCTAATTCGTTTACTTGGATGACTAGTTTTTTCAGTATTTTTTTGTTACTAATCTACTGAAACTATTTTGATTACATTTATATGGGACTACGTTTGAAGTATAGACCTACCAAACAAAGATAACAGTATCATTAAAATCAATTCATAATTGGCGGAGATATCGCGTAACACACATACAAAAAAAAAAAGAAAAGAACATACAGGCGAATTGATAATCTACTTCTTTTTGAAGTCGGTTAAAAAACGGCAACACTGCGTCTATTAACAAGGTAAACACCATTGAAAAGTCACAAGAAAGGTAAATACGTAATTTCGTTTACTTGAATGACATATTTTTTTATTTAAAAAACAAGCAACAAAACCAATTTTGACAAAATGTCTTGAGGACCATTTTGAAATCTCTATTGAACAGAAAAATAATTTTGCTAATCCGTCAATAAATGATGAAGTTATGCCTGAAAATGCATTTTTTTTTTTTTTTTTTTTTAAAAACGTTGCCCCACCAGGAATTTCTCCTGTATCGTGGGTGCGTTAACAAACATATAAACACACATACACAAACAGCCAGACCCGGAACAACTATCTGTAGGTCATACAAATATTTGTTCCGTGCGGGAATCGAACCTGCGACACGCGGCGCAGCAGTCGATTGCTCGGCCATTGCGCCAAACGTGTCGTCAAAAAAAACAAAAAAAAATATAAATTAAAAAAAAAAAAAAAAAATAAAAAAAAATATAAATAATAAAAAATATAAATTAAAAAATATAAATTGATAAACTCCTCCTTTTTAAGTCGATTAAAAATACAATTAGTAGGAGAGTACGAGTACATGTAGCTTTTCCAGAATGAAGTGAAACCGCAAGCAACAGCTAGTAATAATTCTTTCATCTTTATAATTTCAGGGTGATTGGCTTAACGATATATACAAGAAATTCAAGCCGGCTCCATATGTGGGCATCTGGGTGTTCTGGCGACGCGGCCTGGTGATCAACTGCCCTGAGCTGTCTCGTCAGGTCCTCGTGAAGGATGCTGACATCTTCAGGAACAGAAACCTGGCGTCGGGCAAGTCTGACCCCATGGGAGCCCTCAACTTGTTCACTGTTGATGTAAGTTATTAAATTATGTAGGCTTTCCGCTTTTGGTAATAAACCCTGAAATCCTCGCATCACGATGGCCCAGTGGTAATACATGAAGTGGTGTTAGCCTGGTGCTTTGGGCAAGTACCAATGTGACTTTTTCAATTCAATTGTGCTTTCTAAGTTTATCTTGGACACCACAGATGTGGGTGAAGAAAAAATATCTTGAGGAAACCTGAACTTACAATTAAATCTGAAATTGCCAATTCGTCTTAAACAAGCGTGGTGATCAATACTCGTGACTTTACTGAATGAGAAGAGCCCTTTGTCCTGCAGTTGGACAATAATAGGCTGATATTATTATTTATAATTACTTGTTTCAGGATCCATTGTGGAGTTCCCTCAGGAAGCGCTTGACGTCGGTGTTCACTGGTTCAAAACTAAGAGGCTGGCAGGAGTTGTACCAGAGCAAGGTGGCTGACCTGGTGTACCGCATCGACTCTGATAACGAGAAGGGGATCACTATCAATTTGAAGGTATTTAGGATTTTTAATTTTCTCTTTCGAGACTAGTGTTTTTATATCTAAAGTGACTGGTAGAAGGAAATATAGTTAAATATAAATAAATACCAATATTTACGCTCAATAGGTCTCATGTGCGACTGCTGACCGTGGGGTCCCGGGTTCGATTCCCAAGTCTAGCAAAAAGTGTTATTGGGTTATTTCATTAGGAATTTCTCAGTAACCAGCTCGGAGTGTGGGATTTGATGGTGTGACACCTACGGGACTCGGAAAACACGTAAAGCCGTTAGTCCTGCGCCTGATCTTTCTACGGTCTTGTCAGTATGCAGTGCAAGTGAACTGTGAGAGACAGGACCAAAGAGAGGTTAATTATGGTAACGTAACTTGTGTATCCAAGTGATAATGTTATGTTTCTAACTACCATAATTGTTATTTTTGTTTACAGAACCTATTCGCAGACTTTGCTACAGACCTCATAGGAGAGTCATCATTTGGCATTCTATGCCAAGCGACGAGGAACAATTCCGGCCCTTTGAGGGAAATGACCAAAGAGTTTGAAAAATACAGTCTGTGGAGAGGCCTGGCCTGGTCTTCCATATTCTTCTTGCCAGAAGCAGTGGATATATTCAGGTGAGAAATTGGTTTCATTTCTTGATTATTTTATTGACTGTTGAGCGTCGGGTGTAGGGTTCGTTTCCCAGGTCGGGGAAAAAGTGTTATTGGGTTTTTCCATTAACAATTTCTCAGTAACAGCCCAGAGTTTGGAAGATGGTGGTGTGACACCCCCGTGGTTTGGAAAGCACGTAAAGCCGTTGGTTCTACGCCTGATCTTTCCCAGGTTGTGTGGGATTGCCGTCCCATCGGACTGCGAGAGTTAGGGAAGAGGGACCTGCACCTGTGTTTGCGCACACATTTGTGCACTATAACATATCCTGCGCGCTTGGATAGTCTGCATTAAGATTAGCCAGCGTAGAGAATTTTTGATGACGTCTGAGCTTTCCCCCTTCTCTTTTCAAGATTGTACATACCTTATATAAACAATGAGTTATGGATTAAGAATCTATTTTGTCTAATCTCTTCTGTCCTGGGCAAAGGCCTCCTTCCACTTCTTCTATACTTCACGTTTTCGTGCCTCATCCTTCCAGTTTTGGAGAAACCTGTTCAGTTTGTCCCCCCCCCCCCCCATCTCCTTCGTGGCCTGCCGCAGCCCTGAGGTTTAAGTTGTATAATAAATAAAGTTTTAGAATATAACACTTTATTTTCTCATACCAAATTATTTTTAAAATGTCGGTTCCAGGTTCTCGTTATGGCCCAAACATACCGTGCTATACTTCAGGAAAGTGTTCAAACAGATGGTAGCGGAGCGAGGGGGGTTTGAGAGAGAGATGGACGGGAAGAGGGACCTGCTCGACGCGCTGTTGAAGATGAAGCAAGATGCCATCAAGGACAACCAAGGTACTGTAAAACAGGAAAATATGTAGTAGCTCTGTTGAGGATGCGCTCGGGCCACATCCCATCCAATAAATTTAAATATTTAATGGGTAAAAGTACCTCACCAAACTGCGAAGTTTGTGGGGTGATTGAGGATATTTATCACGTGTTGATGGAGTGTGACCGGAACGGATACGAAAGACAATATTCGCTTAGCGTGGGTTTCGATGTGGGGGTATGTAACATTCTAGCGTTCCCTCTGTCAGAGGAGGCTAGGATGCTGTGTCGACTGTTGTCCGTTATTTACCAGAGCGAATAAACTCATTACATGTCACAATTATAACAATAACTGTGTAATAACCATTGTTTAGTTTTAAGTTGTTGTTTATGTCTGTTATGGGGGTGACATTATCACTAAGTGATAAAACCCCTTTAAATAAAGTAAGAAAAAAAAAACAGTCTCTGTATAAAGCGCAGAAAAAATAATTGGTGAAAGTGAATCTAAGTTAAAGTGCCTCGTTAGTGTAGTGGTCCTAGGCGCGACTGGTACGTTAGAAGTCTTGGTTTTGATTCCCAGGTTGAATAAAGTGTTATTGGGTTTTTCTATGAAATTCTCAGTAGCAGCTCGGAGTTAGGATTTGTACTCGGTTAATGGCAATAGGCTCGCCCCTTATAACATGGGAGTTAAAAAAACATACCGGCGAACTGTAGGTGTACATTGGGTACGCCTCTGCCTAACCTCTTGTAGAATACAGGCGTGATGATATGTATGTATGTAAGTCTTAGTTTACGGTCCAAAAGAAAATTTCATGTTATTCTTACCGTTTATTTTTCGATGTTGGCTTATAAAAACCTATGTTTAAAAAGCTTATAGCGCGACTTTTTGGACACAGAATGTTTGATTTTTGGCAGTCACTGCCACAATACTGGTCTTTAAGCCTGTCCGTCCGTTTTTAAGTCTACATGACTAGTCTATTTCTTAAAGAAACTAAAATGACAACAAAGTTGGCTCAGTAGCTGAGCGATTAGCTGCCGTGCTGCGTGCTCGTGGGCTCGATTCCCGCACGGAACAAATATTTATATGGTAGTTGTTTTGTTCTGGTTGTATGTGCATGTTTATATTGTGTTGATTATTTATGACTATGAGGCTGGCTGCAATCACTCCTCTATTACTCATGTCGCTTGTCAAATAAAGTCAGTGTTCTACCAGCTAACTGTCGCGTTTCACTTGTCACTACGTTTGTATACATATATCAGTTTGTAACCGCGCGCACCTACAAAACAGGAGAAATTCCAAATAAGAGGAGAAGTTTAAAAAAAAAATTACATGTTTTTATTAAATGGCAATATGATAAAATGTAATTTTATATTCTTTTGGTTTTTAGATATGGATTTGGACATTTTAATATCGAACGCAATGATTTTCCTACAAGGAGGGTACGACACATCTTCAACTGCGCTGCTTTACACTGTTACTGAGCTAGCTCACAATCCCGAATGCCAGGTAACATCGCATAACATTTTGGCAGAATCTATACTCCGTTTTAGAATAATAACGGCCATACAACAGCATTTTTTGTGTTATATTGTTAAAGACTGAGCAATTGGCTGCTATGCTGCGTGTCGGGGGTTCGATACCTTCACGGAACAAGTATTTGTATGGTGATTATGGCTTTATATTGCAAACGCCCCAAAAAAGAAACGCCCTGTTTACGGTCGTAAAAACCCCTCATTAAATGCTTCACAAAAAAAATACTAACCATGTGTTTGTTTTGTTTTAGCAAATCCTATACAATGAACTGGTGCAAGCAAAAGAAGCTCTAGGAGGCAAGGAGTTTGATGCAGAGAGTTTAGCTAAACTACCCTATTTGGATGCCGTACTTAAAGGTACAGTACAATATTCTATATTTGTCTAATTACATTAAGATAGAAATCAGAACACCACAATCGTATAACGAGACGCAGTACCTGAAAGAACGAACTAAGGTAACCGACCAAGTTCTCAAAATCGTGAAACTTAAGCGGCAATGGGCAGAGTACATAGCTCGGGCTGGCGACCATGCACCGGAAGGCGACACATTACTTAAGGTATAGAGAGAGTCCATACTGTACAGACAGCGTAATCAATTGGTAACCCCCTTTTTGAACAAATTTTAATGCAAGTGGTCACCGATTGATGACTCTGTCTGTACATGGTACAAAAGTGACTGCACTCCACAAAGTTGAACCAACAAGTTTAACTTAACCTTTATGTTACAGAAGCCCTAAGAAAGTACCCAATCATGGGCTGGTTCGACCGCGTCGCACTCAAAGACTACAAAATCGACGAAAAGCTTACAATCCCAGCCAACACAGTGGTCTACGTGAACGCCATCGGGATGCACAAGGATCCTGCTTACTTCCCGGAGCCTGAAAAGTTCAAACCTGAAAGGTTTTTGCCTGAAAACGCGTCGAGTATCGTCCCCTACACCTACATGCCTTTCGGAGAAGGACCTAGAATGTGTATAGGTAATGTTATTGCACTACATTTATCCTATGATTAATCAAACCAATCTAAAGTGAATTAGGCGTCGGGAAATCGGTGACTGATTTTTTGTCGGAGAGAATGGAACATATAAATTCTAACATACCAACGCACACGTCCTACAAAAGTCGGTCCCACGAAACTATGAAGCGATTGAACGGTCCAATAATCGATCCTACAAAATGTCGGACGTGTGCGGGCGTAACTTTACTTCGGGTTTATAATTGTCGGCAAAACGTATGTGCGTAAAAACGCCTGACAAACATAAATAGCAATTAGTAGTTTTGACGTGTAATGTGTTTTATAACAAGGGAAGTAGTACTTTTTGTTTAATAATTTAACTGGAATATGTACAAAAATCTGCTGCGTTGCGTTAAAAACAAGCCAAGCGCGAGTCAGACTTGGACATAAAGGGTTCCGTACTATATTCCATACAAATTTTCCACACATAGGTGCAAAAAGACACGCTTTTTGTGTTATTTATAAAGAAGTTTCGAACTCGCATTCACGTACTTTATAAGCCTCTAATCTCACGCCATAACGACTCTCAAATCGATCATAAAAACACAATATTAATAAACTGCAAGGAATTAATAATTATTACAATTAGAAAACATCTTCAGAGACGACCGGGCAACCAGTGAGTTAATACGATTAATTAATTGTTAATTAAATTGATCATTCAATAATTGATACGGTTGATAAATTGACAGATTGGATGGATCGCCAGTCGTTATTTCTTGTCATATTAACGTCTTTGATAAGGGTTTTGGGTTCAATTGAAAGTGATTGAGGCATTCATGAGCATTTTGAAGCTCCTACTTAATTCATTGAAAGTCAAAGACAAATAATTTAATTAGACCATTAAACGGTACTTTTGAACGTAATATACAAGAGAGAAACAAATTGAATCCAGTTGTCCCTTTCAGAAGGTAGTTTCGTATAGGGAATAACAGGCAAGAAACTCCATACATACCCTTTTTTAAGAAAATGTTTTACCGTCATTTGTTCTCATCATTATATCAGCCGGGGGACGTTCACTGCTGGACATATGCCTACAATATATTTTACAGGGACATTAATTCCATAATTAAGTGAATCTACCTAAATATAAACGCCTCATATGTCTAGTAGTCACAAGCGTCGCTACCGAACATAGAATGTTTTGGTCGATCCCCGGTTCGGCCAATGTTATTGAATTCCATTAGGAATTAAGTAGATTCTTTGGAATTTTGTAAAAACTTAATTGAACACAACGTCTATGGAGTTTTTTACTCGTTCTTCTCTATCGAGACCTACCTACATTTTGGAACGAGCTACAACTTTCTGACTAACTGACCGACTCCTTGACAGTTCAAAAATATCTGTAAATGGTTTAATTGAAATAAATGCTTTGACTAACTCTTTTAAATATTTTCCATACTAATAACTTTGTTTTTGTTCACAGGTAAGCGCATAGGACAGAATACTCTTCGCTACGGCATGGCCGCAGTGATACTTAACTTCGAGCTGCTGCCACTACCACAATACCCCACCCCCAACGAAATCCCCATTGAGAAGAGAGGCCTATTCTACCTGCCTGCCATACCAATTGCCGTACAATTCAAACGTAGGAAGTAAAGTCATTTCTTAGCGTGTGTGATAGACGGCAAACATCTGAAACAATAAATGGCGCCTACTTTTCTTGACTTTGAAATTGGACAAGCCCGCCACACTATTACTTCGCACTACAACTCATGGAAGCCAGTATTGACAGTGGCGACCACCAGAAGGTACTGAAGATCTACAAGCCCCGGAGAAACGATAAAACTGTGTTAGATCTCGCATCAAAATTAAACAGAAAATAAATGTAGTGGACTGAGAAAAAATATATAATTTCTATCTCTTGACTTTTTACATGAAAATGGTGCACAACCCACGTGCATAAACTCCATTTTTATAGCATTAGAAAAATAACTGTATTACTGCATTTTGTTTTAATTTTATTTTTTGTAAACGTATAGTTATATTTATTATGAAATAACGGAGCTTATTCTACGCTAACGTTGTGATAATGACGGCGTTGTAACGTTATTTTTCTAATCTTATGTTGAATAGAGTACCTATAGCTCAAATGACATTGTATTTTCGTTTTCCGCACATGCGCAAGTCGTTTGTCGGTTATTATAAATGTGAAAAGATGAAGCCAGTACGTATCGGCGTGACACGCGCTACCCCAAGAACAAGTAAAGTCATCTTCTGTGATAATTGGGCTGTTATCAACAAAAACAAGTTATATAAGTTAAGATAAGATGTTGTAATATTTATATTGTTAACAATAAATATTTATAATAAACGTCTTTGTAATGACTTTTTAATTTTTCCGTAACTCATTACGTTACGCAGCTTTTATGTTATGAGGTGATAACGCAAGTACCTACTCAATGAGATTTCTAATTTAATCTACTATGTAATGTAGCTGAGTTTTATCATTAAATGCTGACGCATGTGACACGCTTTTCAGCAAACTTATGACAAAAAAAAATGTCACACGTCATTCATTAATATTATTTCGTGTGATTTCGACTCAAAAAAACCATATTCATTGGCTAGTCTATAATTTTTTGTTTTGTTTACAGTTTATAAAATTATAACACAATTAATATACCAAGATGGAGTCTTGTTTAGCCGCTATTTTTTACATCGTCATTGATCCTTGATTGACCCAGAGGAATATTATGACGCTTCCAACGATACCTCATTTGGTAATATACGACGAATAGTGTAAAAGATATAAGTAGGCACGGAGATGAACGTACATCATATATAAATACATATATACACTGCTAAAATCTTGAGAGAAAGGGCGCGCAAATTTCTTAATTCGAACATCAAACCCTGTTGGTTGCCCACCCCCTTGGTTGACTGGTGAAGTCGCCATAGACCCTGATATTAATAATAAAAACTGTGTAAAACATAAATTATTGTATTTTATTGGAAAAACAAATAATTTTACAATAAAATGTTTATTTTATTAATTAACATAATTTCGTTAATTTATTCACAAAATATTTGAGCAGAAAAACCACCAAACTTTTTGCTGCGATTTAAAATAGTACATCATGGTCATGTGAGATGAGTCTCTCATTGCGGTCGAGGCCTGATTGCAGCCCTAGCCGAGGGCAAGGGTTGCAATCCGACATGCCATGTAATGTAATGTAAAAAGCACGTATGTGTAAAACACTGCATTGTGACTCTAAAAGCGTGGCAACAAGAGCCACTTCACGGGCAAGTGTGCAAGCGAGCCCGCACACATTAACTGGAACTTATCAGGCGATGGTGATACAGAAAATATATGTGTCGAAACTGACAAATCAGTAGATTTCATTTGTCATTCACAGTGTAATTGTCGACTGTTAAATGACGTCACCGCTTCCGTAGAAAACACTAGTTTAATTTGATGTACGGTTACAGGTCAACACTGATACCTATTATAGCTTGTCAGTCTATATAAATCAGTCAGTCAGTGTTGGTCTCCAAGCAGAGAAGGGTGCACGAGTAGTTCTCCGAGAATGATATTGATTCTTTTGTTTCTGGTGACGTTTTGTCTGTGTGTGTGGTTGTTTGTACGATGGCGGAAAGTGAAGAGGTACTGGCTAGAAAGGGGCGTGCCACATTACCCCCCGCACCCGATTATGGGAAGTCTTACCTTTTTACAGAGAGAGAATCCTGTAAGTACAGTTTTTTTTACTTATTAATTTTATGCATAATACCTACAATATGTCTTGTTTAAATAAAAACCCCAGCCAATATTAACAATATCTATAAAAAAAAAGGAAAAAAAGACACATTTGTGATATGGGAGCGCTCCTTAAATATGAATTTTAATTTAATTTAATTATTTATTTTAAAAGTGATTATAATACAATATACTACTATATATATACTCAATATTCTGTGAATATTTCAAGCGTCTCCCTGTTGCTGTTATCAATATCCAGCAAAAACAAGCAAAACAAAAAAAGCACGTTTGTTATATGGCATCCCCCCTAAATATTTATTTTATTCTGTTTATTAGTATTTGTTGTTATAGCGACAATAGAAACATATCATCTGTGAAAATTTTAACTGTCTAACTATAACGATTCATGTGATACACCCTGGTGACGGACGGACAGACAGACGGACAACGGAGTCTTAGTAATAGGGTCCCGTTTTACCCTTTGGGCACAGAACTCAAAAAGCATGAAATCGTGTGGAAACGATTACTTATTTATTTATAATAATGGCACGTCAACAATGCAAAACAACAGTAACTTTGTAGTGGACTAAGGCTAGGATTTACTTCTATTTTAGACAAGCACAACATTTGCATATCACAGTGTCTGTTCCGGAAAATTATATGTCAAAGTTAAAAAAAAACATGCGAGAAAAGAAAAAGAAATTAACTAAAAATTTTAATTAATTGAACAGAAAAAAATAAAATATTTAATTATTAAAAATAAATTATAATATCGATGCGAGTACACTAGATACTCAAAATCACTTTATATAAACATTTATGACTGCAACATAGACGTGTACAATCTATTTTTAGTTTAGAAAATTATGTTCGATGCTGCAGCTTTTCCCAATTTTCGTGCACTGCATTTTCGGCATACACTGTGTAGGAATAAGGCGAAAAAAGAAAACTTCCGGCAAGGTTTCAACGATAGCGGGATCAATATTTGTTTCAGAGCATACTATGCATGTTGCTTCTTTCGAAATATTCCGTAAACCAAATCTAGTATGTACCTACCAGGTTGTCTAATATTGAATGTGCTGCTACAGTATAACAAACCTTGCGTTAGCAGGAAGTTGCTGCCTATTCTTATCTCAAATCTTTATTTTAAATCAAATCGTCTTTATTGTGGATCATAGGAGTTAGTAGGGGTTTGGGAACAGCTATGTCCCACCCTTAGGCGTACGATAAAATACAGGTCCATGTCAATAATTAATACTTTACAACATATATAAGGGCATTAAATATTTACTAAAGTGATGAATGAATTCATTGCCATCCATAATGTGAACATACAGCGTGTTAATAAATACAAACAATGATGGACCTTGTCCGGCGCGGCAAAATATTAAATAAGGAGAGAGGAAGAGCGCATATTTCATATTTTTGGCTTATTAAAGTCAGAATCAAAGCATGTCAATTAAACCACTTATAGGTCAAAGAGTTGGTCAATTAGTCAAAAAAGTGAAGCTGGTTGCTCGTTCCAAAACGTAGGTATCTGTGGAGGAGAACGGGCAAAAACACTCCGCGGACACTCCTTTAAAGTTTTTACAAAATCCTGGTTACATTATTCTTAATTTGTGAAAAAAATGTAGGTGAAGAGCAACATAGAACAATTGAAAAATATAAGCCAACGCAGTTAAGAGAGCAACGCCGACAAAAAGCGCCCGTTCACGAGCATGTCGCGTAACATTTTACCTTTTTTTATATTCCCCTGCCCTAGGCGGGGCGGGAAGGAGTGTCAGACTTCTACTGACTAAAACCCATCCATATTTCTTCTTGTGCCCTTTGCGGACCGGGGCCGCGGTATTTTTTTTTTTTTTTTGCGCCCTCGACACGGCCTGTCGTTATGCATCGTACGGACGGTGAGCTACCCATTGCTCACCGTCTACAAACCCGGCCATATTCCCCTTACACGTTATTTTCAGAAATTTATAAAAATAATGTTTTCAGTCACTATGGATGCGCAGACTGTACAAACACTTCAACGCTCCTTACGTGGGCATGTGGTTGTTCTGGAGACCAGCCCTGGTGATCAACAGCCCAGAGCTAGCCCGCAGGGTGCTGGTGAAGGACGCTGATGTCTTCAGGAACCGGTTCCTGAGCTCTGGCAAGACTGATCCTATCGGAGCTTTGAATATATTTACTGTTAATGTAAGTGGAAAAAAACCTTATTCCCTTATTTAAAAACTACATTGCCTCACATTGGTGATTTCTCCTGTATCGTGCATGCATTTATCTATACTATATACTTCTATACTAATAAATATTATAAAGAGGAAATATGTTTTTGTTTGTTTGTTTGCAACGAATAGGCTCCGAAACTACTGGACCAACAATTTTGCCACCATAGATAGCTACATAATTCCCAAGTAACATAAGCTATATAACATAACGCTAAAACACACGGGAGCGAAGCAGTAACCAAAGACGTAACTTAAGGCGGGTGAAATAAGCCACGCGGACGAAGTCGCGGGCTTTTCGCTAGTAAACATATAAACTCACAAGAACAAACAACCAAACCCGTAACACCTACCTGTAGTCCATGTAAATATTTTTCTCGTGTCATTATCGAACCCGCAACAAGGGGTACAGCTACCAATGTCAAAGTAAAAGCCAAAGCATTTATTTCAATTTAAACATTTACAGGCACTTTTGATTTGTCAAGAAGTTACAGTTTAAAGTTGAAGCTAGTTGCTCGTTCCAAAACGTAAGTCTCTATGGAGAAGAACGAGCAAGAAACTACATGGAAACTCTATTATTTCAATTTGGTTTTTACAAAATCTTGACAACAATATTCCTATTGCTTCTATATGTGGAAACAATGAAGGTGAATAATATGAAACAATAAAAAATAATACCAATAAAGATGTAAGCCACGGCAGTCAAGAGATGTTCTATCTATCCCAACTGACACCATTTAACTCAACCACTCAGCTACTGCGGTAACCTTGTCGTCAAAGTATTATCCAAGTAAACTATGTATCTCTGTTCGGTAAAATGATAGGTATGAAGATAGGTGTGATCTGTGTAATCGATAATTGTAATCTCTTTGTTCACAGCATCCATACATATGTGTTATCACATGGCACTACATGAGTCCATGCTACTTATAATCTTAATTGATGTTATAAATCTTAAGTATTTGTTTAAGTAAAGGTCAATCAACATCAACGTGTGTAATTAGTCATAAACTTAATGACAGCCTGTTTTATTACTAATAACATTAAATGTTTTATTAATAAAAACAAAGTGTCAAAAGTGATAAAATTGGATTTAAATATTTGTTTATATAAATACTTCTAAAATTACTTTTGCGAAACTTGAAGGTTATGTACATTAGGTACACGGCAATTAAAGAAATATGTTGCGATGAACTAAAGAACTACATATCAAAACGTATTTATAGTCAAACATAAAAACAGTTCCTGATAGAAAAAACGGAACATGACTTGAAACTAGTCGCGAGGTAATGAGGACTAATTAGTTTCATCCAACTCGTCTCACCTACTTCGTTGTAGTCAACCATACCCACACGCCTGTATTCCCCGAAGGAGGAGGTGAGGTGTACCAATATACACCCTCAGTTCGCCGGGATTTTCTGACTTCTTTGTTGCGTGAGCAACAGAATTATCATTATAATGATACCAGCCTATTATTGTCCCACTGCAGCGCAAAAGCCTCTTTTCACACAAAGAAGGCACAAACAGTATTCACTACTCTTGCTCAAAGCAGATTGGTGATTTCAGACTTAAAATAATTACAAGTTAGGATTTCCTCAAGATGTTTTCCTTCACCAATGTCAGTGATGTCCAAGATAAACTTAGAAAATACTTAAGAATTGACAAAGCCAAATTGATAGGTACTTACCGGGTATCGAAGCAGCAACCTCGTGCATAAGAGGCGGAAGCCTTAACTACTGAGCCATCACGACTTCACGAGCAGCATATTATATTGTTTTAATGCATATGTTTGGGTTGGCAGGATCCTGTCTGGTCTTCAGTTAGGCGACGCCTAACGTCAGTGTTCACGGCTGCCAAGCTGAGGAGTCTGAACGGAATCACTGTCTCCAAGGCAACGGCTTTTATTAACCGCATAGGCCTTGAATCTAAGAAGGACGAACCTATAGATCTGAGAGTAAGTATCTTGCAAAAGTGGCAGATATTGCCTTATCTATTGTGTAGTTATCAGCTATTTTATGTGTTTTGTAACAGTCCGTGTGAGAAAAGCTCATACCTTGGTCAAAATATTAGCTAGTCAACAACGTAGCATCGTGGTTAACTACCCAAGTTGAGAGAAAACTTACAAAGATTTTTACATATGACTTTTCCTGGATACAAAGTAGCCTGTGCTAAATTTCCTATAGATCCGTTTAGCCGTTCTGGTGTTATTGAGTAACAAATATCCATCTATCTAAACTATGGCATTTGTAGTCTGATAATTGTGTTGAAATATTTGTAACCAGTCATGACAGTAGAAAACTTTATTCTAGAAAATATGCACAGACTTCACAACTGATGTGATTGGTGAATCAGCCTTTGGAGTGACCAGCAATTGCCTGGCAGAGGGAGACAGCATCATGAGAAGGGTGACCAGAGAGTTCATGGAGTTTGACTTGCATCGAGGACTATCTTGGTCTAGCATATTCTTCTTCCCTGAACTGGTGGACATATTTAGGTGAGTTTAGTCTTCCGAAACTTAGGCTTTACATAGTCCACTCACCATATCTTGTACTAGCTTGTGCCCGCAACTTCGTCTGCGTGGATTTTCTTTACGGATTCCTAATATTTTGAAACTTAAATAAAGCCTATGTTACTCGCTGATAATGTAGCTTTCCATAGGTGAAAGAATTCTTAAAATCTGTTAAGTAGTTGTTGAGTTTATCCAATACAAACAAAAACACAAATGTATTCTCTTCATAATATAAGTTTAGGTTACCAACTTACTACATGACATACTAAAATACTCTTCTTCCAGATTCTCATTCTTCCCCAAGGAGACTATGAAGCTGTTACGTAAAATCTTCCGCACGGTGATCGACCAGAGAGGCGGTTACGAGAAAGAGGTCAAAGATACACGGGACCTCCTTGATGCGTTGCTGAAGATCAAACAGGAGGCTGTTAAAGATAATGAAGGTAAAAATGGCCATGATGAGAATATATAACTATGATTAACACCATAGTAATAGTAGTCGTAGAGCTGTTTGTGAGGCAGCTGGTATAGGAAAGTACTACCACCATACCTATTTCTGCCGCAAAGCAGCGTTGCTGCGTTCCGGTTTGAAGCGTAATGAGTGCCGGTGTAATTACAAGCACATGAGATATTTCAACTTTGTGTCTGGGATTGCCACTCATTCGCAAGGCCTCTGGTATTGCTGATGTCTATAGGCAGCGGTGGCCACTTAATATCAGGTGGGCCGTCGCACCGGCTTGTTTGCCATGCAATGATATGAAAAAAATAAAACATGGATGATTTTGCTGATTGTTCTTTTGCACGGTACTTAGTAATCATGGATCGCACAAATGACATAATAAGTAGCGGAATATGTAACAATAACAATGAGTCATTATTGTGTACGTGTTCCAATTTGTATGTAACAAAAACAGCATTAAATAATTTTGTCTCTAATTTCAATAATTGTTTCTTCTCCTTGATGAGATATTGCCCACAATGGCTTCAAACTAATAAAAAAGGGCTTCAAAATAAAATTAAAAAGGCATTTATTTCCTGCAAACTAAAAAGTATCGTAAAATATTGTTTCTTAGTAAAAATGTTGAATGTTATTTTATAGTATAGTCAGTTTTGTAAACATTGTAGTAAATATTGTTAGTATTTAAGTCTAACTTTTCAAATTAGACTCTCAGTCTGCAAGAAACCCTGTAAGAGCTAAGGCCTCCTCCAAAGATACCCCCTTTTTCCCTATCTTGGGCTATTTTGATCCTCCCTGTGCCGGCCAACTTGCCAATTTAACCTAAACGTTTTGTTCTAGATATAAGCGAAGACTTGCTGCTGGCGCAAGCAGCAGTATTCTTACTGGGAGGCTTCGATACGTCTGGAACAACGTTATCCTGGATGGTTTATGAGCTGGCCTGGAATCCGCAGTATCAGGTACAACTATCACATCATATAATATCACTCTTACATTCAATACTACGACTAATATACAGTAGGCTCACATATAGCCGGTTAGGGTGAAATTCCAATTCCCAGATCAGACGAAGTGTTATTGGGTTCTCCAATATATTCATCTTTTGCACTGGATTGTTAAGCTTCTGCAACTAAACATGAGCCTCCTAGAGTCTTCAGGTTGCAATACGCGGGAACATGGGACTGAGGATTTATGTTCACTGAAGTAAATATATCATTACATTTATTTTCCATAACAAAGCTTTTTAATTTGAAAACTAAATACATATTTACCTATCATACTAATTATCCTAAACACAAACCTTACAAAGTATTTACAATTTATAAAACAGAAATTAGGATGCTCATAGGGCAAATAAAATCTCGCCCACATGTCAATAGGGCAAGTGCCCAAAAGGCTGACAGCATTACATAGCACATTGTATGGTAATTCTGATTCTTTAGCCCAAGAAAAGGCCAGCCCTCTGGTCACGTGAAGAGTCGACCAGTCGCATGGCGATGTTGAGAAAGTGTTTTTTTTTATGTTTCGACCTTCAAATACTATACGATGTTTAGTACTCATCATGATGGTGTTTTCTTAGGAACGGCTGTACGAAGAAGTACTTGCACTTAAAAGAAAAATTGGAGACCGCAGCTTTGATTCAACGGTACTCTCTGATGTGAACTATATCGACTGTGTGATCAAAGGTAAGATTTTGTTGCTATTTATTATTCAAACATAGAACGGCAATAGCATACAAAATAAAGCAGTTTGCATACAATGCAGTGTACTTACTTACATATAAACTAATCAACAATAAATAACTCAGACATTTATATACTGCGGATATAAACCAGGATGTCGGCATTTTTAGGGTTCCGTAGCCGCAAAGTGCTAACGGGATCCTATTACTAAGCTTCCGTCTGTCTGTCTGCAGGTTGTATTTCATGGATCGTAATAAGTAGAGGGTAACTACCCCATTAGTCTCGTGAATGTAACCAACCAAGTGTTGAGCGTGGGGTGTTGGGTTCGATTCCCAGGTCAGGTAAAAATTGTTATTGGGTTTTTACATTAGGAATTTCTCAGTAACAACATGGGGTTTCCAAGTTGATGGTGTGACGCTCCCGTGTCTCTTAAGGCTTGTGAAGCCTTTGGTCCTGCGCCTCTCTCCCCGGTTGTGTCGGATTGCCGTCCCATCGGATTATGAGAGTTATGGATGAGGGAGTGCACCTGTGTTTGCGCACACACTTGTATACTATAATATCTCCTGTGACCTTGGCTAGTCTGCATTAAGATTAGCCGTAAATAACAAAAATTACAAGAAATGTGTTTTTGCATGTAGCATAAATACTGTACGGTGATACGGGACACTTCGTGTGCATGGCCGACTCGCACTTGGCCAGTTTTTTATTAACACTACAATGTTAAATCAAGGGTAATGTTGTGTTTATGTATTTAAGTACATCAACAGCACATAACATTGAGTCATAGTCGGTAGTGCAGGTAGTACCTACACAAGTCCAGGTCATGCATGACTTCTAATATACATGTTTACCTAGTATAGGTATTCATAACATTCATAAGTACAAACATAGGACAGAAGCTGCTAAGTGTCTGATCAAATACCATCCACAGAGATGTGATGATCACACATACTCACATACCATCACGCCTGTATTCCCCGAAGGGTTAGGCAGAAATGTAACAATTTACACCCACATTTCGCCGGTATGTTTTAGGTCCCATGTAAGAGGGGGCGAGCCTATTGCCATTAACCAGGCACGAATCCTAACTCCGAGCTACTACTGAGAATTTCATAGAATAACCCAATAACACTTTTTCCTCGACCTGGGAATCGAAGACAAGATCTCTAGTGTAGCAGTCCCGCTTAGGACCACTTGTCTAACTAGGCAGATATTGTGTAATCTCCGATACTAATATAAACAGTAGGTACTACTATTAAATAAGTAATTACATCTAATTCTGTATAATTCATCACGAAACGAAACATAATGACATGATAGAGACACCCAATTTAGAAGTACAAACAAACAATAATCACAACAATTTAATAAAAATAATAATACCAGTCTATTATTGTCCCTCTGCACCGCTAATTAAAATCTCTTTTCATACAGAGAAGCCACGGGCATTGATTACCACACTTGCTCAAGGCGGATTGGTGATTCCAGACTTACAAACAAACATACATTTTAAGCCCAGGTTTCCTCATGACGTTTGCCTTCACCAATGTCAGAGATGACCACGATAAACTTAAGAGTACATATGAATTGAAAAAGTCACATTGGTACTTGTCCGATATCAAACCCGCCACCTCATGGCCGAGAGGCGGACGCCTTTACCACTGGGCCATCACGACACGACACGACATCGTCTGACCAAATGTATTATCTTATTTATCTACTATAATCTAAATTCGCAAAGACATGAATAGATACGTTACCCACAGTTCGGAGTTAGGATCTGTGCCCGGTTAATGGCAATAGGCTCGCCCCCTATTACATGGGACCTAAACATACCTGCGAACTGTAGGTGTATATTGGTATACCTCCGCCTAACCCTTCGGGAAATACAGGCGTGATGGTATGTACGTATGTATACAAACTTATGTGGGTCGCAATTAAGAACGTCTCAATGTTAAGTGTCGTTTGATATTTCGGGGGTTTATGTGTATAATTACAAGTACATCTCTATCTACAGAAACCCTGAGGATTTTTCCACCAATGGGCTGGCTGGACCGCATCGCTGGCAAAGACTACAAGATCGACGACAAACTGACCATCTCTGCTGGCACCACAGTGTACGTGAACGGCGTGAGCATGCACATGGACCCGCAGTACTTCCCCGAACCTGAAGTGTTCAACCCTGAACGGTTCCTGCCGGAGAATGAGAGGAACATCATTCCATACACCTTCTTGCCGTTTGGAGATGGACCTAGGAACTGTATCGGTGAGTCAAGCTAACAAAAC
Source organism: Caradrina kadenii (assembly GCA_947462355.1). NCBI lineage: Eukaryota > Metazoa > Arthropoda > Insecta > Lepidoptera > Noctuidae > Caradrina > Caradrina kadenii. The sequence goes on along the minus strand of OX381686.1, from coordinate 14,113,434 downwards.
TAGTATGGCCGTTTCTTTTATAGCGGGAAAATCTCTTAGAGTTTCACCAACGATACAGTTAGTGCGTTAACAAACATATACTTTTACATACACAAACAGTCAAAGCCGGAACAACTATCTGTAGGCCATACAATCAATTGTTCCGTGTGTTAATGCAGCCAGCAAAACACGGCGCGGGCGCAGTCTTTCTTCAACCATGAATATGTCATTATCATCTTCCTGCTCTTATTCCCTTGTTACTTGGGGTCGGCGCAACACGTTTTCTTCTTTCGTATCGTCCTGTTACTCGTGATGATATCACTGGCTTCCTTCTCTTTCATATCATTCTTCACACAATCCATCCAGCTTTTTAGGCCTCCAGCTTCCTCTCCATCTATCCACTTTTAAATTCATCACTGTTTTGGTCACATGTGTTTCATCCTTTCTCTTTACGTGCCCATACAAACGGTGCCCTTTCAACTTTTCTGTCACTGGCGCTACTTTAAAACAGTTGTATACCAACTTTGATTTTAAAAACCCTACCAATGCTTTCCTTTTATTTCCAGGAATGCGCTTTGCTTACCAGACTATCCGACAAGGTCTGGCTGACCTTATACTGAACTACGAATTTAAGGTTCTCCCGAACACTCCGAAACCCAACGAAATCGAAGTAGAGAAGAAAGGAATGTTCCTCATGCCCAACGAGCAGATGTTCGTCCAGTTTGTGAGGAGAGACAATGAATTTGTTTCCTCAGTTTAATACTACGTTGATCAAAATATACCTGTTGTGTTTTTTTTGTTATTTTTTATCATAAGTTTATTGCCAGATCTGAGGAAATATTTGTTGACTATACAAAGAATATTGATCCTTTATAGACACAGTCACGCGTTATTATTAAATTTTGTACCGTTTTACACACATAACATTTTTTTTTCTATGCCATCATAATGTAGCCTTTAATCAGAGCTACGCCATGACGCTTCCAAAGTTCCAACGAAACCTCATTCATTAATATACGAAGAATAGTGTAGGAGTTATGCACAATCAGATAAACATACATACCTACATACACTGCTATAATCTTAACCCTTCTTTTGAATGAAACATTATGTCACTTTGTACTTCTTGCCAGGTGTCTTAACTCATTTCATAATAAATGTAATCTATTGGAGAAACTGTGTGATGTGAATAAACAATAGTCATCCCTACTGAATCTCTTCAGTACCTACATTATATCCTTTGAAAAAAAACTAAATAACATTTTCGTTTTCTCCCTCCGTTATCCAGGATCTGCTTGGCTCACATACCCCCCTTCTCCCCCCGCCCTGTAGATTAACACCCTTCCAGTTTATATATCATTACTGGCTATCGATGTCGCCACCTATTCTCATTAACGATAGTGCTACGATCATTACCGATAACCGTTATTTATAGCCGTTATTCAACGGGTTATTTTTTCATTCAGATTATTGTTACAGATAAGTTTTTTTGGCTGATTTAATACCTATATTTTTTGAAAAACAATTACCCTCAATCAATACATAATAGCCACTTTATAAAAAAAGCAGAAAATAACACAAGCGGTAATAAATTCCAATTTTAATCATGCAATTTGTTAAATTCATAACTGAAATAGACCAACTGAGATTTTTCAATTCATATGTATTTTCTAAGTTTCTCTCTAACATCAATGACATCGGTGAAGGTGAACATCGTAAGGAAACCTAGACTTGCAATTAATGTAAGTCTAATCGAAAATCCTATCATTCCGCCTTGGGCAAGCGTGGTGATCAATGCTCGTGCCTTCTCTGTATGAGAAGATACCTTTGTCCTGCAGTAGCACAATAATAGGCTATACCATAACTACCCTTCAACGACCTTATAAAACATACAGTTTCCTTAAATCCTTCCTCCTTTATACTTTCTCAAGAGCTCTTGAATTGATGAGACCGTAAAAATATGAAAATAACGTTTTAATACCGTTACTTGTGTCCCATGCCTAACATAGTCATCACTGCTTAATCGTTAAGATAAAGGGATAGCTTCTTTTTATGATCTCTCGCGGGTTTATGTCTTAGGATGTGTGCACACTGTCCGAAAGTTACATTGCATGTTACGTTACAACGTTTTACGTAAACTGTACGGTCATAAATATTAGGAACTCTAGTTGGTTTGGTCCAGAACGAATGTCTAGTTCTGTGTAAAAAAAAAAAGTGACAGAAAGCATAATAGGCCAACACTCACTTTCTTTTGTTTATTTCGAAATAAACAAAAGAAAAACAGTACCCTTTAGGAAACGTTAAACATTATGAAAAAAAATATCTCATTATAAAACATTTCCAAATTCCAACATTCTTGAGATCGAAGAAGAAGATGAACGCCGTCGCGTTGTCCGTGTTCGCTCGTGTGTGCTCCCCCTTAGATAATGATCCCCTTACAATCTATTAACGTAAGGCCAGGTCACTATATTATGGCTATTGATAACTAAGGGTTTCTTTCATAGCGTATCTTTTCTTCGGGGATTACTGTAGGGACCTACTAGCTTCGAGTAGGTCAGTGAAACTCGGAAAACTGTGAAAAAAATATGAACGTTTTGATTCTTAGAGAAAGCTGAAGATTTTTGGCTTCTTTGCTCTTCATACCTACTTCCTTTTTCGTTCTAAATATTCACTACAAGAAGTATAAAATTCTGTATAATCTCTACATAGTATAAAACAAAGTCGCTTCCCGCAGATCTTATAAATTACGCAACGGATGTTGATGCGGTTTTCATCAATAGATAGAGTAATTCAAGAGGAAGGTTTAAACGTATAGGACATCACGCTACGACCAACGAGACCGGAGCTGTAACTCTAGACGTGACTGAACCTGGGTAACACCGCGGGTATATAGCTATTTAAATATATTCAACACACACATTTATAGTGAAACTGTCTTGGTAGCCTAGTGATCCTAAGCGCGCTAAAGGTCTTGGGTTCGATTCCCAGGTCGAGCAAAAAGTGTTATTGAGTTTTTCTGTGAAATTCTCAGTAGCAGCTCGGAGTTAGGATTTGTGCCCGGTTAATGGCAATAGGCTCGCCCCTATTACATGGGACCTAAAAACATACCGGCGAACTGTAGGTGTATATTGTTACAACTCTACCTAACCCTTCGGGGAATACAGGCGTGATGGTATGGTATGTGTGTGTAAATATGTTCGCTATATTTTTGACCTAATCTATAGACTCCCTATAATAGAGATATAGACACTTAGCCAAAATTGTAATCCAGTCATTCGGTTTCATCAACCGCCAATTTCTCACCAAGTTCCTCGCCCCATAATGAGGTCCTCTTCTCGTTTACAAGCAGGTAAACCCTCATCCACTAATGACCTCTAAGCCTCTAAATAATCGCCGTTTCGTCTCCACAAGTCCTCGCGATGGAAGGCTTCCGAGGATTATGAGACTAATTGCCAATCATGACACAACTCTCCTAAGAGAATTTGAAAGGGAGGAGCGTGGGCAAAGTTCTATTGCTTTGATTTAGCCAATTAACTTCGGGGCATTGTAATGCATTATTTAAGAGGGAGATATTGTCAAAGCCAGTTTTGGCTGTTTTTTTAGGTTACGGGTGTTTATGAGTTAAAATACAATTACAGGCGTTAATTTTGGACAATATTGAAACAAAATTTAGTTAGGATACAAATTGAAGTAACAAATAATCGTCCTGACCTCTGAATCTAGCTTAGTACGCAGTAGATATTATAGAGCACAAGTGTATTCGCCATCTCAGGTGCACTGCATCTTCTCTCACTTTAGCAGTCCGATGGGACGGAATACAACACGACCAGGAAAAAATCTGATGACACTTTTTGCCCGACCTGGGAATCTAACCCAAGACCACGACACCAACGCAGCAGTTAAACAACCACGGTAATAGTTTACAAGTGGTAAGCAGATACATTTTATTGTTTTCCACAGTTAACTAAATATACGTAAATTAGATTGTTTCCAACCAACAATAAAAAAACAGGGTTATATTTCAATATTTCCATCACAAAAACTCTACAATAATTTAAAAAAAACCGACCCAGAAATCCCAAGACACGTAGTTTAGTTCGGCGCCAGTAAAAAAATCCTCTTACAGTTAATCTGACAGGGAACGGTCCGGTCCCGGCGCTCCGGTTTGCTTCCGGACGAAAAATATGCAGAAGAGGTTACAATGTTACCGCTGTGGCATTTTTGAATCGGTAAAGTTGTTTGTTTTGGGGGGAAAATGGATTAATAATGTATGTACAGTTGGTTCAGTGTGGTCCGATGTAAATTTTTTTTGTATCCTATTTTGCAACAACACCCTTTTCCCTTCTTAAATAGAAGGGGCTTTGACCACCAGTGGGATTACGGAAGATAGGGAGGTTTAAAAAGCCTAAATTTCCTAATTTGCGCGGTCTCATGCCTCAAAGACTGGCTCGAATAGTGATTAGATCATCACACTACATTTGCCTCGGTTGACCTCGAAGTAAATGTTACCAAAAACAATTGAATTAGGTATATAAAGTAGGTATAAATGGGTATTTTAGGATTGACTAAAAAACTTAATTATCTTAAGCTTAAACATTTAAAATACAAGTTTAAGCCTATTTTTCATGAACATACATATAAATTTGTGTCGTAATTCATAAGCGAGCGAGCGTTATTCGTAAGAGATTGACTAAAATATTTAATGATGGCAAACCAATGACACGTGTGCTAGTGGTGGCACGCGCTAATATGATTCGGTCACGCCAATAATTAACAAATCCAGTAATCCATATATTTGATCGAAACTAATTTTCAACAGCAGAAATCACACTGACCGTTTCTTTAATTTAAATACGGATAAAACAGTAAACATAACAATTGTTACACGAATTTCTATTTACAAATAAAGAATTTCAAGTTCATAAGTTTTCACCATTTTATCATTAACTAGCTTCTGCCACAGACGTCGTTCGCGTGGTTTTTTTCACCTGCGCTCTGTCACGTCTTTGGTTACTACTCCTATCCCGAATGTCGTAGCGTGATGTTATATAGCCTATAGCCTTCCTCAATAAGTGGACTATTCAATACAAAAAGAATTTTGCAATTCAAACCAGGAGTTCTTGAGATTAGCGCGTTCAACCCAACCAAACAAACAAATTCTTCAGCTTTATAATAATGGTATAGACTCTTTCATAGCACGTTATAGACAATTAGCTACATAATTAGTTTCATTACAAAATGGCACATGTTCACCAACAAAGGGTCCCCATCCCTAGGCTACAGGGTACAAATCACTTGAATTGGTAACATTGATACAGCGATTACAGTTTGTCCCCGGACACTAGTTCCGAAGGCTTTGTTGCCTTTAACGTAAGTTAGAGGATTTTTGTGCAAAGCCCTTTGCCACACAATACTTGAGCCGGAAGCTCACACCTGAACTATGAACAAGTTTCCTTTAATATATTTTTAAAGATAGTACGAGGTTTGAATCGGACTTAATATTACAAAGCTGAAGAGATTCTTTGTTTGTTTTTTGTTATAACGTGCTTAATCTCCGGAACTACTATTCGCTAATAGAAAGCTAAGTTATCCCTAAATGGTATAGGCTTATCATCACAAAAATTAGGGATGCATAAGGAAATTCACCGAAGGAAAACGTTGGATGCAAGCCCCTTCCTACCAGTCCTTTTGGAAATCTGTGAGTGAGGCCTATGTCCAGCTGTGGACGTCCTACTGCTGATATGATAATGATGGTGAAGGAAATTCACGCGGGTGGAATCGCAAACAAAATTTGTTTATGCATAATTACACACACAATACATCTGTCTAAACTCCCACCTCTTCGGTGAATATAAGTGTGAAGCTATAAAAACGATAAGTTTGATTGAATTCAATAGTACCTAAACCAATTGGTCTATTTCTAACACATCTAAAACTCTCTAAAATTGGTGTAACATTAGCCTTCATGCAAGTTGATATGACTGCAGCGCTCGCCATAACATCCAACACACATCGCCACAAGGGGAGGTGTGTTGTGTGTAGCACCTACCCCCCACAGTACAAACCGCACGCTACACCTACGTAACGCCGAACCCTGCACGTCATACAACATAAAGCAAACACACAAACAGATTCATAATTCTCGTGAAGGCAGGTAGTTTCCAACTCGTGCCGGCGCCGGCACCGCCCCGGGCAGCCGGCACCGCCACGGATTGAATAAACATCCACTGTTTGATAGCAAACGAGCTATTGGATGTCGGCTCAACTAGTAAATAAACTGCTCTATTAATTTCTGAAGATTTGGTGTAGTCGGGTTCATCAAATATTGCGGTCTGTGTATATTTGAGTTCCTCATTGGTGTAGTGCTTAGGTACAGGCCTGATTCCTAGATTGTATCAAAGTCAAAGTCTCTTTCAGAAAGCAGAGGCAGACCATTATTAATAAAATCAGGAATTAGATGAATTGAATGACCTGATGGCACAGTGGCACAAGCAAATACCAATGTGATGTTTTATATTCCATATGTACTTTCTTAGTTTATCTTGGACGTCACTGACATCAATGAAGGACAACATCGTGAAGAAACCTGGACTTATAATAAACATATTCTGCAATTGTTAATCCGCCTTGAGCAAGCTTGGTGATCAATACTCGTGGCTTTTCTGTGTGAGAAAAGAAGTTTGCTCTGCAGTGGGACAATAATAGGCTGGTATTATTATAAAAAAATAGCAACTGTGTGGAGCTGTCAGGAAATACTTTTAGGCTTCTAAAAACAGGTAAAACATCAAAGCTTGCCAGGAATAACACAGTGTTCCGTGTCGGAAAACGCAAAGCAGTAAGTAATACAGAAAAAATGTATATGAAAATTAAACAATAAATCACGGCGAGCACGGTGTATCGGGCGAATGGGCACGTAAGGTCGCCAGCGTAAGAACGTTAATTTATTTTCCGACTGTGTCTACGGTCGGAATATGAAAATTTTCTCCGTCGGGACTCGCAGCAGACGGGCGGTTCCGGTGTCCTTTGACCTTTTCTTTCAAGCTTCATTTCTTCTGAGCAAGAAAACATCTGAAGAATATGGTATTCTTTAGACTTTATATAGATAGCATCAAATCATGATTGTGTCTTCATTTTAAATCAAACAGGCCGCGAAAGACACCAGGATTGAAAGCATCTGATGTGGGCAGAGGTCGCGGGAGTAATGCATCTAACTTTTAGTACGGATCTAGTCTTTAATTAGTCTTCAGTTGTCAAAAATGCCTGTTAATATGTTTTGACATTATGACAATCGAGTTTAGTTCTAGTGCTCGGATAGACCCGGGTCCTCATTCCTTTTAAAAACGTTCAGCAACAATGAAATAAAAAATTTAAACTCCGACTACTACTGAAAAATTCCTAATGAGAACGGACGATAGGAATGAATGAGAGGAGGAAGAATGCCAGAAATCTCTGCCAGCACTTCCACTTGTAACGATGAAACCATAATATTGAACCAAACTCGATTTCCAGAATTTGGTAAGCGTGCAAACCGCCAGTCTGCTCCTCCACTACCCGCCTGGTCCGGTTTAATTGGAACACAGTAATTTATCGTGGGATCTCTGTTATCTGATTACGAACCTATCGAAATTGTATTTGAACGAGGGAATTAATTTAACTATACACATACGATCGTCGGTCGGTTGTAGTGCCTGATTGGGACGGCCTTGTACTGATCTAGCCCAAGCTTAGCGTAGCAATCGAGATGTTGCAAGAACAAATTGAAATAACGTAGCAACGTGGGTTTGGCTATTTTTTTTTAAGTGAGGTGTAATTGACTGCTTTGGTTGTGCCTCGTGAATGTAGTTGATCCAGATCTGTGTGTGTTTGTGTACTAACAATTATAATGAACTAGCTTCTGCGTGCGACTTCGTTCGCGTGGTTTTTTTCTCACCCGCGTTAAGTTACATCTTTGGTTACTGCTCCTCTCCCGTGTGTCGTAGCGTGATGTTATAAAGCCTAATGCCTTCCTCGATAAACAAACTCTTCAGCTTTATAATATTAGTTAAGATTGATATTTATCTATCTTGTAAAATAAGTGTCGCTTAAATATTGTTTGGCACTACAACAAAATATCAAATCCGGGCAAGTACTAATGTGATTTTTTCAATTCATAATTCTTTCTTTGACGTCACTGACGTCGGTAAAGTAAGACGTCTTGAGGAAACCTGGACTTATTGTTAACGTAAGTGAACGAAGTAACTGAAATCGTCAATCAGTCTTGAGCAAGCGTGGTCATCAATACCTTCTCTGTATGAAAAGAAACCTTTGCCTTGCAGTGGAACCATAATAGGCCGGTATTATTAATGCTATTTGTACTACAACGAAAACTTTTTCACCATTTTTTACAACAACAACATATTCACCAAAACTTCTCAAATAACGGTTGCTTAGAATCCAGGTGTTAAACAAAAACATCCAATAATCACGCAGGCGTCGCCGCCGGCGTTACTTTTTCAGTGAGTTGAGCTCAGTTGAGCTGAACTCACGATAACAAAGACAAACATGGCGGCGTACAAACAGCTGGCGCTTGTTTTGTTTCACTTTCTGATGACGGAACTCTAACACTGTTAGCTCTGTTCATTTACTGTATACTCAAGCTTTTTCTCTAGGGTTAGTGGCCTTAAATATACAAAGGTGGATACACCAAATTTATTTCTTAAAAATACGTTGGACACTACAAATTTTACCTGTATCAAGGGTGCGGTAACAAATATTTAAACACACAGCCAGACCTGGAACAACTACCAGTTAGGCGGATCATATAGGGTGGATTTTTGAGACAGGTCACTAAGGTCAGGTAAGTACCCTAACCGTTGTACTTACAGAAAAACGTTCCTAGGAGACATTTTTTCGCTGACTTTAAATTTCTTCCAAAATCTGTGAATGCAGTATAGAATATCTCAAAAAGTTATGGATGGTCTCCTAGGAACGTTTTCTTGTAACTACAACGGTTAAGGTACCTGCCCTTAGTGACCCGTCTCAAAAATCCACCCTGTATATTTCTTCCATCCGAGAATCGAACTCAAGACACTGCGCCAACCGTGCTGTAATCTATCAAACTTATGAAGGTTGTGTTGTCAGAAAGATTTAAGAGTATAAAAAGGACGATTAGGATTAAAGAGATACAATGTGTATTATGTATTCATTACAAGCCGCGCTTACTCGTCTGTTAATATGCGAGGGTAACTTGAGTAGCTAAAACAGTGGTGATTGAAGACTGGTTTTGGTGAGGTTTTAAGAGGTAATCTCTTAAAATACTGATCCGAACATCATAATTCTTTCACAGATGTCCAAGTGTCATAGAATTTCATGGTATAATCGATTTCCATGCGGACAATGTCACTGGCGAAAGCTAGTATTTTCCTGATCATCTGTTCATTCAGCTTGGTGGTAAGGACCAGCCCAACGGCATTGCTGTTGCTAAGTCAATATACTTGCTCCAATTCACACAGTAAAGGAACTAATGGCAAAATTTCCATTTTCGCCCACAACGTAGTAACAAGCTTAGACTGCGTGGCTTAATAAATTGTGATTGAATCGCTGGCGCGCGCCCAGCTGGCGGGGCGGCCGATAACGATAACATGACCAGGGGACCTGTCACTGTCATCGTTGTGAACGAGAGGAGATAAACACTGATGATGCAGATGATGTAGTCAAAACTGATCAGAAACTACTTCAATTTTAGTCGATACTAGTCCGAAACTAATCATGACTAGTCCGAAATTAGAGCGATACTAGTCGAGACTAGTGCGAAATTAATTTGTAAGTACAAATACAACATCTAACATACGCCTGTATTTCCAGAAGGGCTAGGCAGAGGTGTACCAATGTACATGCAAACTTCGCCAGTATTTTATTGTTTAGGTCCCATGTAAAAAGGTCCCTCCTTTTTACATGGGACCTATTGCCATTAGCTACATCCTAACTCCAAGCTGCTACTGAGAATTTTATTTGAAAACCCAAACCCAAAAAGTAAAAGTAAGTAGTCCAAAAATATTGCAATTATAGTCGGACTAGTCTAAAAGTAGTGCAATACTAGCAAGGAATAGTCTGAAATCAGTCCATAACTAGTCCAGGCTAGTCGAAAATTAGTCCGAAACTAATTAAAATATGTGTGCTTACTACCCCGTAAGAACCCGGTGAGGGAATGAAAGTCTTTCGGCTACGTCAATTTCTTCAAAAAGAATATTTTTTATATATTTTACAAACTTGTACTCAGATATACTTGTACTTAATTATAAAGTTACAGAGCATACCTTTTAATTTTTCGCCTTTAGAGAAAGAATCCCGTAGAGCGGCGGCCCTTAATTAAATAATTAACATTTTTGTACTAAAGTGGAGATTTTTGAGAAATAATTTCAGTATTATTAACATCTTGTGATAAATAACGGAGATTTTTTCCTTTCAACTTAATTGATTTAAACTACGCAACGCTATTTTAGCTACGAAATATGTATATATTCTTATTATTTAAATTTTTATTCTCTTTTTAATTAGGGACATTTATCGCAATGCGTATGACAGTCCCATGTCCACTAACAAACACACGGTAACTCGAAAAAACGGATTTTCTATTAAGAATTATTGTGTTACGTTTGATTCTGAAGTTGAGTTAGTTGACGGAAAACTAACTAACTATTAGCCTAGATATTAGTGTCCTTATCCTATCTACAAAATTTCAACGAGTCTAATTACTAATTGACCAAAATATGACTAAACTACATTTTTTTATAGAGCGCGCTCTCGGTAGTTCTCTTAACTATTCAACTTCAGGACTCTATATACGTATATTAACATTTTAACGTTAGTTATGTATCTACAGCGCTAAACTTAACTAGGCGATGAGCGATTTAGAGGCCCATGAAGGACTGCAGCCTAATTGGAAAGCAATTGCGCGGAAATCGCAAACTATTCAACATGCAATGTTTTACTAACGTTGTCAAGCAAACCAAATTAGATTCATTTACGTCGGTATATGGTTACATATAGGATAGTACCACTACTGTTACTAACTGTTAGGTACATAAAATTATTTCCATGGATATTACAGACGCCTCCAAGAAATGTCAGCAAAATGTTGAAGGGTCCACTCAGGCCCGATGCCTGCTGGGGCTGCGGGTTGTTAGTAAGAGATACCGCGCCCCCGGAACGCAAAGGGCACAAAAAGGAACATGGATGGGTTTTAGTCAGTAAAAGTCTGACCGTTACTTGGATGTTACTTCTATTCTAATGTTAAAATAATTGAAGTATAACTGTGTTAGCAAAGAATTAGTTTTAAAATATTATAACCCGCTAACACCGTTAGCTTGAGCCATCAATAAAGTAGGCAAGCTGAGCTGCCTAGCAAAGTAAACAGTGCTAAAGTAATGAATTGCCCGGAACAGGTGTATTTTATTACAAGTACCTTCCAATTAGGTGCAAACTGCATAATAATACCAAGAATAATAACTGTTATAGGAACAGTACTTTTTGTACGTTAATGGAAAGGATGTTCAGAATTTGAATGATCCAATGCCAGTCTGATAGCCAAATTCTACTTATTAAAATCTTTTTAAATGTAATAGTAATTTTTGATAGATCAAGACTGAGATTGGATTGCGATCGTTTCTTTTTATTAAAGTTTGGTAACAACTTCTTTGTATATTAGATCTTAAGTATCACGGTCTTGTACAGTCGCTTATAACGGACTAACTACCACGTCGGGAAAATAGATGATACACATTAAAAAATATATTACCTACCCGTTACACATAATTTCCAAAAGTTAGTAATTAGCACATTTGCACATAGCAGATTTATGCCCGGTTAATGGCAATAGGCTCGCCCCCTATTACATGGGACCTAAACATACCGGCGAACTGTGGTTGTACATTGGTACACCTCTGCCGAACCCTTCGGGGAATACAGGCGTGATGGTATGCTATGTTAATTTTATAGAAAAGTCTACGTAATATATCAACTAAGGATTCTAAATCAAATAAGTAGGGAAATCGAAGTAGGCAGCATCGACCAGCCGACCTGATATCATCATGCTGCCTCGTTTCGGCGAGTTCGGTGAGCCCGGCGTGTTCGCTTTAAATTCAAATTCGTATTGATTTACTTATTTTGATTAATAACCGACCTACAAACTTGGTTCATTTACACGAAGGGTCAAATCATAACGGCTCTGTTATAGTTGAAATTAGGTCAGTTGTAGCTAGATATTACAATACGAAGATAGAAGTTAACCTTGCTGCACTACGTGTCGCGAATTCGATACCCGCACGAAGCAAATATTTGCATGGCCTGCAGATAGTTGTTCCGGGTGTGGCTGTTTGTGTATGTGAGTTTATATGTTTGTAATCGTACCGACGATACAGGAGAAATTCTTAGTGTAGAGCAAAGGTTAAAAAAAAACTTACACGTTCCTAACAAGTTCATATAGGCATCCTACTCATAACTCCTCAGGAACACACTAACGAGCCGCCAAGCCATAAACGCAAAGCTTTCCACTAGAAATGACTTCAAAAGATTTCAAAATTATGAAACGTCATTTTAGCTATACCAGAAAAAAATATAATATTAAAATCCCTTTGAAAGAGCGGAAAAATATATTGAATATTCATGACACTCTTATATACCCCTAGGCTGACTGCGGGCTACAAAAAGTTAATTGAATTTCCACAGAATATTTGGAAGTCTATTTAGATTTTGAGTGAACGGCTGAACGCCTTTATTTTCAAATTGGATGGGAAGCTGCTGTTTTACTGGCGAGCTTTATTATAATAAGCCTTGAAGGATGTGTAACTGTAAAGAAAGTAATATTAAGATCCCACTTGACACGAATTTAAAGTACCGAGACAATAGAAACGACTTAAATCAATATATCTTCTTGTTCTATTCTCCATTCTTATTCTATCCAACTAGCAGTTTGCCCGCGACAGCGTCCAGATTAGAAATTGTACATCTCCCACAAACTCAAGGTCGTTTAAACCCCGCTATGGGTCCCTAAGGGGCCGGGTTAAAAACTTTATGATTTACTAAGCTTACCAAAAAATAAGATTATTCATTCAATCAAACTCTCACCTCTTTTCAGCCCTTAGGTGTTGCATTTTAAAAATTCTGAGTGCCTGCCTACGTAAGGAAGCCTTGTAATACACGTTCCTACTTCCTAGTTCTAGTATTTTCAGCAGTGCGCTGATAACTCAGTGAAACAGGTCCACCTTTTCCACAGTAGATAAATAGATTGATCGAATGAAGATCCCGGAACCTGGGGTCAAAACACATTTGTGGTTAACGTCATAGAAGATGTCTCCAACCACTCAGGGACGACGAATTGAACCAATAAAATAAGATTACCTCTCATCAAAATAAACGCATTAGATTCCAATAAAACATGACGTCGCGACACCGATGTCCAGAGGTCGGAATAAAATTAAATTAATGGACACTACCGATATTGAAGACCTATTTGGGAACGCAGAAGGTTAACTGTCTACGAAAATATGCTATTTATTTCAGCCAACAAACATCGTCAATATTGATGTTTTGTAATCCTGGCGTTGTCGTCCAAATCTTAACCGATTTCTTTTCACTAACCAGGCGGCAACGAAGCAATGCTTGACTGTTTTGTTTTTTTTTTTAGTTTTATTCTGTCAGATTTTTTTTCAGGCGTTTATTTGTAGCCACTTTGAATTTGTGTTTTTATTGATATTTAGTTGGTCATAACTTTTATTAAAATCAATTTATCCAAAAAAAATCAAATAGTCTGTCATGGCCGCGACTAATATCTATTTCGGGTTTAAATATTATTTTCTTTTTAGTCGTTGGGTGAAAAAATGGTCACTAGAACACGCTCAAACATATTTATTATACATACCATACCATCACGCCTGTATTCCCAGAAGGGTTAGGCAGAGGTGTAACAACGTACACCCACAGTTCGCCGGTATGTTTAGGTCCCATATAATAGGAAGTGAGCCTATTGCCATTAACCGGGCACAAATCCTAACTCCGACCTGCTGCTGAGAATTTCATAGAAAAACCCAATAACTCTTTTTGCTCGACCTGGGAATCGAACCCAAGACCCCTAGCGTAGCAGTCGCGCTTAGGACCACTAGGCTACCGAGGCAGTGCATTATACTATGCAAATAAATGAAAAAAATATGGACAGATAACTAGACCTTCTGTTTCTTTTTGTAAGTATACTGACTCAGGGAGAGAGTACCTCGACAGAGGAAAGTGGAATTATTCAATTTCCGTAGAAAGCAAACCAAAATCCAATTGGCACAGGTTTAAATCAGTTTTGCTTGAATCAGACGTTGGTAGGATGGCAGTTAGTAGTACCTAAAGTATACTGGGGCTATAATTGTAGGTATAGGTTGTAGGTATTTGTAGGATATTTAGTTTAGTTTAAGACAAGATGTGGAGATAGGTAGGTAATCTCTATATATATTTTTTTTATATCGTTGTATGCCATACAAGCCGGCGGTAGTCACATCTGCCTATAGACATCTGCAATACCAGAGGCCTTGCAAATGCGTTGCAATCCCAGAGACAAAGTTGAAAATAATGTCTTGTGTGCCTGTAATTACACCGGTACCCATACCTTTAAACCGGAACACAGGAACGCTGCTTGGCGGCAGAAATAGGTATGGTGGTAGTACTTCCCCGGACGTACTCCTTCACAAAGAGCTCTACTACTACTTACTTTATTACCTTCTACAGTCAAATATCCCAACAATTATTCGCATTGAGAGTCGTTAATGTTAACAGCGGTAATTAAAAGTGTTGATAGCTTTGTGATACGAGTTTTAATGCTTTATAAAATAAAACTATTTGTGGTATAACTTTTAATGAAAACTTGTTATTTTCCAAAGTTTGCTAGGTATAATTACGTTGAACTGAAAATAGTAGGAAGGTACCTATTGTGTGTGGGATGAAACTGATAAGTAGGTACCTATATTTGTGGATAGGTGAATACAAAGGTCTCGTCTGTACAAACATAATATTGTTAGTAAAGACAATACGAAAATTTGAATATCCAATCAATGAATGATCGTGCCTTCTGTGTATGAGAAGAGGCTTTTGCCCTGCAGTGGGACAATAATAGTCTGGTAATATTATCCGATATAAAAAGTAAATGAAAACTAAACTCAACGTAATGACAATCACTGTAAAAGTCTCTCATTTAAAACTTTTCTATATCAGGCGCAGAATTTAATTTTCATCCAGAATCTCTTTTATTGAACTATAAAAATTGAGAGTGCTATAAATACTGAGAATTGCATTACTTTCACAGTTCATTGGCTGTTGATGGAACTTTTATAACTGTACGACTACACGACGCTCTACGTAGACAGCTAGCGAATTACTTAGTTGTAGATGGAGCCACTATCACTGACGTCTGGCAACATCAGTCTTAAATGGAAGGCTTTTCCAAGAATTCAAATCCATTAACAGCCAGGTAGATTTTAGTCGCTGACTGTTATTAGGTTTTACCATTAGGGATTCATTATAAGGTTATCTACATAGGACTTACTACGTAACTGGCTGAATGTAGGTAACATACTGTAAAAAAGATACTAGCTCTATGGTGGGTCCTAAATAAAAAAAACTTTTACAAAATACACAAAAAATATTGATTGGCATTTCATTGAGACCTAGTTATTTGAAATCCCTAGCCCCTGAGCTAGTATTAAAGTCAAATCAATACCAGTGAATAAGGGGGCCGACCTCAGGAAAAAAATGGGAGTCTGGTCCGGTACACGGAGTCTATAGGTATAGAGGGGATGTAGGTACTAATGTCATACCCTATGGAAAAAGGGTAGGTATGAGTGATTTTTTGTTTTATTCTCAAAAGATTAACCATTTATATAATTAGATCCCGTTCACAGACTACACAGCTTTTTGTGTAAGTAAGTAGGTAACAAAATTCATTTATTATCTCAATTTACTTGTTATAATTTAGCGGAACTTAAGCCGGGGACTCAGATGTTAATGAATAGAGTTATTTATGCTAAAATATTAAAGTCTTTCGGGAAGACTGGCTCGTAATGCGGATGGCGAATATTAAACAGCTTTCTTGATTATTGTTGCTGAATCTACGTTTTACTAACTGGTTGGAATAAGCCTGTGTCTTTGTGTGTGAAAGTACCTACCCATTACAGTAGTTACCAACTATTTCCACTTAAAATACAGCCTAGAAAACGAATAAGATTAAAAGATTAATATCCATAGTAATAACGTAATAAACATTCTCATATCCGAGAAGTGTCGTAAAAAACGTTAGAATTGGATCGTGCGACCTTCCGTGGGTAAGTTGTGGGTCGCTGCGGGTCGCCGCGCGCCGTAGGTGGTCGCGGGTCGCGGTCACCAGGAAATTGGACGCCAACGCGACCTATCACGGAATTTCATCGAGATGTATCGAATAAAAACAAAATGGATGGCCCTGTGTTGATTTAAACGTGAGTCTGAATTGTAGGTACTTTTACCTACGTGAGTACTGAAATTCGCTATGCCACGACTGAAGCAAACAAATCTGTTTTAACCCATATCATCCCAGTGTTCCATTTTTGATAAACACTAATTTAAAAATGCGTTCAAAAATTATAATAAAAAAATAAAAAAGTAACCGTTTCAAAAATGGAACACTGGGATGATATGGGTTAATAAGAATCAATAAATTATTTTTTAATCTACTTTATTTATGGGTCTTAGGTGGTAGGTACCTACATAGAATCCAATATATTTTAGGTGCAAATAAAGTTACCTAACCAATCTTTTTCAAATACTTAATAAGAAAGCTTTTATAGGTAAACGTAGGTGGGTAGGCACCTTAGACTTTTAAAATGACTGAAAATGTGGTAGATAGTAATGTAGTTGACCAGTCACTTAGGTATCTACTAAAAGCTGATACACGACTTCATCAATTGTGTAACAGACGAGAATCGAACTCACGACCCCACCTAGCTAACATACAACCACTTCCCCTTTTTCACAAACTAAAGACCCGATCCAAAACCACTAGTACAATAGATTCTAATCTATAACTAAATAGAATTCAAATATCCTCCTTCAAAATTCGTCACGTCGATTGTCGGTTCCTGAAGATGCCGCCATCTTTGTTAGCAACTCAAAGGGCCTCGTGAAGCGTGCGATGTTGTAGATAAACGCAGCTTTGAACTCTATTCACTTTCATGAAAGATCTGTGGTAGGTATATAATGAGTCCCTCTGATTGTCTGTCTGCTAATATTTTTGTACTTTACTTTGAAGTTCAGGATGCTTTTGAAGTCTTTAATGTCGAATACAACTGGACTTCCATGGACGAGCTTTGAAATTGTGTAGATATCTAGTTAGTCTGTAATTAATTAAGTACTTACCAGCCACGTTTATTTTTTGATGGCCCTAAAATTGGTTGGTCGGCTAACTTCTGTACACCTACGTATACGTATCTTTGTTTGCAGCCATAACGTAAATACCTACCTTATTATTAAATACTAGTGAACTGCCCACGATTTCTTCTGCGTGGCTTATTTGACCTGCGTTAAGTTACGTCTATGGCTACTGCCTATGTTACTCAGGAATAATGTAGCTATCTTAATAGATTTTCCACAGAAACAAAATTTTCCTCTTTATAATATTAAATACCTTTAAATGAATTCCAAAAGCTAAAATTCATAAGCGATTATCTGATAAAATTGTGTTATATTTAAGTTCTCTTCTCATTTGATTGGTTCTAAAATATCATGATCTTAAAACAATAATACCTACTGAAATGTGGAAACCAACTGTGTTATGTTAAGTAGGTACATGGTTTTCCCGGTGACTGTACCTACTTCATATAATTTTTAATCATTTAACTCTTCCAAATGTGGTCAAATCCATGGATAAGTACAATGCAAAGCATGTGCAAATGGCAAGCAATCCCTTCAGCCGGGGTGACAGATGTGCTCGGAGCCCACCTCCTACTATTTATTTAATTACAACCATGGTATAATAAGTGAATATTTTTATCGGACATAAAGGCCGTATTAAAAATCCCAAAGGGATTACGCGTAAAGAGAAAGTAATAATTATCTGCAATAGCACGCGTGTTCAGATTGTCAATTTGTTTAACGATTTGAACAGAAAAACTTGATTGAATACAAGTATAGAATAGGTACCTACCTACACGGCACTTACCTATTTATCATTTATATATTAGCAATAACCTAAGGTACAAACAAACATACGAAAAATGTAAACAAAACCGTAAACTTCAAATGCGAGGAGGTCATTAATCCATGTCAATGAAACTCCGAATTTGTAATTAAGTCCGGTAAAATGGAAAAAATAAAGCGTTTGACAGCGAACCGACCTAAATATCGGAGGTCGGGAGCGAAAATGGAGCTTAGCGGAGCGAGGGATGTAAACAAAAATAACGGTTCTGTAATCGTTTGTATTCCGTTTGAGTGTGGCTACTGGGGCAGTCGGAATCTCTATGGCACCTAGTAAGTAATCCCTCTCGGGGCGTAACATGAAATAATTTAATCAAACAATCGAATCAGTCCGTTTTGTTCAATTATTGACTAACCTTTCATACCTAAGCAGACATAGGCAGGTGTCAGAACGGATACTTTTACGATATTTTAAATGATCAAGTTTCTGTGGCTAGTAATAAGAAAATTATCAATAATTTATCTAGTCTTATTTATACAGTGACCAATCGGCTACAGGTAAATACACTCAGGATTCAACCCTGAATTCTCGTATAGCATCGATATATACCGTTATACCAATTCGTCATTTACCTACTTACTTTATTCATGCCACATTTTTTCATTATCACAGCTATATCAACTCGCTCGCAGTGTGACCGCGCCCCATCTAATGTTATTTTGATTTGCTCTGATGAATACAGGCAAAATAAACATTATTTCGCTCAACTAAGGCAATAATAAATCACCATGAACGCCCACATTTTTGTTCGTTTGAAATAGTTCCATAAGCATGTGAAAGATTCAGATATTAGGCGTAGGTATTAAGGGGTAAGTTTATTTATAGTAAGTAGGTGTAGAGTAGGTACATGTGGGTGTATTGCCAAGAACTTTACGAGAATTGTTTTCTGAAGGCGTAAGCATAGGAAGTAAACGAACATTAGCCCATATTTGCGTTCGGGGATTGAACCCGGAAACCGAAGGCCAGGAGCTGCTCTTACAAACACTACACCAATGAGGTACGGATTATTAGGCATTGAGTTTTTTTTTTTTTGATGGATGGGGAATCATCAAGTAACTTCTCCCGCCCTGGGCGGGGCGGGAGGGAGTGTCAGACTTTTACTGACTAAAACCCACCCATGTTCCTTCTTGTGCCCTTTGCGTTCCGGTGGCGCGGTATCTCTTACGAACAACCCGCAGCCCCGGTAGGCATCGGCCCTCAGTGGCCCCTTCCCTTTGCTGACATCTCTTTGAGGCGCGCGTGGAACACGAACGCGCCGTCGACACGGCCTGTCGTTATGTTAAACGTAAGGACGGTGAGCTACCCATTGCTCACCGTCCACAGGCCCGACGCATGGAGTTAGGATATAAAAATAAAATGTCGTCATGGAATATACCCATTGGTTACAGACAGCATCAACATAGTAAGCTTTCATTGATTTAATCTATACTAATATTATAAAGAGGAAAGATTTGTTTGTTTGTTTGCAATGAATAGGCTCCGAAATTACTGAACCGATTTTAATCATATTTTCACCAATAGATAGCTACATTCTTCCTGAGTAACATTGGCTATATAACATCACGCTACGACCCACGGGAGCGGAGCAGTAACGAAACGCGGGTGAAATAAGCCACGCGGACGAAGTCGCGGGCAAGTCGTCTATTGATAATAAACTGAAACACAACAGAAATAGAGTTCAAAATCGCGTAATTGCGTGCAAGATATAAAAAATGCAGCAAGCAATTATATCTAGCGCACAATTTCCAGCTCACTTTTTATTGTATTTAAGTTCATTATCGATTAATCTGTGTGCACAGACTTAGTCCTAGTTCTGTATTTACACTAAAACTACTTACAATCAAAATAACAAACCCACATTTAATTAAAACTACTTTAATTCTTAATCAATCAAACTACTTAAGCTTTGTACACATCAGTATGTTTGTAATTAATCTTCTTATCAATTCCCAGCAGTTGGCGGATAATGAACTCGGGTAAGCGCTTGTGCTTCCAACGTGTTGGTAAGGGTGTGTGGTTAGCTTTCTGCAGCTTGTTGGCTACGTACTGTTCTGCTTGGAACTCATTTGCTTCCTTCACCATGGCTATCAATGCATTCTGGAAGTTCTTCTCTTTGGTTTGACGGCGATGCTGCTTTACCTGTAAGTTTCATTAAAAAAATAAGCTTAGAAATGACTTGAGATACTTGAATACAAGTTATTATAATAATAAAATCTTCAGATATCCACACATTTTTTTTGTTTTGATAGGTATTATGAATAATACTCTTAATTGTTTATTTAACAAAACCTGTGCCTACTCAATGAATGGCAATGGCTGTTGTTCCTGATATAATTTTAAAAAGGCCTTCATTAATGAGATACATTTTTTTTATTTTTTGCTGTAAGTATTTGTTTAAGATACTAACCCGAGCCCAGGTATATCTCATCTTCTTCCACAACTTCCTTCTCTGATGCTTTTTCATCTTTTTCCTTCTAATAACAATCAACCTTGCAGCCTGAACCTCTTCTTGGCTGATTGATGGCAGACCAATCTCATCTTTTCTCCACTCTTTGTCCAGCAATGGAAGGATAGAGCGGGGATTAACGATCGGTATGTAAGGTATTGGGTCCTGTTTTATCCCATTCCACCTTGGCTTATCTATGATTTCAACGTTAATACTCCTTGGTGCAAATTGTAGCAGTTCTGGATTACAAACTAGATCATTTTTAGCTTTTATAACGGTAGGGACAATGGGTTTGCATTCCGATAAAATTTTAAGTGCCCCGTTGAGATTCAACAGGCGAAAGTCTGAAATTTTAATAAGAAAATGAGTGAATAATAAAATTATAAACCTAACGTAAGACATAACCTCAAAATGTTTCGTACGTACGTTTGATGGTGTTGTGAAGAGAATTCATTCTTAAGCTTTCTTCTCTGTTCGTAATATTATTACATATTATATAAAATACAAGGAATTATGATTTAATATAAAGTTACAATAAAATTAATAAGAAGCCCTCAAGTTTAGGTTACAATTTGACACTGACACTGACCGACGGACTGTCATGAGACATCTGACAGTTAATGCTGCAAACATTTTACAAACCAAAGTTAAAAAAAAATCTAATAACCGCACTAATATTAACTAAATATCATTTTTTACAAATTGTAGCTCCATTTCGTCACATGTAAATCAACATTAAGCTTTGGCATAATACTTACGCACTACACGTAATCTCATGTAGTGCGTACGTAATATGCCACAGCTTACCGCAGCTTTCGCCGGTGTGTTAATCTCTATTTGATTTCAATACGCAATATCATCAAATAGGATTCAAATTCTTTACGATGCGGCATGCCGCACCAATAAGGGAGATTTCATTGCAGTAAAGAAAAATCAAACAACCAGTTCATTTTTTAATTTTACTCTGTGTTCTAACATTTTTGAATCATTATCTTACATTTTAAAAAATCCTAGGAAAGGCTATTTCATTCACGAGCTACGGATAGGCCACAAAATGCTGATTTACGTAGGTATGGTCAACAACGAAGTTTGATTATCACTCACATTTCCTGTAATATTTATAAAAAAAGAACTACTTTTACATAAATACGTATTTATTGAATGATTTTAGTAACATTCTCAAACGTTGATCAACTTTTGTTTCTAATAAGAAATCAAGTACCTACCTTCATGCAATCAGTTAATTTTAGCCTAAGTAGCAACCGCCATTGGTTATAAAACCTTTTGCCGATTTTCCGTTTATGTACTTACTACATTTTTATTAAGTGCGTAAGCGTTTCTTTCTTTAATTGAAAAATGTTAAAACTAAAAAATCTTCACAATTAGTGTTTCACCGATACAAACTTACAATTAAATCAAATCAAGTAATTGTAACACCATTTACTCAAACCAACCATTTACATACTTTCATAGGTTTTTCGCTCTCATTATTAACTTGGGCTGTAAATAAAGCAAAATTTTAGAAGAACACTCTCCTTTCAGTACGTCGTCTCTGTCATTCGTTATGTTTCTTTCTAAACCTTGCTATCATATTTACGACCGGTTACTGTAAAGGGGCACTGTTTATCAAGTATTTTCCAGACCAAGTAATTCTTTAGTCTTGACAATGTTAGACGCCTTTCTTCGTCTTCCAGTCGACATACTTAGCAGATTTTTGTGGCATTTCTTAAAATGTTTTTGACAAAACTGAAGCAATCTTACATAGAGAAATTCAAAGTCATCTGACTGTAAATAAACGACACCATTAGCATCCGCTTGATCCTAGAAATGAGATAATAATTTCATCATAAGGTAAAATTTTTGGGTAATGTTAAAAATCATTACACTTCTCTGAGACAAGTATTTGAGTGTAAAACGAAAAATTATTGAAAGTTAACACAACAAATTAGAAACTTACAGTGAGTTTGGTAACATCGAAATCTTGGAGCAATTTTTCGTTTCTGCCATTATTTCTTTGTAACTTTTTGATTTTGTTACAAGATTCTCCTAAATAACCATCATCTTCCTTGTGTTTATTTTTTCTATTTGTATGCAGCTTCTTGTTCATGGAGGTAACATTGACCTGAAAAAGAAATGAAAGAATATTCAATAGCACTCTTGTAAACATATAAAATTTCAGGCAAAACAAAACACATTATACTCTTTATATGTCAAGGTCCAAAAATTTGTGTTTCAGCAAGTATTGCTAAATCACTTCCATTCTGTTTGGCATTGCTACATTCACTCCATTATAGGTATAGGTTTCATCATCATCTGCTTAGCCTTTTCCCAACTATGTTGGAGTCAGCTTCCAGTCTAACCAGATTCAGCATACCAATGTTTTACATAAAGTGACTGGGTATCTGACTTCCACAACCCAGTTAGGGCAACACGATACCACTTGGTTAGATTGTTTGCTAGACTTCCAAGCTTCAGACTATACGTAACAACTGTCAAAGATCTACGAATGACAGCCGGGACTGACGGACTTTACGTGCTTTCCGAGGCACTGGGGTGTCAAACCACCAACTTTCAAACTCCGGGCTGCTACTAAGCAAATCGTAATGTTTAAACCCAATTATACTTTTTGCCGGACCTAGGAATCGAAACCCGGGACCCCACGCTCATCAGCCGCGCTCGCGACCACAAGACCAACGGGTCAGTTATAGGTACAGCTTTACATAACTATTATTAAGGGTTCAACATTGTCTCCAAGTATGTCCTTAATGGGTATGATCTATGATTCAAAGATACTTACATGCTCAATTTCTATACGGGCCTGTGGACGGTGAGCAATGGGTAGCTCACCGTCCTTACGTTTAATTAACGACAGGCCGTGTCGACAGCGCGTTCGTGTTCCACGCGCGCCTCAAAGAGGTGTCAGCAAAAGGAAGGGGCCACTGAGGACCGATGCCTGCCGGGGCTGCGGGTTGTTCATAAGAGATACCGCACCCCCGGAATGCAAAGGGTACAAGAAGGAACATGGGTGGGTTTTAGTCAGTAAAAGTCTGACACTCTCTCCCACCCCATTTGAGGATTTCCCACACCCCAAAAAAAAAAAATGCTCAATTTGTTCCACAGAATGCAAAGGGACATCATCTCCACTGCCATTGCTCTCCATTTCTTCATCTACAGTGAGATCTGGCACATCTTCCATTGGGTCAAATTCTATTTTAATTTCTGATAAGTGTTGGTTACCATCTATAAGTGCAGTCCGAGTTTAGTTAAGATTTGACTCTATCAATGTTCTTTATTTGTTTTTCTGTCACCTGCAAAATAATTAAATAACTTTATCATTTACAAAATTTTTAATAGCTCACACACACTTATACATGGAAAAACTTGGAAGACCTTTATAAGCTATTTTTCTTAGTAAAGCTGGGAATAAAAAAAGAAAGAGAATTTACAAGAGAAGCATTACAATTAAAAACATAAATTTTCAAAAAATGAGAATATAAGATACTCACCACACCATGACTTTGTAGAATATTAAACAAAAATGACTGAGCTATTAAATACTTTTTCCTGAACTTACTAAATTCGGTTATTAATGCTGAACATTGAAAACACGAGTAGTCGGCCAGGTCTGAGGAGTATAACACCTGAAAAGTAGTAAAGTTGCCAGTCAGAATTTTACTTTAGAGTCAGTTAACAACCTTATTTGATGTAGATGTTTTACTATCTTGATAAAAATAACAAGATTAAAGAAGTATGAAAGAGCAGTAACATATATGATACCTAGCTTAAATAAATAGGTGGCGTCAATGCCAGGTCCAAGAGGATCATAATCTAGAGCTTATGAAAAAGTAAATATTTGTTTGTCTGTTTTAAGCCAAGTAAACGAAACAAAACACCAGGAAAAGGAAGGCTTCATATGAAAGTAGGTAATGGTAGGTACTTACATTGTGGCCAAAAACAGTTTTGATATTCGTTTCTAAGGATTCTTGAATCCTTTCCATTTTAACATCAGTGATCAAACATATTCTACAAGCTTCTACTCTTCCCATCTTGTGTATGTTTGATATCTAAGAAACAATTCTTGCTACTTCCTGCCTGACACGGGAACACCGAACAGACCACACAGAGTCACAGACAGACGTAATGTAATCGTAATCAGCAATCAGAACTTCAGTTCTTCAACTCTTCAGCAGACTTTTAACTTTTAATCTGATGTATCGAAATCGAACACAAGTGACAAGCCCATAAACTCAGTTCTGAGTGACCAATAATTTTTCTAGCCTGTCACTTATTGTCAATGTCATAACCAATCACAAGTTCGACTGCATAGGTAGGATTTATTATGATTGGTTAATATTTGTAAATATACTTTTAATGCCGTAGTGATGATCAGATCTATTCACTGGTCCACCACGTACAGGGGATTTAACTTATGACCACTCCTTGGCAGTGGGGTAAAAAAAGTTTGAAGTTCTGTCTCAAAAGTCACTTTTTGACGTTATTCTAATTTCCAACAAAAACATTTATTTGAAGAAAGAAATAAGTTCGACAGAAAAAACCTTATTTTTGAACCCCCGACGCAGAAACGACGGAGTGTTAAAAGTTTGACGTGTGTCGTCGCTGTGTGTCTGTCTGTGGCATCGTAGCTCCCGAACGCATGAACCGATTTTGATTTTGGTATTTTTTGTTTGAAAGGTGAATTAGTCGGGAGTGTTCTTAACTATGTTTGATGGAAATCGGTTTAGTGGTTTCAAAGTTATTAGCTCTTTTGTTAGATGCGGTAGGGATTTTTATTCTTCTGTCGGGGGTTACTTAAAATGTTCCTATTTTGTATTTTACATTACGAACGACACTTCAACTATATTTTGTACAAGGTGAAACTAAAACTATTTAAGTAGTTAGTGATAAAGAAACGTAGGTACCTACCTAAATTCTTTTAAGTTATTTATTTTCAAAATAAAGTAAGCAGCTCGAAAATATATAAAATTATACAATATTCTAGAAATATTTGTTCAGCTGCAACAGAGAAGCTCCCTTTCATGGGGTACCTGTCCAATGTCGCCCACAGCGGCATAGGCCATATAATGTTGACCTAAAAAACAAACACACTTCGGTCAACTGTCATATAAAATGTGCACCATTAACTGAGTGAAATAAACTTCTTTAGCTGGAAGCTTTAAAATACACAATGCTGACCGTCTATCATTTGTACATAACTTGTATAGGTACCGAATGATATACGGTATATTACTAATTAATGTAAGTAAGTATTATTATGAAAGTCTGAATACGTAGGGTGGGTTTCTAAACTATTAAATAGGTGTAATATTATTAGTTTACGTAAACCTACATTTGTCTGCCAGACACTTCGCAGTGCATTTTATTTCTTCGTTACTGATACAATCAATGAATTGTATGGAAGCTTTTGCGTTTTCTAATTGAATGCAGTTGGCTGCCTGAAGAGCCAATCCTTCAGACACCTTCACACAGTTCTCGTCGTGGAGGGCTAAATTTAGTTCTGAAATAATTAAAATGCTGATTTGCTTACACATATTGCGCATCATTACTTTAATTTATAAATGAATTGGTGCGGTGGCCGTTTTGGATTGCCCAAAGATAAGAATATAAAAAAACTCTTTTTAAAAGATAAACGCCTTCAAAAACTCAAAAGTGAAAAATAACTTTAGCTTTGGAAAAAGCTTTCTTGGAACGTTTTCAACTTTTCTGCACAAGCAAGTCGCCTTGTGTTGAGCATTTGTAAGTATTGGTGATCTTCTACGAACGCTTATGTGTTGTGTGCTTTGTGTAGTACTGTTTGTAGTCCCTCATCATGTAGTCTGATAGAGATTCACTTGATAATGGTGGCAAAAAACATGATCTAGCAGGTGTGGTAGCAATTTTTCTTCTTTCAATCTATGAAATTTTTGCACTTTTTCTACACTAAACAAAGTTTATGCACTATAATAAGTCCTACATCGATGGCTCCTCTGAGTTTAGCCGTTATGACTGAAATTCAGTCAAGACATTTTTTATTTTGTGCCCGTGACTTCGTTCGCATCACAGTTGATATAATATTATCCCACGGGAACCGTACATTTATCCGGGATAAAAACTAATCCATGTGCTATTCCAGACTAGGTATAGTAAATATATCTCTGTGCAGAACATCCAGAGCCGACCAGCCGTTCTGCCGAGATTGAAATTGAATACCAATCATCCATCTATCCAAACTTTCACTTTCGTATAATAGTCGCCACGAGTCGTGAGCACCAACGTTAAGTGGGTTTTTGGGTTTCTTTCAGGGTTTTTTGGGCAGCTGACGCCGCATGCGATTGTTCCGTCAGTCGGACCGATGGAAGGGCTTGGGCTGTCTACCTAATTAGGACAGTCACAATCATGCTGTTGAAGTAAGCCAACACTATCACAGTCATTGAGCTTTGACTTACTAAGCCTCTGTTTGCCAACATTAATCTGTTTACAGTCAAGGTCTCCGAGGTTGGAGAAGAACTCGGCGGCAGAAAACGCGGCTTTCCAAGCATTTTGCGCAGGGCTCCTTACGATGATGCCTAAAATTAAAGCTTGATTTTAAACACTTGCTACTCCGTGCACCAAACGTACAGAACTGAAAAAACATTAGAAGACACAAAAGACAAGCTGGAGCCAGGCGGAGGTGCACTGGGGCGCAGTGCTACCCTAACAGTAAAAAAACATTTTTTTATACAAACAAAATCATTTTTATAATTATGAGCTTTTTTCCGCTGCAGGGAGTTATTATACTGCCTACTTCATCATCAGACGAAGTCGCCATTATGAAAAGATATCTGTGGATGTTATAATAATAAAAAGAACTAATCACAATGTTACCAAATATGCCAGTCTCATAATACGATATGTTGAAAGCTCTGAAGGAAGTGTACACGTCATCTGCAGCCAAGTACCCGATTGGTTGCTGCGACATGTGGTCCGCAGGGTGGCTGCCGTCTTGCATGTTGCATGTTCCACATGCGTTAGCTACTATCGCGTGCTTGGTTAGCTCTCTGATAACAGTAGAATTCGATGGTTAATTAACTAAATAGCAGGCATGTGAAAACTGCTGCATTTTCATATTTTTCATTAAATAAAAGATAACTGTAAGCGAGGCCGAAGTGTAATGGACCTTTGAATTAGGCAATACGTGAGACAGGTCTCTAAATGGCTAGCAGAGGGAAAAAGGAAAAAGGGAGGTAGGTTTTATAGTCACCTGATATCACAAGTGCCGCAGCTAGGTACTGCGAGACATGTCCACGTGTCACTACCAGCTCCCAAGTCGTACAATTCAAACCCTGCTCGCGGACGAGATATCTCCGTCACCCTTGGAAGTGGCCTTTCCTAGATTTTTTAATGTAAAACAATACAAAAGAAACAGCTAGAAGTCTTCGGAAATGGTTGTTGCAATAAATTTGTTAATTTCTGCGCAAAAATAGAATAATGCACTTACTCGTCTGGGTTCGATCGCTTCTGCCAATTTCAAAGTCTCTTCAAATGGCACACCTGTACTGCCTAAAGTACAATGATCAGTTTTAAAGTTGCAATCAAAATAATCGCTAAGACTTTTTCCAGTCATGCTGTTTATCCTTGATGCTGGGCAGAACACAGAGTTGGAGAGTGGACCTGCCCAACAGGCTTTTTGAACCAAGTCTATAACACGTTGTTCTGGATGGATGCGGTACAGGTCGTCCCTAAGCATAGGTTTTAAGTCGTCCATCTCCCATTGTCTGAAGCAGCATCTGGTAAGAATTTTAATGTAGTTATCTAATGGAACTAGAATAATCAGTGATGCGTTTCCAGCTTTCCCTTTGACGTTAGCTATATGGGTTCTACACCTTTTCTTACCTAATAACTGTATCCAACAAAAAGCACTTCATTTCCGAAAAAATAGAGACCGGGCATCTAAGTGTGTATGCTATAGACTGCCTGTCACTCGTGCAGGTGATGGAGACTCCTCTTTGTGCCAGGAAGCGCATTTTAGTGAATCCGGAGAACGCACGGCTGGAGGAACAGGATGCGGCGCGGAGGAAGTGGCTCGCGCCGATGTAGTCATCAGTTTCGTAGCGGGAGCCTACCTGTGATGGCGGACGATGCCATTGTCAGTAGGTAAGGTCAGCGTAGCAGGCTAGGAAATAGTGCTCAGCCTTGCCTAAATTCTGCAGAATTATCGTTAACCAACAGTTTTACTTTTGCCTTCTGTACCAACAGTTCAAAATGACCTATAATATCGAAAAATGCCTAACATTTGAGGATTTTAAGGATTTTTTTAAAGGTTTATGTGAATAATACAGTTATCACCTGATACATAATAGTACAAGCACCCATCTGAGCTCCGAATGTCTTAGTTGCTGCGATCCCTATCCCATTGAGCAGGAAAGAGCGCTGCACTTCCTCGGGACCATAATCCGCTTTGCATACAGCGTTCCAGTTACGATGGCTGATCGATAACATACGTATTGGAATTCTATAATGTTTATTCATGTCGAATATCCTAAGTTGCTGGAAATTTGGTAAAATAGAAGGAAATAATTAGGGAGCAAAAGTACCCACTCTGTTAGCATGAAATTGGTTTTAGTTCTGTTGACAAATGTATTATTGTCACAGACGTGCTGTATTAGCGTGTATAGTAAGTTCTATCTTGTTTCTGTCTGGTGAATAAGAAAAATGATAAACATTTTGCTCTCTGGTATTGGTAACGGAAAAGGTGAAATCATGGTAAAATCCTCCTGCCGGGGCTGCAGGTTGTTCGTAAGAGATACCACCCCCCGGAACGCAAAGGGCACAAGAAGGAACATGGGTGGGTTTTAGTCAGTAAAAGTCTGACACTCCGTCCCGCCCCGCCCAGGGCGGGAGAAGTTATTTGATGATTTCCCAACCCCAAAAAAAAAAAAATGATAACATCCTTTTAGGGCCCGATCCCACCTATGTCTGTCAGGCGTGCGAGTTTTTTTAACGTCTGACCAGCGCTGACGTTGCGCGCACGTGAAGTTCGCGGAACCTCTTGAGGCGGGAAAGTTAAACTCAGACTTAAGAAACACAATGAATTAAGAAGACTAAGAGACGGTAGTAATGGCTTTACTACTTAAACGAAAATTACGTCAACAAAAAAGAAAAATACATTCACGATTATTTGAAAATATTATACGGAGTAGTTCATTACTTTAAAGTGACTAAGTATTTCGTAATAAAATGTTAACGTATCTAAAGCGATGAATCACAATTTCATAGTTATTTACGAATTTTAACTACATTTGATGAACTTTCGTAGACATAAAAACGTCGTGTGCGAGAAACTACGGTGGCGGCGGCGCTGGTAAAGCTTTAGAGGAACGCGCACGCCCTGCGCCCGCCAGTGGGGTCGGTCCCTTATAGTAAGTACCTAATATTTCCATGGCAGTAACACGATTCATTGGGTAGAATATAATTAAAAAAAACAACATACTTAGGCGTTGTTAACTGTCATATTGAGTAAAGCTATTCAATGTGAACTTTTTTTTGGCTCCAAGTTCGATTTCCTCATTCCGGGATCAAAAACCTGAAAACTTTATTTACTTTTGTATTCTTATATTCAGTTTGTTCAATGTTACTCTAAGATTAAGAAAGTATTTAGAGCATTTACTATGTGAAATTGTGTTCAATATTGTTATACATACCTACATAGGTACCTGCTAGAAGCGATGGCAAAATTATAGTGTCTCCAAAACCCACAATTTCATGAAGAGTTGAAGATTGCTATTATGCGGATGAGTCCTACACAGTATGTACTTACATTTATAATCATCATTCACATACAATACATTTTAAAATATTTCTTTAAAAATAAAAATATGTACTAGCCCACCGGTATCGGAAACAGGGTCCAAGGCATTGGCGAGCAGCGGTCAGGGCTCCTGAGAAAGGGCCTCCTAGCATTAATTATGCGCCGTGTCTAGGTACAGTATTGCTGACGTATCATGGCGATTCTGAAGTTAGCTGTTTGGCTGCGCAATGGTTCTTTTAGGAACAAAATTGTTTAATGCGCAGCTAATCCGCTAATTGAGTCCTTTATCCAACTGCCCAACGAGAGCCTCCTTAGGTGTTGGTCGAGGCTCTTGACTATTACAGCATTGGCCGTCACGACTATCATAATTATAATCAAAAGGTATTCAGGGCCTCAGGGGGTCCATTATCTGTGTATTACCTACTTCTATGTAATGTTCCACTTTTTTATAGATAGTTTGGATAAGTTAACAAGTTGATAATAATAAATCAATTAATTATTATCTCAAGCAGGTACTTAGTAACTAACCTACCGTATTTAATTTATAGATGCATTTGTATACGCCATAGATAACGTTCTTGTATCAATTTAGGCGATTGATCTTACCGTACCTACCTATAAGCTAATGGAAACTTATCATGCTGTTTTTATCGAATTACGTATACTAAGTATGTATAAGTAAAGATAGTTAAACAATTTATTTATTAATCTTGTTATTTAGTATAACGGTTTATTGGTTAGATTACCGTTACAAGGTCGAAAAGTGTTGTCAACAACTCATGGCCGAGGTTACAGGGTGTATTTATGCAAGTCGAATAGGAATTTGTTCAAGTCTTTTGTGAGGGAATCTGGAGCCCGGGCTTTTTATTGAATCATACGGATTTATTCTGTTCAGGGATCGAGAATCAAATACACGCATCGCTGCAGCTAGTCTCTGCGCTAAAAGTGCTGTCAGATCCTTGCCAAGTACCTACATTGCATAGTTTATCAATATGCATTAGTGGATTACTATAGGTAAATGATATAAATATATATATTGTTTTTAACTGCCTCGTTAGCCTAGTGGTCCTAAGTCCGAATGCTCCGCTAGAGGTCTTGGGTTCGATTCCCAGGTCGAGCAAAAAGTGTTGTTGGGTTTTTCTATGAAATTCTCAGTAGCAGCTCGGAGTTACGATTTGTGCCCGGCTAATGGCAATAGGCTCCCCGCCTATTACATGGACCCTAAAAATACCGGCAAACTGTGGGTGTACATATGTACACCTCTGCCTATCCCTTCGGGGAATACAGGCGTGATGGTATGTATAAGGTAGGTGTCGCACATTCCCAGTTTACCAATAGCAGTAATTACCTAGTCACATGCCTTATTTACAATTGTCTTATTCATGTACGTATATTAGTACAAAAAACCGGAAAGAAGTTTTACACAGAAAGGTCGTACCTACCCTTCGTAATCTAAGAATAATTACGATATTTTTTTTAAATTTTCAATTGTCGCTATTTCGGAGATACGTAATGAATTGTATCTTATAATATAACAACTTTGTACCGTGTTTCTGACATACATACATAAACTCACGTCTATTTCTCATGGGGTAGGCAGAAACAAATTTCTGACGAATAAAATATTACAATATGTACATACCTAGCACAGAATGCAAAACAAAAAATAAATATTCAGTTTATGTAGTAACCCTATGTTGAACATAAACCATGTCAAGCCTATCGGATATAACAGCCAGGATGTTGTTGGTGCGGGTCGGCAGCCTGCAGTGTCGCGCACGCGGTGCATTGTTTGTAGAGCACACAATATAAAATCTCTACTTATACCTTACTAGGTTTAGCGCGCGACTTCACGCACATAAATGTCGATTCCCGTACGTTACCCCGTAGGTACCAAATTTCATCAAAATCGGTTCAGTGGTTTAGTTGTAAAAGCGTAACAGACAGAGTTACATTCGCATTTATAATATCAGCATGGATACTATATTTTCCCACGTTAGGAAGTCAAATCGCGGCTCAGCACACAATTAAATCTGTGATTTTGGGCAGTTGCAGTATCAACCTATCACTTTTATGATATAATCCGCACTCGTTATTGTTATCGGAGATAACAGCGCACTTTGCTATTGTTATCGTACGACTATTATTTGCGGACCAGAAGAAACTTATTAAGGTAAAATGTAAGAAGCCCAAAATTATTAAGATTGGCTATAATACCTTCTTTATTTTCTGAGGAACCCATCGTGCTGGTACTTAGTATTGGGGGCCAATGGTGGTATGGTGGTCTGTTTTAAGGGATAGCTCTTAAAGCAGTACCAAAGTAATATTAATTTGCAATTTCAGTTGTTGGATTTTCAACTCTCGGCGCTGATTGGAGCGTTAAAAATCCAACAGTGCAAGGCAAAGTAATATTAAGAGATTACTGCTAAAGATGGTGGTCCCTTGTCTGATGTTGCCAAGCTGTCATGCGCTGGGTGTTTGTATAAATTAGTTATCATAGTTCAATACAAAAAAAAGAGGAGATTAAAGATTCCATGAAGGGTTTTAAAATTAAATAAAGAAAAATATGGCAAAGAAGAGGTAACGCCATCTTCTCTTAAATATTTAACTTGCATCACTAAGTTTTACCGTAAGTGAGTGGGGATAGGGTAAACCGCATAATAGTATATTCAAATACTACGATAACTATAAAGTCTCTGCAAATGACCGAAGTAACATCTAAAAGTTTACGATGGCACTTCACTTGGCGTATTTGTGCAAATATTTGCTTACATTATAGTTAGTTAAAAAACAACTTATAACATATATAGTTACTTTTAAATAATATTATATAAATATTGATTTATTTTAATGCTGTAGGTTCATTTTACACGGGTAACACGAATAAAAAGTTTTTTGTAAAAAAAAAAGCATAATGTCCTCACTTTCATCAACAATGTGGTTACACTACCGGCAGCACAACGATCCTTCAATATTCGCATATCTACCTAAAGGAAAATAATACCTTCTGTTGAATCAGCGATAAGCTATCAACGGTGCTAAACAATAAAAGGTTTCGAGTACTTATATACCAATTAGTGGTCCAAGTTTCATTGAAAGTCAAAAATTGCATGCAGCATCATCTCTGAAAAAGACCATTTTTTTTTTATTTTCGGTGAAAATTTGAGGTCATAGCCGTTTGAACCCAGGCGAAAAGGGGTTGAAAATATCTTCTAAAGTTTCTTCTTCAAACTGCTAAAGTTTCCAAAGGAACTCTATCTGGTACGACCCATAAGCCGTCCACGGTCCACTCGTGGTTTTCTGCTTAATAGGATTGTTGGATTTTATCTATTTTACCAGATTCGCAATATCAACGATAACAAGGAAGTAAAATGAAGGTGGTCTATCAAGAAGATTCTGAATATCCAAAATCGTTGGACAACAATGATCCTCTGGGGCATTTTAGACAACGATTTTATCTGAAGAAAGACTACATCTACATGTGTGGAAACTCTTTAGGACTCGCCACTAAGGACGCCGAAGAATGCGTGTTTGAAGTTATGGAACGATGGAAAGAAGAAGGAATTAAAATATGGACAGTCACAGACAACAAATACTACTTATATTCAAGGTACTTGTCTAAGCTTATGGCACCTATAGTTGGAGCAGATCCTGACGAAATATGCATATTTGGCGGCACCACAATCAACATTCATCAAGGAATCAGCACCTTTTATAAACCCACTAAAGACAAGTACAAAATATTAGTAGACGACATCAACTTCCCTACCGACCGTTACGCAGTGGATAGCCAGGTCAGATTACAGGGTTACGAGCCAACAGATGCTGTTAAAGTGGTCAAAAGCAAAGGAAATTTTATGGATGAAGACGATATTATAAACGCTATGACAAGCGATGTCGCGCTGGTGTTTCTTCCCACAGTGTACTACAGAAGTGCCCAAGTACTAGACATGGTAAAAATAACAAAAGCAGCCAAAGAAAGAGGAATTCTTATTGGATGGGATCTCTGCCACGGTGTTGGAGCTATAGAAATCAACTTGAAGGAAGTGGACTCAGATTTTGCTATATGGTGCACTTATAAATATTTAAATGGAGGTCCTGGATCCTCTGCAGCCTTATACATTAACAGAAGACATCACCAAAGATTGCCGGGTTTAGCTGGATGGTATGGAAATAAGATTGAGAGTCAGTTTTTGTTGAGGCAAGAGTTTGATCATCAGCAGGACGCAAATGGATGGCAGATTGGAACTCCGAACGTTTTATCCATGGCGTCTTTAGAAGGGGCATTGAGAGTCGTCAATGAAGCCGGAATACCGAAGATGAGGAAAAAGTCTCTTCACATAACAGGGTATCTAATGTACCTCATCGAGAAGAAACTAGCTGGTTACGGCTTTACTGTTGGGAATTTGCGAGAAGATAGCAGAAGAGGCGGTCACGTATGCTTAGAGCATGATGAGGGTTATAGAATTAGTATCGCGTTGAAATCCAGAGGGATTGTGCCAGATTTCAGGGACCCCAACGTCATTCGGTTGACGCCAACGGCTTTGTACACGAGCTATGAAGAAGTTTATCAGTTGGTGGAGATTCTGCTGGACATTGTTAAGACAGAGAGTTACAAAGCGATTGGTAAGAATAGGAACTATGTTGTTTAATTACTAGACTTTGTTAATATTTATCATTTAATCATAAACGATTTATTTTTAACAAAAAAATTGTTGTAGTCATGTATTTATGAAAAAGGTCTTTCAGTGTTTGTGTGTGTGGTGTATAAACGATGATTTATAGAAGTACATACTTATAGTATTGTAAAAGAGAATAAATAATTGGATTTGAAATAAAACAATCAGAATTTGGCTTTCTTTATATTTTAAATTGAAAATAGGCTTATACTATTTTACTCGAGTTGCAATGTGATTATATCAACATGCCATAACATGTATCCTATCACAAGTCCAGAATTATATTGGACACATCTTTTTGGAGGTTCTTTAACAAAAAATATTCACACTTTTACTATAATCACACCACAACGTTCCATTTATAAATAAAAAAATAATTAAGTATGTATAATAATTAACAAAATGTCAAAACGTCATTCCTTCTCAGTGTTGCGGCCGAAATAAAAAATGTCTATTTTTATACTAACAACATCTGTGTGTGTGACTTTTCGTACTTACAACTTATCTGGGATGTACAACAATGCACCCTATTTTTAATTTTTAATAAACCTTAATAATAACAGTTTTTTCTATTTATCATTATTATTTATTACTATTTACAGTAATTTACATCACAAGAGTATGTTGTATGGTGGCTGTGGACGATACAACTTTTTAAGAATATTTTCCAACATAAACTAAAGTAAGGAACAAATAGTAAGACCAGGGCGGTCTGGAATTAGGTTTTAACAAAAAGTTTTATCAACAAGTACAACCATGATTTTTACTTATTTTTTGTTCTTGAATTTAGGAGATAGTATCGAGAACATTTTAACAAAATTAAATCATATCGGTAGGTCTCAGTTAAAACCGTCACATTTTAATTTTATGAAACGCGAGCTGGAACTATGTTTGCTCAGGAGCCCTAATTAATTATCATCATTGTTCCACTTACAAGTTCACTCTGCTTTTGAATCGAAATGTTTTTCTAGGACATCTATTTAATTAAAAATTACATTTGTATGTAACATCAAGATTTTCTATTTAGGTACTAAAATCATTACTATAATGCAGAGATCGGAACGGAAAACAGTGACTACGGGTGGTTTTATAGAAACGTATTAAAAAAACCAAGTTTTCCGTTAAATGAGTACTCTTAACTCTCAAAATAGGTATATTCTAACATTTACCTATTTGATGAGTTAAGTCTTAAAACAGGACTCCCGAAAGCCACAATTTCACAAAAAAAAAACACTCATACGAATACTTTTTATATATTTTTTTGTATTTTTCAACATAAATGACCGCGTTTTTTGCGGACTTACATCTGTTACAAATAATTTTCTTACCTCGAATGTATTCGCGAGCCGCCAAGTACGTCACTACTTGAACTACGACCTATACAGTCAGATGGACTACGGGTAGTCGTGGGTAAATCACTAGCACTTGACGAGTCTGTTCGTTTGTAACCACCATACTTGTTACCGCTCACAGCACACACGAATGAGTGACAGATGGTTGCGTAGCTGTCGCCTTGAGCCTCTGCAACGAAAGAGAAGGAAATAGATAAGCATTCCATAGTTAGCAGACAATGAGATAAATCAAAATTAATTTAATTTTGAATAGCAATTTATCATCCAAAAAACACCTAACGAGATGTGTGACAATCACGAGGCTTTAGATTTATTGAAACTTTGTAAGAACTCTAGTAATTTATGTTAACTAACATTGAAATTTAGTTCACAATTTGCATATTTAAAGGAGTATGCAACAATAGGGACCTACTTCTCAACATTTCTCAACAGTTCAAGAGACCCATGTCATATGAAAGCTCTTGAGGAGTACTTCTTTTCATTCTATGGCAGCTAACTTACAATCTAGCGCGAAAATCGTTTATTTCTCGCTGAATTTGAAGTTAGCTGCCATAAAATGAAATTAAGTACTCTTGAAGAGCTTTCATATGACATGAGTTTCATCACTGTTGAGCAATGTTGAAAACTGGGCCAAAGAATCATACAACCGTGCCCGTGGTCCTTTAACTACTATTCGCAACAATATCCCACTAGAATACTCAAAGAACAGAAAAGTAACTAACAAAATCACATTGAACAGCCATTTTGCGATCTTGGCCACACCGCAGTAGAAACAACTTTCTGGAAAATAATTTACACAAAAGTACAATAAACTGCTGGTGCCCCTGTTCAATACTACCTAAAGCCAGGACAATACGAGGTTAAGTTTTATCGGGACAAAAATAAGTGTCAGTGTTGATTGGATATAAAATAATAACAAAACCACTGGATGATACTATCTGTATTAGAAATGAAACGTATATCCGGTAGCTATCCAGTATCCGGCATATCCGGCCGGATACCGGATAGTAATTCAGCAGCAGGCCGAATCCCGGATAGTATAATTTAATAAAATCTTATTATTTTACACAAGGCAAATCATACCACAATAAGTGGACAGACACCGTTTATTTTTATAATTGCACGTCAAATTTTTTTGTTTCATTATTTAATTTAGTACTCAAAATAATTAACAAGTGGCAAATTGTGGTGAATGAATACTGAGTCGTCCCGATCTCCACTTACGTGCAATAACATGCACCCGAATGAGCCCGAATATTTCCGCTCTCGTTCACCGCGCCTATATTTAGATCAAACTGATCGCGTCATGTAACGCGATAAAGGGCCGAATATACGGGAGCTGCGGCCTCATAGTTTGATAAATATCCGGTATCCGGCCAAACCACTATCCGTTTCATCTCTAATCCGTTCAGTTGGTTTTTCTCTAATTTCATACATTTCTACGTTGAACAACATTAAACTACAAGAATTTTTAAGTTAACATTTACCTTTAATGCCAGTCAGTCTGCCATCACCAAACCTCGTTGACTTTTTGGTATTTTTAAGTCGGTAAATACCTATATAACTGTATCATTTTTTAAATCTATTTGAAGAAAGGATCTTATTCTCAAGGCCTGTCGTTCAGGTGCAGTGCAGGCGGGCGAGTCTGTGCTAGAGGCTACACTATCTACGTACAGTTGTGGAGGCGCACCGAAGGCCAGTCGTCCAGTTGCTGTGCAGGCGGGCGGGTCTGTGCTAAAGGCTACACTATCTACGTACAGTTGTGCAGGCGCACCGAAGGCCAGTCGTCCAGGTCCTGCACGGGGGGGCGGGCGTCGCTGTGCTCGCGGCGCCGCGACACGTGCGGGGGCTCGGTGCGCGCTACGCAGCCCTCATGGATGTGCACGGTCGCGATGTCGGAGCCGGGGATCTCGAACATCACCTCGAGGAGCAGGTTCTCCTGTATAAGCACCAAAATGTTACGAGGGAACGTGTAACATGGGTCTCGAACCACAGTAACAAAAGTTTCATTGTGCTATGGTGTTCTGGATCGAATTAATGCCATGACACAGCTTTAACCTTTTGAACGCCAGAGCATAAACGCACGCGCGTACCCTCCACGGCAAGCCACAATTTCAATTTCACAGCAAATACCTACAAAAAGAATAGGGATTCCAAAATGTTATCGATAAACAATATTATTGTAACATTTTTGTCTGTAAATTTCGAATAAACACTACTACATACTACATTGAAATTGTATTAAACCTCGCACTAAATCTTACTATAGTAGTCATTTCACGGCATTTACAGAGTTTATCAATGTAAAAGCAGAAATTAGGAGACAAAAAAAAAAACAAATTATATTTTGGTACAGCACTATTCTCGATCTGCTGTCTTGATATTGTGACAATGGCGTGGTCTGCCAGCCATTATACGACTTCCTCGCTTCTGATTTAGGGATGTAGCAGTACAGAATGTCGCTTATCGATTCTATCTAATAACAGTTATAGTAAATATCAAAATATCCGATATTTGATATATATCGAAATTAGGGATCTAGAAACATAACATCAACATTTCGCTTATCGATACTTTGTAGTATGACAATAATTTGGGCTTGTGTTTAAACACAGCCCAAAAGAGTACCTAATTTACTACTAAAAAAATTCTAAACGGTTACCAAAATGGATAAATGATCCCAAATAACGTTTCCTAAAATATTATGAAATAAATCCATTTTTTCGTATTATTCACTGCCATAAAAATATATGGACGTTTTTAAAATACACTTTAGATTAAATGTTATATATGAATTTAAGGATTTATCGATATTATCAATCATACGTCACGTCACTAGCGGTCACATATAGAAGACTTTGGCGTGTGAGAACGCTCCTTTTTAAACGTTTAATTTCTCCTTTTTTGTCATTAAATTTCTCAGTATCCATGGCATAATTTAATTCGTTTTAACCAATTAAATATGGACAAGAGCTTAAATATTTAAGGTATACAAATAAAATATAGAAAAGTAATGACTTAGTCGTTTATTTTGTAATAAAGTGCACCGAATTTATTGTCACATATTTAAGTCGTTGGCGTACAGGGTACGCGCTTGCTTGACACTTATATGCGACAATGGCGTTCAAAAGGTTAATAATTCGCCAGGACAATATTTATTTAGTTATCGGAGGGTGCTATTGCCAAAAATTCGTCAAAGTGCAAACCTATGAAAAATATATTTTTTTTTTGTATATTTTATTCGCAAACTTACAGCTATAAACAGGATATAAATGAACAGTTTAAAAAGATTACGGCCAATTTGAAGTTCTCGCTTATAGGAGTGGTTGAATAACAAAATAGACGAAATTAAGTACGTAAGTACAGTACGAATTGCGGAATAATTAAAACATATCTAAAAAAGTTACTACAAAGAGTCCTCATTAATTTACGGACTCCGGTATTAAAGGGATCGATATCAACTTCCTGGCAGATCTCATTATAAGCACGGCACGCTCTGAATAAATATGAATTTCGCCTGTAGGTAGTTTTTACCACCAGCGTGTGTAGTAGGTGAAATCTACGAAGAAATACCTACTGAAGACTCCAGCTGTGGCCTACCGAAGACACCATCAGTGGCCTACCAGACAGATATTCTTAAATATGCTATGTTTTAACAAAAATCTCGCGGTGTAATATCCGTCTGATCATGAGTAAATTGTTTTCACGGTAAATTACGCGTCGCATAATTTTGGCAAATATTTCGTTACGGCTATGAATATCATGTAAATTTTTTCATCTTACTGACAGGTGGCTGTCAAAAAGAAAGCTTGAAGGGGATTCATAATTCATTGAATCAACTGCTCGAAAAAGTAAATGACGATATGAAAATCGTATTGTGTTAAATAAAGGGCTTGTGATTGGGAGTCTGCTATTAGGCTGCAGGTTTACTTCAGTTATATTTCAAACGCTTCAAGTTAACTGATAAGACTTGCAAATCTTTGAAGTTTACGTTTTTCTTGTAATGAAATCTTTTTTTAGCTATGTTTTTACTTACACTAAGTACATATTATGATTTACTAACTCAGGTACGGCATAAAAACCTCCCTTGCCTATGCTATGTTTGACTTTGACATCACCTTTATTTCATTCTTCTGCTTTCTTCATTCTCAGATTTTGGAAAAAAAACGCAAAAACCTAGCAATGAAAAATGAATGAATAAATGAAGGAATGGCGAGATTTTGTCCCGAAAAATTGTACGGTTCCTGTGAATAGGCTACGGGAACGACGCCGCGAACTAAATTAAGTAATGTTACATACCATGATAGCCCTCAGTCCTCGGGCACCCGTCTTCCGCTCCATGGCGAGGCCGGCCACGGCCTTGAGAGCATCCTCACTAAATGTTAGCTCGCACTTGTCCATCGCAAATAGGAGTTTGTATTGAGATACCTGCAAATAACAATATTACTTTACAAAATTGACAAATCAAACGCTTATTTCTAGAATATTTTTTTTCTCTGGTTCATACCTGGGTACCTTTTGATTTCGGAGATTTTGAAAGCGGTAAGGCAAAGTTATAACGTTTTTTTCCTCAATTTTTTTAATAGTTATAACTAATCTTTAAATACCCCTACAATCGCACCCGTATAGTGCATTACATATTTTTAGAATCGGATCAGTAGTTCAGGATATACAGCGGAAAATAGCGTTCAAAGAAATATCAAACTAATCTCTTTAGCTTAATAATACTAGTAAAGAGTATTTTACTTACCATAGCATTTTTAGGTTCTGTTAGTATTCGTACGAGCAGGTCTTGATTGAGGCTATGGAAAGGTACTAGCACGGGGAATCTACCCACAAATTCCTGCGAAAATAAAAAGAAAAATAATCGTGTATTTATTTTTACAGCAGTATTACATACATTAAGTTAATGACAGAGTACAACTCAGCAGAGTTTCCGATTTTATTGTCATCTTGAGTGCATAAAAGTTAAAAGGGTCTTGTCAAAATAATTGAAGTACTGCGAGCAGAATGCATGATAGGTATGCAACTTTATACTATTTTCCTACCTTCCATTGTTTATTTTAAGCACATGTATTATTTTTATTGTAAATGTATAAGTATGTTGTCAAATTGTTTTACTATAATTGGTTTAATAAATATAAAATAATAATATTATTGTTCTATTGCAGGGTAAAGGTCTCGTCTTATGCAGAGAAGACATGAATACTGATTACCACGACACATTTGATGATTTCCTATCCTTAAAAAAGGTATCATGCATGAGAGACATTACGACATTTTCCAATTCAATTATTATTAGAGACGAAATGGATAGTGGTTTGGCCGGATACCGGATATTCGGCGAACTGGGAGGCTGGGAGGTCGGATATTTGGCCTTTTTTCGCGTTTCGTGGGCATGATTTGCCTTGTGTAAAATAATAGACATTTTTGAATTGGAATATTATTATCCGGAACCCGGCCGGATACTAAATGACTATCCGGTATCCGGCCGGATATGAGTTGTAGCTAAGCAGCGCAGTCTGACCGGAATCATGCCGAAGTCGATGAGGTCGCGCGCCTGCACCTTGCGCAGCCAGGCGTCGCGCTCGCAGTTCTCGGCGCGCGCCGAGTCCAGCGGCGACGCGTCCTGCGCCGCCGCCGCCAGCGCCGCGCGCCGCCCCGAGCGCGGGTCCCACGCGCCGAAGCCCAGGTACTTCTCGTTGTTGCGCCGCTGCACCAGTCTGCGGGCCACGACACTTTACTAGCGGGCAAGGCAAAAGCGACCAAAAGAAGGGACAAAAACTGAAAATACTGTGAAAAACAATCAATGCCAAAACATTTAGCTAAGTTACAGGCATCTTTGACAGACTCAATTGCGATTCTTGTAATGATTAGAAGAAGTGTATTGGCAATTGCTAAAATGAAATAAGGACAACATTTTGGGCATTTCAATTAGTAGAATTTACCTTATAATGTACATTCGCGGACAATTACGATGAACTACTATTCAAAATTAAGTTCTTAAAAAATGGTACACCACCACTTTCCTCGATTGTATCTTCTATATTCAAGGAATCTTTACACAAAGTAACTTTTTCATACCTGTCGAGTCCGTTGTAGGCCCCGCTGGCTACGAACAGTATGTTGGTGGTGTCGACTTGCACAGCATCGCCGCGAAGCTTGCGGGAATTGCGCTCCGGTACGGATACGACCGCGCCTTCCAACATCTTCAGCATGCCTTGTTGGACGCCCTCACCTAAAACGAATAAAGAAAAATATTATAATAAAATTATACGTTTACTTTTAACAATTATACCTATTTCTATTAATTAATAATAATATTATTGAGCAAAAATTATTTTTTTGGTGTGAATGATCACTTTTTAATGGCGTATTATGTTACCTCCAACATCTCTAAGTTGATGAATGCCCGGCACGGCGCCGATCTTATCCACCTCATCTAGGAACACGATGCCGGTCTGTGCTCGCTCGACACTGGAAACAAAAAACAGCTTTTTCAAGTAAACTAACATCAAACTTTTAAACCGAGGACAACGTTTTTATTCGTGAAATAAAATTAGAGTCTGCCAGTTTTTGCATCGAGAAACTGTCAAAAATTTAAAGATGAAGCTGACTTTACCGTGTTTTTAAAATTTTCTATACCTAACATAAAGCACTTCAAAGGTGTCAATTTAAGAATTGAAGAGAGAAACGTTTTTCGATTAGAAAAGTGATTGATTGTTCATTGAAATAGTCGAATTTTTTGTCAGTTAACCTATTTCTTAACCCAAAACCATCGTTTATTCTTACGGATATGAGTAACTTACTTGAAGTTGGCGTCCTGCAGCAGCTTCGCGATGACGCTCTCGATGTCCTCGCCGACGTAGCCGGCCTGCGTCAACGTCGTGCAGTCGCAGATCGCGAAGGGCACGTCGAGGCACTGCGCTATCGTTTGTGCTAAAAGAGTTTTACCTGTAAACAATAACACAATTGTATTTATATTTCTTGTTGTTTTCTCAAACTTTCGTGTATTTAATGTTACTCTCTTGATGATCACTAAGTAGGAGTGCGATGTCTATCCACTCAAAGTTTGAGCAGTTTTCAGTTATTAATTTATCGTTTACTAAAAACAATAAAAATAAAGTTGAAAATTGCATGATAGCTCGCATATATTGCACAGATTATTGAACCCTATTTGTGATATATATTTTTTTTTCTTTTTCAATTGCTACTGCTCTATCTTAGCTGATGTTTAGTCTAATTTCTCGGTACACAGACGCCGAAGTGCTAGCTATTTTGAGAGCCTGACAAATATAACACCTATTCTAATCCAACAGGCAGCAAATTCGAACAGGCTATAAATCTAAACTGCAGTAAGCGTTACTACAGTTCAGAATTTCACAATATTTGTATCTGGTTAATAGTTATGGTGTTGAAACGTGGAAAAAGGTTTTTTAGTTAACTTAGCTAAGGCCAATGTCAAGCTCTCAAATCGAGAAATCATCGCTAACATTGACTTTTAAATTAGCATAATTATTATTAAAACTAGCTTCTGCCCGCGACTTTGTCCGCGTCAAACTTAAGCTACTGCTGCGTGCCTGCTTTGCTCGAGACTTGGCAGGGGCACTCCCGTGCCCGCAGATACATTATCCCATGGGAACCGTGCATTTTTTCCTAAATAAAGGAGACTATGTTAGCACATAGCCTTCTTTTTTTTCTGGAAAAAACTCTGGAAAATTCCAGGCTGTATTCTATCCCTGTGCCTATCTATTCAGAACCGTTCTGGCGTGACGGAGTAACAAACATCCATCCTCACAAACTTTCGCATTTATAATATCAGTAGAATAACTATTATCCGCCTCATTTTTCACCTCTAGACAATCCAAAAATAAAACTACAAAATAAACCGCTAAACATTTCATTTCAAAAAGTTAGTGTTTTTTAAACAGGCAACACACGCTTTCCATACAGAAAGCTCATTATTTTGTGTAATTGCGGCGGAGAGGACGTGTGTTGAATAATGTATCGAGTTTGTTAACTGTT
The DNA here is from genome assembly GCA_947462355.1 of Caradrina kadenii. Lineage (NCBI taxonomy): Eukaryota > Metazoa > Arthropoda > Insecta > Lepidoptera > Noctuidae > Caradrina > Caradrina kadenii. The sequence goes on along the minus strand of OX381686.1, from coordinate 14,068,931 downwards.
GAGATTGTGTTATGAAATTGTTGTAGACGAGTGTGCTTACTCATTTATTGTTTGTGTAACTTTACGAGTTCTTGTCCAAACAGTGAATTGTCCTATTGAGTTGTTCGTCTCGTTTTGTTGGCTAATAGTCATGGGCCCACGTCAGGGGTAATAAAGTTAAGGACATAATCGAATTTATGATTTTTGAAACGGTTGCATTTATAGACATGTATTGTAAGTCAAGGAAGTACTATACGTTCTATGATAGGTACTAATATGATAAAGAAGGTTAAGTAATTATTTGTTTGTAAAGAGGTAATCTCTAAAAGTTGTTGTAGTGGAAGCTCGTTGTGTGTCAGACTTTTACTGACTAAAACCCACCCATATTCCTTCTTGTGCCCTTTGCGTTCCGGGGGCGCGGTATCTCTTACGAACAACCCGCAGCAACTACATGTACTAAGAACTTACATTTGCTAATAGTGTTTCTCATTACAAGGGAATGAATTGTTTTGTTTTTGAGAAATAATTATCTTGTATCAACTGGTCCGATTACAAAAATACATATATAATACCTACACTATTATAGTGGTCGCCAAGAGTCGTGAGCACAAACGTCAAGTAGTAACTGGAATGGAGTTTTTTGGGGCGCCGACACTACACGCGATCGGTCCGACTGACGAACTAATGCGCGTGCGGCGTCGGCGCCCCAAAAAACTCCGAAAGGAACCTAAAAACCCAAAAGTTAACTTGACGTTTGTGCTCACGACTCATGGCTTCTACTATACCGAGTGTTTTAGGTTATGTTTAGATACTTGACTTCCACGCGAGCAGACGCTATAGTTATCAATATAATTAATGGCTTATCACATTCAAGTATAAATTATTTGAATGCTCGCTAACGGACTATCGGAGACAAGCCTTATCTAATAAATTCCGTACTAACTTTAGTAACTAAATCTGTCTAGCTAATCATTTCTCAACACTGTTACAAGGCAATGCAATTACAAGGCAATGAAATACTCTTACAAACTAAACACGGTACAAACTAATCTATCTTCAATCTTTTACACAATAACCGTGGCGTCTCCTTTAATTTGCACTTTCCGCTTTCGGCATACGAATCAGTTTATAGTTCGCTTAACATTCACCGCCACCCACGAGTAGTTGAGTGATGAAACACTGACCTTGGATCTGGTTTACTTGCAATTTTAATGGTAGCAAAACTAATTAACAATTAAATTGGCTTTACGATACGCAGTGTGATTGATCACTGATCAGTTAGGATAGGTCAGTACCGATAAATCTGAAATTATCTGAAGTCGAGTATTTTTTTTAATTCGGGTTGGTTAAATTCTTGACTCTAGTCTAGGTCAGAAGTGACAGAGACAAAGTCGAAGATGGAGTGAGCTTACCCAGAAGAAGCCTATTCACTCTAACGTTTAAGAAATATACAAAGTTCGCAAGTAAAGAGTTCCACTGCTTTGCCGTCATGGATCATCTGATTATCCATATTAGCCCATCTGAATTGGTCACCGTGTATTTTGGGTTTAGTAGAATATTATTTATTAAAACTTTATGCACAAATGTAAAATAAAATACACCGTACAAAGGCATATAAAAAGGCGTTTTTTTTTTTTTTTGGTGGGTGGGAAATCATCAAATAACTTCTCCCGCCCTGGGCGGGACGGGAGGGAGTGTCAGACTTTTACTGACTAAAACCCACCCATGTTCCTTCTTGTGCCCTTTGCGTTCCGGGGGCACGGTATCTCTTGCGAACAACCCGCAGCCCCGGCAGGACCCGCAGCCCCGGCAGGATATAAAAAGGCGTAAAGGCGTATATTAGCATTATGCGCATATAAATAAGGCATTTGTCGACTGTCATTGGTTTTCAGGGATGGTCGGTCTAAGGTGCTTTCAGGTGTAGATTCAAAGTGTAATAAATTAATAGTCTTCCAGACACCAGAAAAAAATGGCAATTTTTTTATTTGGGTGATAGCTATGTATTTTGTGATAGTTTTTCTTTTAAAATAAAATTGTAATCAATAACGAATTGTAATTGGGAATTCGACTTCCTTATTATAACGTGTAACTTTGAACGATAGAGTGAGGAATGAAATTATACGAGAACGTTGCGGATTAAAAGATAATGTAGTGACAAATGTTAAAAAGAGTATGCTTAGATGGTTCGGTCATGTTGAGAGAATGAGTGAAAGGCAACTGACAAAAGGGATTTAAATGGCAGATGTGAGCGGCAACGCCAGAAGAGGACGCCTTAGAAATACCTACCCTGACCTTATTGGTGAAGTTCTTCAGAAAGGTCGGGTGCGCAGTACTCGTAACCGGCGTGCTTGTATGACCAGATGTATTAAACGTGGACGAGGCGAAAAAAGTATGTAAGGATCGTAGCAGGTGGCGTTCTGTGATTTTTGCCTACCCCCATGGGAAAACAGCGTGACTTAACGTCTGTATGCATAATACTATTGTTATTACAAGACACAATCCAATATTAGACTGTTACCTACAAATATTAATCAATAATATTCTACACGTGTAAGATAAAATAAGCAATGACAAGTATATTTTTGCTTGATATTAATTATTCCATATTTTGACAGACTACGCGCGTGCACCGCAAACATTTGTCTACAGTATAAGACAAGTATTGTCCGTGAGTCATATTTATTATCTATGGTTTTATTTATTTCCTGTTGATTCTTTCCAAAATCTTGTTATAGATTTTTATTGAACTGGTAGATAGCTAGTACCCATTCTCTAATTTAGTTAACATATGTTTGTACGAAAATCGCCTACTGCTACGACATAAAAGTGCTGCAAAAGTTACATTTGCATTACAAACGTGTGGTAAACTAATTAACCATCATAAGAGAAGCATAATTAACACTTTCCTCTTATAGCAGGTGCGGGTGTTACCACGTTATTATTAAGGAAGTGCGAAACAACATCAATATTTATTAAGATAATTAACTATACCCCGTGTTATGTCTTTGGCTACTGCTCCGCTCCCCAGAGTCGTTGCCTGATGTTATATAGCTTAATTTTTGTTCACATTCAGCTAGCGTAACCCCATCCGCTGACGCAGTCATTAGGTCCTCACGAGACGAGAGAGGATATTAGTGAAGATAATTAATAAATCATTGCATCAATTAATTTATTATAATAAATTACCCACCTACAACAGTACAACTATAAGTCAGGGCAATTAAAATTTTCTTCAAACCCAAGAACAAGGTCCCTTAGCAACAACTAAGATGCAATAGGTAACTATACTATATTTACATACATACATGACTCACGAACACGTTATATAATAGTACATTGATACTTCGATTCAGCCATTGGGCAAGACTATTGACTCTCAATAAACATGTATGGGGCTGTTGACTTTTTACTTGTACTTAAATAAATTCATGAATAAATTACAGTTTTATGATGTATGCCTTTGTATTATTGTTTATAATAATATTATTACTACATGGAATTGTAATAAAATGTTGATAATTTACTCTAGCAATACCCTATGGTTTCACTCGCGGTAAGTTATGTCTTTGATTACTGCTCCGCACCAGGGAGTCGTAGCGTAATGTTTAATAGCCTATAACCTTCCTCGATAGACGCGCTAGATAACGCAAATGATTTTTTTTAAATTGGACTTGTAGATCCACAGATTTACGATCCGTTTAAACAAACGAAGTCTTCAGATTTATAATATTGGTATTGATTATAAGTTCAAGTTAATTGCGGAATCCAAGACTATTGAACCGTTTCTCCGGAATTAATCGAGCTTCATTGCCTCGGCGCTTTCTAAGTGGTCACCACTGATAATTCTGGCTATCAGATGTTGCAGTGGTCCGGATAAGAGAAGCGAAATTGTCCCAAAAAAAAGACACGTGTGCTTTAAACCAGTGTGCTTGAGGAAGAGAGTAAGAAAATGAGCGCGCACACTGCTCTCTCTCTTTCTATCTTCACTAACTTAAATCTTACTCTCAACTTCCGTTCGCCCGATTACACTCATTTCCGTAACGCTCTCGTCAAGCAGTTATCAGCTTACTCCTCAAGTCAAGCGTGCGTAAAGAAGTTTTACTTAAAAAAAACCGACAAAATCTTTCATCGCTGAGGATCTATAATCATATACTAAATTTATAATAAGAGTCTTCCTAGCGATATCCTTTCTACCCGTTATACCGGAATGAAGAATTCATGAGGGTGTAAACTCACCGCATCCAGTAGGTCCCAGCAGCAGTACGTTGCTCTTGTCGAGCCTCAGCTCATGGTGTTGACGTTCCAGCACTTCGGCGCCTCCGCTATTACTGCCGTGACTTAAGTGAAGGAGATCTGGAACATGGTAAGGAGATATTAATCATTCACGGTGCGAAGAGGATCTGGTTCAAGCTTATTATGTTAGTCCGTACCATTTTTCGTCAATATGGGTTTAGTGGTTTAGATGTAAACGTAACAGACAGATAGAGTTACTTTCGCATTTGTATTTAAAAATTACTAGCTTTTGTCCGCGGCTTCGTTCGCGTAACTCAAAAAAAAAACCAGTATTTTTTTTGGAGAAAAGGTATTCTATGTCGTTTTCTGTAACGTTTATGTAAAATTTCATGATTATCGTTTCGGTAGTTAAATCGTGAACGCGAAACAAAACTTACATAAGTTTTGTTTCGCTTTGACTTGACTAATTGTAAATACGAAAATTCGTATTTACAATTAGTCAAGTCCAAGTCAAATCATTTATTTCAAAAAGACTAATAAAATACACTTTTGAATGACATTCTCCTTCCAAAAGTTAGGATATAGTACAGTATGTGTTCGACCTATAGGTATAGTAACCGGCGCGAGTCGTGAACACAAACTTCAAGTTAATTTTTGGGTCTCTTTAGCGGAATGAAGGAGGCGGGGGGCGCCGACGCTGCACAGATTGGTCCGACGTACAATCGCGTGCAGCGTCCAAACGACCTTTCGTTCATTTTTTGGGTCACTTAAAGTTTCGGCTTAGGGCTCGTGCCAGTTACTATACTAAATGGCCCAAACAAGTCCCATTCGTTCCTTCAACTTCATCTATAAAACCGTGCAAACAATTCAATAACAGATAATGACTAAGAGCTGTTTAATCAGGCCATCTGCTCACGTTGTGCGTTTCACAAGACAGGTGACAAACGACAATGCTGCAGTTAAAGTGTAAATTGTTGACTCATCATTGTTATTGATTCGTTCCAGATTTTGTACATACAGTTTGATGGGTTGAGCAAAATATAATTGAATGAGTCTTTTTACGAACTCGAACGCCACAGTAAATAACAACAACAGCTTGTCCCACTGCAGCGCTACGACTTCTTCTCATAAAGAGAAGGCACGAGAATTGAATTGATCACCACTTTTACTCAAGGTGGAGGAGATTTCAGACTTACATCAATTATAAGTCCACAATGGAATCCTTCACTGATGTCAGTATGATGTCCGGGATGAACTTAGAAAGTACATATGAATTGAAAACGTCACATTGGTACCTGCCGGTATTGAACCTGTATGAGAGGCTGACGCCTTAACCACAGACCCATCGCGACGACACAGTAAATACTTTCCCAAAACCAAATTCAATCAATACAGGCGAAATCAGTACCATGAAAATTGTAACGAGAGAGGCATAGATTGTTCTAAGAAAAAAAACTGTCGTAAGGTCACATGCCCACTGAAGCGTAATGACCACGTTGTTCGAGCATTCGTCACACTTTCACGCCGCTATTGACAATAGTTTTCAGTAAAGAGTACCTGCGCCCGCCGCGCTTTTACGGTGATCTAGTCTAAATAAGATGCTGCTTTCGGCGCTGATAAGAATTTACAAAAAGCAAACTACGCCATCGGAACTAGTCGTGCAACTGAAAGACAGTTAAATTGCTGTAAAAATCTCTCTTGGTTGCTATAATTGGTTTTGAGCAATAAAAACTACAACCAATCATTAAGTTGACAGCTTAGATTAAATTTAACAAAAATTCAGATACCTATCGAATCATAGTTTTGTTAAAAATTATACTTTTCGTTGTTAAGCAAATTTATACTAATACTAGCTGACCCAGCAAATCTTGTGACACGAGAATTTTATATATGTATAGGATTATAAGATTGCTGCGGTTATAGAAAACTAGGATTTTGTTGAGTGTTATAAATAAGCTCGGATTCGTTTTTTTTTTTAAGTAAGGATCGCACGAAATCTAAAACAAGCATTATCAAATTCAATTTCAACCTAAAACAAGCCTCAAAGTAATAGACCGTGAGACTATTTTTGAAAATCAGGAATTCTGATTAAGTGTGTTACAGTTTCCTCACCTCTGTGTGTGTGATGTAAAGGATGGTGGGCGTCTGTCGGCGAGCCGCTAGTGACGTTATTGTAGATCCTCTTGTAATGGTTGTACACCGCCACGGACAGCACCTTCTTAGCGTACTCCTGACCCACTACGTGCTTGTTCAGATATTCGAAGATCTTCTTAGGAGGAGGCGGAGGTTTTCTGTTGAGAAAAAAAAAACCAATAATAGATATTTAGAAGTCAAACTTTTCTTCCAACTATTAGAAGTATCTGGAGAATATTAAAGTAGGTACTACAAGTAGTAGTAAATCTAGACGGTGTTTGTAACTTAAGAAGTAGGCATAACTGCATATTATTTAAGACTTATTCAAGTATTTTTAAACAGAAGACCAAATCTAGTAATCGAAAACGTCCAACATCTAGTCGCAATCTCATCTCAGCGATAATCAATGTAAAAATAGCATTGTGATCGTTTCCAAAAGTCATTAGAATTTTCTCTCAGTTTTAAGACTTACTTGATAATATTATGACGAGATGGAGGAACTAATTTGCAATGATTCATGATAATATGTGAAAAATAGTTACAAATCAAACGTGATTTAGATATCATTGTCATGTCCTATTGTTTATCAGATAACTACATAATGGTTATCAGTGTAATACAATTATATTATATTAGGTCACATTTGTATATAGTTTGTAGAGTCCAGCAAACTTCCAAATATACCGAGAGTAAAAAGACACTAAACGAAGTCGAGAGTTAAACATACACTTCCTATCATAACGATATTTTTTTTGCTCTGGACCATACCTGGGATCCTTCTGGTAGCAGAGATATTGAAGGGCAAAGCTCCAACTTTTTGACCCGTTTTGTTTGCAATCCAGTTTTAAACTTTAAATAATTTAACTACCCCTGCAGGTACTGTTACTTGTACCCGAAAGTACAATGTTTGGTGTGCGTTAGATTGCGGACTACTACAAAAAATTAAAGTCTTTTTCCACGGCTACTGCTACGTGAAGTGTCTTTTTACAATCCGTATTACAATAATGGTAAAAATTCTGCTGATGCTGAAGACCGGCTAGTGACATTTACCGGCTACAATCTAACAACAACGTGGTGTTGGCAGGATCCTGCCAGTTTCAAAAACTTTAGGATTACATAAGCGATCTTTCTAAGAGTACTGGTACTTAAAGAACCATGTGAGGATGAAAATACGACAAAAAATGAAAATACTGTCAACACAGTGCCTAGGAGTACTTTGAACTGTGATTTTTTTCAAACAAACTAAATGAAAACAAAATACACCATTTCGCTGGCTCACTATTACAAGGGTCTTTGTTACATTATTTCACAAATTGAGTTATGGATACACTACACAGTTCTATATCTCTTTGACTATTGATTACACTAACATGTTTATAGATGGCAGCACTTTCCATTCCATGCACATTATTAACTAATAGATAGTTCTGTGTTCGTTTTATGTACAGTGTATTATTTACATTATGTGCAAAAAGTTTTAATAAATAATAAATAAATAAATAGTTCTGTGTTCGTTTTAAACGTGAAATAATCTTACCAGTCGGTCGGTGCATTTGTTAATTTATCAAAGTTCTAAGTTGAACATGCGGTTTATTTATTTTTATGATATTTTTTACAAATTTTCTTTATTTTCATATTATGTATTTATTTTGCTTGAAATATTTCAGTAAAAAATGATTCGGTGCTGTTTCTAAAATTACAAAGATCTATGCTAGTTTAAAATGGTTAATATTTTAATATGAAAAGAAAATTAATAAAAAAAATCCTTTTATAATACTTACTTTACTTGATAATTCATCATTTAAATTTTGAAATTTAATTACAACAAGTAAATATTTTAAAAATAATAAACATTCACATAGAGCCTTGTAATAGTGAGCCAGCGATTTGTAAATATTAGATCAGTAACCTTTCATAAGGGCGGCAACAGTGCAGTGTGATATTGTAACGATGTGGCCTTTTGCCGCTGTTTATTCTGAATCAAACAATAACACTAAACAGTTAGTTATGAACTACAATCACTTAGCTCACGTATTAGAAAAATGTGTGTTTTATTTTGTTTTATATTAAAACTTTGCCCCGCACTACGAATTTCTCCTGTAACAGAACTCTGTAGGCCATGCAAATATTGGCTCCGTGCGAGTATCCAACGCGCGCTACGCAGCGCAGCGGCCTATCGCTCAGCCACTGCGCCAACCGTGTCGTTTGTTCTTCTAGAGATTCGTTTAAAAATTACCCAATTGGTAATTTCCCAATTAAGAATAGATCGCGATGTCCACGAGTCAATAAGTAACGAATAATCTAATAATTTTAATATTAAATACCTACAGCTTTTATTAAAGGAGCAACACTGAAATATTTAAAAACAAACAGCATTTCCATATGCTGTTTTTTTTTTCAGATTTCAGAATTGATCTAATAGTAAAAGTTGTTCGTATTTATGAGTACTTTTACCCCCTGAAAGACGTGCAATTAATTGAAAGTCAGCCTGTACGTATATCTGATTAAACTCTGTATGTAGAATGAGAATGCCTGAACGCCTTTAGAAATCTGAAGTTTGTCGTATTGTCATCCCAACATTGTATACCCGAGCCTGGTTTAACTGGCGAATTATCTGAACTATTATAGTTATATGGAGATATATATGGTCTATCCTTATTTAAAAGTACCATTTCAGGTTTATTTTTATTATCATCGCCTAACCGCATGGAACACATTTACATCGAATGAAGTTCTATGATATCCCGCGCGACCCTCCACACATAAGTAACGTTCGCAACTTGGGATATTGTCTCCCCTGTGACAATACCACACGTGTGTGGCTTTTACGAGTTACAAAAGACAAAAACCACGTAAAAAGAAACCCAGATATTTTTATGGGTTCAGCGACAAGGACAACGGGGCATGCACACAGCGATCGATAGTGAAAGCTTAATCCTTTTAACATGACACACGAGTGCCCGCAAGACGAATCATTTTACGTCCTTTTTTAAAAAACAAAGGATTTGGAAAGTCACTGAGACGAGGAAATCATGTCAGAGTTGCGAACCACATCACAATTTAGGCTTTTGCAGAAGATCTTCATACAAGATCACGTAGGCACTGCTGGCATTCAAATGGCTGATTTCTGTGGCTTTAGAGAAGCTTGCCAATCAGGAGGGAAAAACAAAGATTTACAAGAATTAGTTTCTGTATTATCTAAAAGGGGCTGAATAAGGTCGAAATTCCATAAGAATTTTAACGTTGTTGCCAAAAAGAACTATGTTTTTACTGAATTATAATTTACAATTTTATTTAGTGTTTCTTTGTTGCCAACAAGTTATTTTCTTTCAACGGTAAAATCCTCTGAATCCCTGTCCACCCGTTTATTTTATATGGTAACTGGTATTTGGAAGTCCAAAATGTAATATATTAATAAGCTGACTTTATGAATATTCATGAAACCATACATACCATCACGCCTGTATTCCCCGAAGGGTTAGGCAGAGGTGTACCAATGTACACCCACAGTTCGCCGGTATGTCTAAGTCCCATGTAATAGGGGGCGAGCCTATTACCATTAACCGGGCACAAATCCTAACTCCGAGCTGCTACTGAGAATTCCATAGAAAAACCCAGTAACACTTTTTGCTCGACCTGGGAATCGAACCCAAGACCTCTAGCGTAGCAGTCGCGCTTAAGACCACTAGGCTACCGAGGCAGTTATTCATGAAACCGAGGAGTTATTAAAGCCAAAGAGCCGTTATTAATATGGCCGCCAATTGCAAGCAATGAAAAATGTTCTGTCGTTATGAAAAGCAGAAGTAATTTTGTAACTTCTCAGAAATACTGAATTCTTTTGTAACAGTTCTCAGTGCAACATGAAACTGCACTTTAGGAGTAAACCTACTGTATTTTCTTATCCTATGACCACTGAGAGTGATGGCGAAAGTGATACATTCACGAGTAATCACGACAGTACTATTTATTTTACTGTAAGATGTATTTTGAGATAGGAAAGATTCCTAACGAAGATATGAAAAGGCGGTCGTAAGGCTGTCTGGCAATGTTTTAATAAACATAGTAGTATGGAAATTTTCTATTTTCAAATTCAATCTCTTTTTTGCATTCATGTGTACATTTGGTTATACCAGTAACCAGGTTTAACCAGGTAAGTTCCAACATGAAACCCGGCTAGGGCACGGCAACATAATAATAGTAATTGTAATATAATAATAATTTTAACATAACAGTAAGAGTATTCTCATTATATGTGTCATAATTATTAAATATTTTATTCGAGGTACTCTGCGACCGAGTAAAAACATTTCTGTGTTCGATAATCTTTTAGTTTTCTGTTAAATTTACTGAATATGGGTTCTTCTTTTTTTTTTCTTTTTTTCTTCGTTTACATTTGTTTACTGTTACTTACCTACATAAAGCTCTAACAATAGGAATATTAACATTTAACATTATCATTGTTAGCGGAAAACTTCATTTATATTACTGTTATCAAGAGGATGATATTATTATCTATTATCAGTAGTTTCTGCCCGCGACTTCGCCTGCGTTAAACTTGATAAATTACTCCGGGATAAAAAGGTAGCCTATTCCAGTCTATAATCTATGTCTGTGCCAAATTTCATCCAGATCCGTTCAGCCGTTCTGGCGTTTGGGTAAACTTTTGCATTTGTAATAGATGAGATATCGTAACATTAATAACGGGCCCAAAATAGGTTCCCATTGTGGGTAATCCCTGTTTACAAACTAAGTCGGATGTCGCGATTTCTGCCGGCGCGGCGTGCCGGTAAGAATTTAAATTACAGCATACATACTTATTGAATACTAAATCAAAATTAGTGAAGCTTTGCATTTTGTTAAATCCGAGGATCATATATACATACCGTCAGGCCTGTATGCCCCGAAAGGTTAGGCAGAGGTGTGCCAATGTACACCCACAGTCCGGCCGTATGTTTAGGTCCTATGTAATAGGGGGTGAGTCTCTTGCCATTAGCCGGACAGAAATCCTAACTCCGAGCTGCTACTGAGAATTTCATAAAAAACCCAATAACACTTTGCTGGACCTGGGAATCGAACTCAAGACCTCTAGCGTAGCAGTCGCACTAAGCTAACGAGGCAGTATCCAAGGATCCCTTACCTAATCCTTTTCAATACTAAATTTGTCTCAAATAAGAAAACGAGTAAGAATAGTGATAAGTTTTACTAAAACAAACAATACATTGTCAGTACGTACCTACAATGTCGTCAGGTCGATGGCTTCAAACGAATGGATTTAAGTGACCAATTGCTATCAAATCTATCTGACTTTGAATGTATGCTGAAGGTTATTGAAGAGCAGTAAGAAAAAGAAACCAATTTATTAACGTTTCAATCTGTTGCACACATCGATGATGTGTTTTGTGTTTTTGTAGAGCACATACATACCTATTACCTTCCTACTAGAAGCGAAATCCAGTTACCGCAAGGTCCTAACTTTGAACAATTTTTAAAATATTTTGTTGTATGTTCAATTGTATTTCAAAAACTGTTAAGATACATTTTCCCATTCACCATATACGTAAACTAAAAAATCTCAAAACCAGCTGAACAATCTTCAAACAAAAACCAAACCGAGTGAACCGGGGGAAAATGGAACACAATGCGTCACGTTTGTCATACATACATAATTATTTACATACAATAAATTTCTTGTTGTTTGTATTTTCCTCAAAAACTCAAGTGCAAAGACCTTTTTAGTAAAACACGCGTATCGCGGCAATCGATTTCGTAAACTTATGTTTTGATGAGTCAAGATAAGTAAAGACGTTCAATGAACCTATTTTTTCAGAGCTGTGCAATCTAGGGTTGACAAGTGTCATATTTGTTTACATTCGGAAATATTCGGTAAAATATCAATTGTCTGTGTGTAGGCTTTCATTAATCAAGGAATGTTACACCACTTGATCGAATTATAGATGGCGTAGTTTCACGCCTTTGTGGACATTCTTGGTTGCCTCGTAGCCTTGCCCCCGAATACGGTTGTCAACTGCTTTGCGTCGGTAAACCGTCGTCTTTGTTCGTAGAAATTACGTTTTTATTACACGGATATGTCAACTTGTTTGGCCTGACGCATTTCCAGTCTAATTGACAGCTCTGTGAGGCTATTCACTAACCCTAGTACAAAAAATTTAAACGCAAGATAGATGAGTTTATTGCTTGGTCATTGTGTCCGTATAGCAATGTATACATAATTCATATTATGTGTTTCACACTTCTGTCAGTGTTCACTGTTCTGAATTTTTTTTTACGTTCACTGTGTTAGCTGACTTGACTTGACTTTGACGCTATTACAGCGCGTGGGTTCAATTCTATGTTGAAACAAAATTCATGATCTGGAAAATGCTAATGAAATTTTTTTATTGTATTTTTATGTAACAGCATAATTATTTTGAGTTTCCTCAAATAATTTTCAAATTTATCAACGCTTACAAAAATACTTTAAAATTATATTTTCAATCTATTTCTTCTAATCTGACAAAAAGCAAATCTAGTATGAAGCTGTTTAATCTGAATAATCTCAGTTTTCACGATAAATCAGCGTAATTGTTTAGCAAAACACGACTCTGCTGTGTACGCGAGTAAAGTCACGATTCTATGTCAATCCGGACGTGTGCTACGGTAGTGTTGCGAAATTTCTAAATGGATTAGCTATCTTATCATGAAAACGTACGCTGAATTTGTTTGGTCTTGTTTAGAGAGGGGTTCAGTGGGTTATTAAATATACGTTACCATACAAGGTTATTTTTTACACACATACATATATGTATAAACTCACGCCTTTTGCCCATGTGGGTAAACAGAAACCTGAAAAGCGATCGCTATACTCATTATTATGATACAATTTTTAGTATGGACCCAACCCTGAAATAGGGAAAAAAATCAGGGGAATCAATAATGTATGAATCCCCGAATCCTGAAGTGCGCATACTTCGACAAAATATATAGATAAGCCGAGCCGATTTGTTTTTGTAATATGACAGTTTTTCCCATTGTAGAAGATTTTCAACCATGAGTATAATGACCCCTTTTCAGATATCTGGTACCCAAACAAGAAAATTAAGTTGTAGGAATTGGGCAGGTACACACGGCTAGATATCAAGCTATACATTTCCAGTTTATGCTGATTGTATAGGATTTCCATACAATGAGAGGTCAGCTTATACTGGAAATGTATAGCTTGATATGTAGCCGTGTGTACATACATTTACAATAATCACGAACTACGCTGTTTACCTTTTATGACACACCTCACACATTTATGTTATTTAATGCTACGAAACTGCCATCACGGCTGTATTTCCCGAAGGGATAGGCAGAGGTGTACCAATGTACACACACAATTCGCCGATATGTTTCTAGGTCCCATGTAATAGGGGGCAACCCTATTGCCATTAACCGGGCACAAATCCTAACTCCGAGCTGCTACTGAGAATTTCATCGAAAAACCCAATAACACTATGCTCGACCTGAGAATCGAAACTACAAATCCAAACTACAAAACTGGCCTGTGGACGGTGAGCAATGGGTAGCTCACCGTCCTTACGTTGCATAACGACAGGCCGTGTCGACGGCGCGTTCGTGTTCCATGCGCGCCTCAAAGAGATGTCAGCAAAAGGAAGGGGCCACTGAGGGCCGATACCTGCCGGGGCTGCGGGTTGTTCGCAAGAGATACCGCGCCCCCGGAACGCAAATGGCACAAGAAGGAACATGGGTGGGTTTTAGTCAGTAAAAGTCTGACACTCCCTTCCGCCCCGCCCAGGGCGGGAGAAGTTATTTGATGATTTTCCATCCACCAAAAAAGCTACAAAACTGGTTTTAATGATATTTGTTAATTCGATATAAATTCAATTAGTTATTGTATCACCGACATTTCACAAAATAATATGATACATTTTAAAAGTTAACTTATAACTTCCCATTTCCTCTATAATACTGCATTTGCATTTGAATGTGTAAAATGTTTTATTTATTATTTTAACTTACTTCCTTTATACAATAATGTAAACGTGGTTATGTGTTGCATATTCATCGTAATATCGATAAACTTTGACAACTAGCTGATAAATATTTTCTTATTAACACATACGACTAGTGGGAATCAATATTGTGGATAATTATTGTATGAGTGTATGTCGCATGCTTAAGTGCAGCGTTTTTTAACATTTTTGAATAAGCGACCGCTCTATAGGTTGAAAAATTGACAGACAAAAAGTTAATCCATTCTTCACAAGCCCGTCCTTCTCAATGAAATTGTGTCTTTATTTTAGAATAAAACATTGCCTTTTTTCTTTGCCGGCGGAACCCGTGTGAGGCTTCGTGACCACCGCTAAGGGACGCGATCCACAGATTAAAAACACTGCTCTAGTGCAAGGTAGGGAAACCCCGGGAAAACACTAATGCAATCGCACTAGACAGCACTTCTACTAAGACTATTATTTGGTAAAAGAACAACCTGTTGTTTTTAATCAGCTCATGCTTAGCCTTTTTAGCAGTAGCATATATTTTCTAAGCGAAGAAACGCGGCTACTGTTTAGTTTGGTTATTTCGACTCTTAAGCAATATGTATGATGATGGAAATTAGCATCAAACATTCTAAAGCTTATTATAACTCACCTGTAGAATCCAGACTTATTATCCACATTGTCTTTGATGCTCTTCTTAGTGTCCACCTCACTAAGGACCACGAAGAAGTGGTGGCACTTATCACACTTTACGAAACGTGTGGAGCTGACGAAGGTCTCCACGTGGGTGCAGGGGTCCCCACACTTGGGGCACGTAAGGACACCGTTATTACCCGACCCTGACTTCTTGCCGCCTGATGTTGGGCCTGAGGAGTTATAAAGGATAATCATGAGTAATTAAAGAAAAGCAAAAAAAAGTTTAATGCTTTTAATACAGTTTACTAACAAGTAGAGCGAGTTAAAGGGAAAAGTCTTGAAATTGCAGCGGCAATTCTGGCGAAAGTTGGACTGTTAGTGTCGAACCGATAGTACAGAATAAATGATAGTACTACCCATAGCTTTCGCTAGAACTACTACCACGAACTAGAGACCAGTTCCAAGACTCGACTAGAGAAATACTTAAATCACAAAACAACGTAAAAACAAACAATATTGCATAAAACATATTAACATGGCAATGAACTATAAGATTGTAATGTACACATAATTCAGCGTGCAAGCGCCTTGCCATCTAATGAGATAGCTAGTGCAAGTATTGCACGGAACTCATTTCCGTAAATTACTGCCTGAAAACAACCTTCAGAAAGATAAGTAATCGATACAAGCTGCCTTTCATTACAGTAACACCAAATTTAATGTTAAATGACTCCTGGCATGAATCCTGGCCATTGAGTTGGAAGAAAGGAGATCTAAGATGCCTTTAGTTACTACAAGATATTTGTAACGTTGTAACCATCGAACTATTACAATGTTATTACACAATGACAAAGTAAAGAAATATAGTTTAGACGAAGAACAAATCTAGTCGTGAAAAACTCTCCGTATAACCTTAAGGGTTAAAGTAACCTTGACTTGATTGTACTGTAACCCCAACTGTGTTATGGGCCCATGATGTTGTGTCGCAGAAGCATGCAATTAACTACTCGCCAGTGCAGCAGCAGTAGCAGTACAACAGGATTAGCTTTGGATACCAAAATGCTGGTCTAAAAAGGGTAAACAACCGATTCGTGGCCACTGGCCATATAAAAATATTTAGTGAGGCCAATGACGCACCTAGCGCGGCATATAGAATTGATTGAATAACACGTTAAAACCAAATGAGACGCCCCTGGAGCGGCATTGAACAAATGTTGTGGCCCGAAATGCAAGTGGCGATGAATCAGTTAACCTGCACCATAGTCTTCCATTGAACTAACAGCATCCCCTGACAAGTGGGTTTTTTGGGGCTAGGTCCTGATAATACGTGGGTAATAGTCTTACCTGTAGCAGGAGCTTCTTTAGGTGGGTGAGCATGCGGCGGGCCGGGTGGCTGCTCGGTGGGGCTCTTGCACATCACTGAGCAAGTGCTGAGCCCACGCGCACATGTCCGTCGTATAGTACGACATTGCGGCACACCTGATGACAAGAGAACAAGTCTTATAAATACCACATTGGACTAGCGAACTGCCTGCGACTTCGTCCACGTGGTTTATTTCATCCGCTTAAGTTACGTCTTTGGTTACTGCTTCGCTCCCGTCGCGTTGGTCGTACGGTGATGTTATACAGCCTATGTTACTCATGAATAATGTAGCTATCTATTGGTGAAATTAAGGTTAAAATCGGTCCAGTAGTTTCGGACCCTATTCGGAACAAACAAACAAGAAAGTCTTACCTCTTTATAATGCTAGTACAGGTAAAAAAAAAAGTTTTGAAATGAATACCGTACTTCATTATTATCTTCAATCTTTGTTTTTTCTTTATAATTTTAATCATCACGCGAACGTAAAATTGTTATGTACACTTACATACAAAAAATCTAAGTAAGAAACTTTTCCCAACTCTCCTCTTTATTTCAATGCAATTTTTGTTATGCAATTACAGAGTTGGTTTCTTTTTTATTAAAAAGACTTTTCTTTTGCATGCGACAACTGACTAATGTAAACATTATAACATAGTTTTCTGCTACACATTTATACCTATACCAATAGAGGAACGAATCCCACAGCTTATCCAAAAGGTCAGTATATCCAACTTTAATATATTCAAATATAAACAAGCAAACAACAAAATAAATTATTGATGCCCCTGAATATAAAATCACTTATGTTGGGCTAGCAAGGTCAATAATACCGAACCGGTAGGTCACTCCGCTTTTGCATAATCAAGGTCAATATCCAAAATGTATTTCTTAGTTGATCAACTTCAAATAGATACATAATTATGTTAGTTTTATTAAAAACATCGGAATGTTTAAGCCTACTGAACTTGACATTCAAAAACAAAGGATGTACTTAATATATTCTGTTCTAAAACAACCTGATGAAAATGTAAATAATTGGGTCGGAAAACGTTTGCATGGCAAATTGTAATGCTACCTACATGCAAATTGAGTCTAATTTTAAATAACCTAAATGTTTTTCATTTAAGAGTCTAAGTTATTTTTACAACCTACATTTCCGTTGGCAATTTTTTATTCCAATTTAATAACGATACTTTTTCAAACAATATTTTATAGTAATTTAAATAAAATAAAAGTTAAAATTCCATTTGGTAAGTGATTGCGTAAGAATTGAATCTGATCAAGTTTGTATAATTTTCAACAAAAAGTTTTGGAACAAGGCTTAGTTACTGGTTGGGTGGTTCTTGCATTGGAACTGCTTTTAATGAGTACCTAAGTATACTGTTTCGTCGCACAGCGAACTGAGCTTATGTAAATTTAACGCCTACTTAGGGTAATCGCTTAGAGAAGATTGTATTAGTTCAATGCGTGACAGCGTGACTTAGTGACAAGGAAATAACAGCTGTACAGAGTTGGCAATAAAGTAGGTATTGCATTAGAACGATACATCCTTCCATAAAGCTTGTTACAAAATATCAAGGATCTAGCATAACTTGGCATCTTTCCATAAGGATAAATGGAGTGCCTCGTTAGCCTAGTGGTTCTAAGCGCGACTGCTATACGCTAGAGCTCTTGGGTTCGATTCCCAGGTCGAGCAAAAAGTGTTATTGTGTTTTCTATGACATCTCAGTGGCAGGTCGGAGTTAGGATTTATGCCCGGTTAATGGCAATAGGCTCGCCCCCTATTACATGGGACCTATAAACATACCGGAGAACTGTGGGTGTACATTGTTACACCTCTGCCTAACCCTTCGGAGAATACAGGCGTAGTGGTACGTGTAAATAGAGTTGCGAGTTAATGAAGCTGATAGTTTGTTTAAACACGCTAATCTCCAGGACTGCGAGTCTGATTCTGAAAATTCTTTCATTAATAGTAAGCTACGTTATCACTGAATGACATAGACATATTGACTATCAAACACATTAGGAATTCTAAAGGCAACACGAACAAAGTCGTGGGCAAAAGCTAGTCGAGTCCTAATACGAGCTTTACTTTTAGCATGTCCTAGGTAACTGCAACCTAGAGCCTATTTCAACAAGCAAGTCAAGTCGACATTCGAAATGGAACTGGCGCTTACACAGGACGTTGTGAAATCAGTAAAATTGATGACTAATAAAAATTTAAATACCGCCACAAATTACTTAAGACGTTTCGTAATATCCACACTTGCTTTCATTTATATGTATTAAACAAGCTTCTGCCGGCGACTTCGTCCGCGTTGCTTATTTCACCCACCGCGGTAAGTTACATTTTTGGTTACTGGTCCGCTCCCGTTGGTCGTAGCGTGATATTACAAGCGTATGTTACTCAGGAATAATGTAGCTATCTATTGGTGAAATAATAGTTAAAATCGGTCCACTAGTTTCGGAGCTTATTCGGGACAAATAAACAAACAAACATTTCTTTTCTCTTTGTAATAATAGTATAGATTGGCAAAAACAATTACTTTCAATATAAGTTTAGCAAAGTCGAATGTTTGGCAATAACAATAAAAACATCTATGTCGTCTAAGTGCTCTCAATAGTCTGGGAGCCTGGCTGCCAATTTTGTTGTCACTTTCATAAAAGAATGTTGCTTAAGCATGCAACACGGAGAAATGTGCACAAAGGACAAGCGAAACCGTGATTATGACAGCTTTTCACTCTGATTGTGCATGGTTTACAAGACAGTGGATCGTCTCTGGGAACCAGTTTAACAATAGGAACCATTGTTCATATCCATGTCGTTTACCTTTCCTGCTTTATTAACACCAGCATCGATGGCGCTCGGGTAAAGAAAACAAAACCTTTGCATTCAAATACGAATGATTATCTTCGATGCTTTAGGTAGGTACATACCTCTTTTTGGAGAGGATTTTGTTTTTAAATTTCATATCAGTTTGCTCTTGACTCTAGTCTAGGTCAGAGGTGACAGAGGCAAAGTCGACGATGGAGAGAGCTTACTCAGAAGAAGCTCACATCTACTCTAAATTTACTCATTCACTCTAAATTTAAAGAGATTAGGGTTGAATGCGTTCGGAAATATAGACGCAACACACAGGATACAAGAGAAGAGTACACTTAGCAGCCGGTTTGGAAATTGTAACATAACAGGTTTCAACATAAGTACATCTATACTGAATTTATAAAGCTGAAGAGTTTGTTTGATTCAATTAAACATTATTAATGATTCAAATCGCCTTCGAAACTGTTCTTCTAAAAATCATTTGCAAGTTTTTTGCATTTACCTTCAATATAGTACGTCAATATTTGTATAATTATAGACCTGAACCTACTGAGAACTAGTTTTGTAAAAATATCACAATGTAAAGCTCAATTAAGTGCAGCAAGGCCATACATTGTAATGCAGAACTTGATTTCGCAGATGCGTTACCAATGCTTTAAATACATAATGTTTGCTATCTTGCAGGCCATCGGAACGAGTTTGGCGAATTTCATTGTAAACACAAACGCCTTGGTGACTGGTAAATACATACTGAGAATATGACGTCAATATCTTGTAGTTTAGCAAAATAGGAAAAACATTATATTTTAATTATGTTGTGTAACCAAATGGAATTATGCAAGCTAATAATAAAAACTCAGATGATGCTATGGACTCAATTTGACCGAATCGAGCGAAGATACTAGATACTAGAGTACTGTCTAAAAGAATCTCGGTAAATCCAAAACGCAATCTCCATGAGAGACAGAATCGCGAGAATAATTTGATGGCGCAGCAGCTAGCGTAGGGTTGCCGTCGTCTCAATTGCCAACCCAGGATAAAAACTTCAGATATTTCGGTGTACGTAATTGAAATTGCTTCGCGGATTTTTACATCAGCAATAAAAAGATCGTTTACAATTTTATTTTAGTTTTCATTGCTTTAGCAATATTTGGATGCTTTTTGAAAACCTCTTTCGGTTGATCCCCGGAGGCGTCCGGGGGTCGTTTATTGGTGGGCGCCCTAAGCAAGGCAAATCCGTGGAATCATCGACAGATGGCAGACCTTAGCTGGTGACTGATGGCACCTAAGTATTTATTTACTTTTCCTCATCAAGACAAGAAGCTAAAAAAAAGCCTAAGGCATTTAAAAATAAATACCTGTTTCTAAGTGCAAAGCAAAAAGCTTTCAAATGCTTTAATAATCAATCATGCCCAACACGTGTGACGTGCAACAAATTATGATAACAAATGGCCAGCTATCATGGTGGTTATCTTTGGCAATTGCATATTCATTCAATAGATACACGTATTAATCAGTATTTACAGCGAAACTTACATAATAGTGATGTAACAAATATTTGTATTCACTACATTACTAGTAGTCAAAAAAAAGAAAGGTAGATATTACGAACCGAATATCCTGCGAATATGAATGACAGAAAAACATTCATTCTAACCTCAAAATTCAAATGTTTCCGTTTGGAACCTGTCGAGGTAAACAAACAACCAAACAGGGTTTTTTCGGATCAACTCGGCAATTCTCGGAATTCGATGCAAACTGTGACACATGCTAGTCAGCTGTCAAATGAAAGCCATTTAAAAACCTGAATAATCGCATTCGTGAATTTTAGTGATCGATATTCGCGAAATAAAAATTTCATCACTATTACCTACTTGGGTTCTAGGTAGCGGTCTCCCTTCTATGAAACTACCAAAGATTACTAGAAACTAAGACCTGGGAATTAAATTGCGAGACTTGGTTAACCGCATGAATAAGTATGTTGTCTCATAAATGGATGTTGATGACACAATGGGATGCACCATGACATCTTATTAAAACGGGAGATTATACAACCACTTCATTAAGTTCCAATAAAGCTCATTACGCATGACGGGTAATTTATTTGGACAAGAAAAAAGAAAGTAAACTGCCTTGACCCAATCCATGAAGATTAACTGGATAAAAATCTTCGCTTTGTCGCTATGCAGAGTGTAGTACGTACTAGCAATTTTGTAGTTTTAAATTAACCAAAAGGAAATAATGGTCAATAAAATAAGCGTATCCATTAACTGCAAGTGTTACTGCTTAATATTCTTCAGCTTGGTGTGTCAAGGCGATGATCATTGTGTAATTATAAGTGGGTTAAACTCTTTTCATATGCCTTTTACGGACAAGGATTGAAGACTACAGCTGGCCTTACAAACCTAGAGGCCGTTGGATTTTGAAATTTGGAACACTGTTCGTTAATTTTAGAAAAAAAAAGACATATTTTTATTCTAGCTCTTACTAGCGGTACCTAAATATTGCAAAGAGTTTTTGTTTCAACATCATACGTGTTGGTGTTTGATTTATGAAGAGGAAGGTTAAAACTGGGGTTTGTTCATCTCCAGGCTTGAGTTACATAGCCAGCATACTCTGCTGTAAACCTTATTCTTACTACACAATATTTAGGAACATAATAGTGATTAAAACAATCAACAAGTGATTCAAACAATGTCGTCATTACGTTTGCGGTTTATCTCTAGTATTTTTGTTAAACACGTAACGCATGCATATAAAATAATATTTAAAACAGTGGTTTAACATCGTACCAGTTGACTTTACGATTAAAAGTTCATTCATCCATTTCTAACGAGAGGTCAGCTAATAGGTGTTCTTTTAAAATAGATTTGAAAACTTTAAGAGTCAGTGCAAGTTAACGGGGAAAAACATAGCTTGATGCAATTAGGCTTCATCATATTGAGTACCGAGTCTGTAATCAGCTTTCGCAAGGATTGCATGCTCAGATGATCAGATGAGTCAATCCGACGTCCCATATTGATCCCTGCAGTGTCAATTCAGACTTAAACCCAGTGCTCGGACCCGCTATATTGTCCGGAGTAACAGTTACACTGTACTACGTACTATGGGCTTATGCAACAAGAATTTTAAACATACCCGTGTGTTGTATGCTCGTGGTGTAGCGATAAAAGCAACAAACGCAGTGTATTTATCGCTAGGTCGCCGAAGTCTTGACGAAGTAACAAGAAAAAGCGTGGACGCGAAACCATTGCTTGCTTGATTTTAACAAGAATTGAGTAACACATAAGACTAATTGAATGTCGCTTTGATTGCTGCGAAGAGCTTTAAGTACTCCTAATTTGCATAAAACAAAGGACGCCGTGGCATTTCGTTATGATAGACAACACTGACGAGGGCTTAATTACGTTAATTTCTTGTGGGCAAACTAAAGCAAAAAAAGCTCTATTCTATTAGATACACAAGTAATTACGGTCAAACCAAAGGCAGCAAAAACTGGTTATTGTATATTTTTATTTGATGGTGTATTTGAAATGCATCTGTATTGTGACGCCATTATTTGCCAATAGTAAAAAATAGATTCCGTTCTACTGCCTGCCATTTTTCAACGGCGTTGAGAGCAGCTGTTGTTCCTAACTTCCGATGGGAAGCCGGTGCGAATCGAGTTATATGGGGTCCCCACTTATCAGTGGCAATAAACATATCAGTCATTCAAAACTGTATAAATTATTATCCCAAAGCTTTATTGTTTCTCACGGCAATTTCCGTCCAAGTAAGTTGTACGAATGCATCCAAACGTGGCCCATAAAATTCACGTAATTTCCTGCAAAACAAACCAAGTTTCCCTTTCCATATCAGTACGAGAAATCATGAATAAAACTGCTACCTACATTACTTTCGGCTTATCACCTCGATCGATTTAAACTCATAATTTACACAGTTATGAACTGGAAAGTAGATCCAGATCGGATGCTTAATATTGCTTAAAGGGTTACGCAACAAAACGATTTTGTTCTCATATTGTACACGAGTTAAAAAAAAACAGACGGTAGGAATTTCGTGTATCGACTCACGTAGAACAAGTTTCATTGAATCATACCCAATCTGGTATAATAAAAATATAGGCATGTTTAAGTTTGCATACAATGTAATGTAGTAAAATGATATACGTGTGACGTAACTACTTTCACTTTCCTAACATTCTAGATAATCTAGGTGAAGTTACAAAATGTTATGTGCAGCCCGCCGACTGTTAAACTTAACTAGGCACCAATAAGGTAAAATGGGTTTTTATGTTTAAATTTAGAGTTGATATTTGCTTGTTAATTCTTTTTTGAACGTGCTGTTTTTTCTTGGCTATGTCAATCATCTTTGAATGGAGTCGCCTTCTCTCTCGAGTGCGATTTAAAGGCACATTGTTGTATTAATGCGGATATATCTTGTCTTGTGAAGAGGCGACTTACGAGTTCGAATCGTTGGGGGAGTTGTAATCACCAATATTTTATAACAAGCTTCTGCCCGCGACTTCGTTCGTGTGGTTTTATGGACACGCGGTAAGTTACGGGTTTGGTTAATGCTCCACTCCCGTGGATCTTAGCGTGATGCTATAAAACCTATACTAAGAAATAGTAAGTATAGGCTTTTCGGATTCACAAGGATGAATCCGACTGGTAGGTCCAGAGATAAGCGCGTTTAAACAAACAAAAAACTCTTCAACTTTACAATATTACTGTAGATGTTGATTTTGATGGGTAAGTAAAAGAAATCTGTTTTTAAAGTTTGATACACGGGTGAGCATAGTCTAGGCAACGTTGGATAATTATGTAAATGAGCAATATTTTTTTTTGCCGAAACACGTCTAATGCTGGTGATGGGGATCTTTCTCTATCGATAGTTTATTGCAGTTTCCTGCCAAGACTTAAGCTTAAAACAGAGAGGGGAGAGGTAGCATCATTATTCTGCACCGTCATCTACATTAATAACGTAAAGAGGTAAAGTTTGTTTGTTCTTTTGTTTGCTGGAGATAATCTCTGAAAGTACTGGTCCGATTGTAAAAACCCTTTCACTGATAGAAAGCTACACCGAGTGATATAGCGTTTGACTCCCACGTGGACGAAGTCGCGGGCAGGAGCTAGTCGACAATATAAGTACCTCCTGTGATCATCATCAATACATTTGCCAAACTTGGTGCCATTTCATTACATGGGGAGTCTGAAGGGCTCATTACTCAGTCATCTCTAATCCCAGCAGAACACGTGTAGCATGCCTTTCTTCTGATGTGATTTAGAATGTGGTGTGACGTGACGTCGCGTTGACGTCAGCTACTATTTACATCTAAACACAATCTTACATAGGTCATCACATATAATGATTATATTATCATTATCTGTGAGGTGAACACGATTGTATACTTAGTCATACAATAATGGAAAGTTTTGATTGTTACTACATACTTTGTGGCAGAGTACTTTCTTTCTTTGTTATTTTGATAAATTACCCTCACAATTTCCAGTTATGTAACGTATTTACACGATTTCATATTTGCAAAATTCATGCGAATGTAAACTACAGAAAAACACTCACTCTAACCTCAAAATTAACCTGTTTCTGAATGCTATCTCTCGATAGGTAGGTAAGGGAACAGACAGCAAGTCACTTATACAAATGGCACCAGGTTCTATGTCAGAACATAATATTCGACTTTGCGAACATCGGCGACATAATAATATATTCGGATTAGCGAATCAAGGATATTATGTCATTATTTTGTATTGCGAAGATATCAAACTGGTTTAATTTTAAGGTTTTACTGTTACTGTTTTGAATCGACTCATCGGACACATTCTATCAACAAATGGTGCGAATAGTCATTGACTCTTAGACCTTAGGTGACGAAATCTTCTATGGATGCACCAGGGTTTTTTTTAATGGTACAATTCCGCCATGCTATTCCCAACCACTGCAACCCCTAAAAGCAAGAATCAACAGTGGAGACCGCCAGAAAAGCGGTGAGGCAAACGAAGCACGACGAGTGCCGGGGAAATAATTTGACTGTCTTTGATCCCGCAACGAAATTAATCAGAAAAGGTTAGCGGAGGTGTAAGAAAAAACATCATGTCAACTTCCCTCCAAATAAGCAGGAGACAGAACAGAAGTAGGCAAAAAGGGACGTTTACAACTGGGAGAAGCCACCATGCACCAAGGTATAGGAGAAGGATGACATCGTACGGTTCTATGCCAGATTCTTTATTCAAGTAATTGTTGGTCAAAACACTGTCACTTCCATTGATTATTGCCATCTTTGTATACATGTTTAACATATATACTCTGAGAAATTCGGCACAAACTTAATCTCTCTTCCATCACCCATCTTAAGACTAACGTTGGCAATCCAGAATTTGCCGTTTGCTTCTGATTGATCCTTCGGAACTGAGAAATTGTGGATCCATTACGTCTCGGATAACCATCAACACTCGAGAGTAAACAAGAGTTTAACAAGCAACAATAGGAAACGATAGCAATGAATTAAGTAACACAAGATCTGCATATTTATTTACGTTACATAAGCTTTAGAAATACGGAATGAGCGGCGCCAGTGTCTACGAGATGAAAGCTATTATCATTAAGCTGTTAGTTTAGTCATGCTTGAATCAAGGTGTAATTGGGGCCCACAAAGTAGTTTACACTAATGCAGTAATCATACATTGTGTAATAGAGAGATAGTGTAACTACAGCCACGTAATATTTGAGACATTTTTGATTTTTCTGGGTTGCAAGGGCGTGGACTCCATACAACTCGATTTCTACCGGTTTTCCTGCGGTAGTTCGGCACAACCGATAAATGGCACAGTCAGTGTCTACTATTTCCAAATACTATAGTCCCACTACAGGTATTTTAAACAGGTTAGTTGATGGTGAACTAAAAACATTATGAAAATGCCTATAACTTTAATGCTTATAATTTACTAATCGCATTAGGAATGAAGCAATTTCTGCTTCGACTTCCACTTAGAGGGATCACGACCATTGACTCTTCGCCACTGGTTCGCTAAACATTGCTTTTGATAGGCATTGCATAAGTCCAAAGGTGCTTGATTGCCAACGCCGTACAATAACAAACAAGTACATAGATAATTATAGAAGTGACTGCAGATCATAAACGAGTGACGTTTTGCAGAAACTCTCACTAAACAGCAGATGCTTCGCTCGAGTACACTCGACTACACTCTTGACCTCTAGAAGCGTCTTTAATAATTATACTCCGTGCGAAAAACCTGCTGATCTTATTTACATATCAAGATACTTATATTAATCGAAGACTACGTTCTTTTAAATGAAAGGAACTAAGAACATGTGTAACAAAAAACGCGAGTCATGTTCAATGAAGACCGCATTTGGCAGCCAGATAGACTATCACAAACAGTATCCCACCATCTAATATTATCCACACGTGTCTTATCAACGCCCTCGGAAAAGTACGTCCTATTATTAGTTAGCCATTAATATCTAATTATACACTTTTTAATCAATGGAGTGGATAAAACGACTGTTGTTTAAGAAAGTGTGAAATAGTTACATAAGTGGCAGGGTGTAGGAAACATTCAAACTGTCTACGTTTATTTACCGATTTTATAATGAGTATAGTAATTAATCACACGGTTGGATGAACATAGGCTGATTATTGGTTTCGGCTGTTTGTTGAAGAATTTCATATTTCTTTCATGAGAAGACTGCTTTGCAGAGGGATTTTTTTTGGGTTCGGGAATGAAATAGTATAAAAGGGAAAAACGGAACCCTTATACAAAGATCACTTTCTTGATGAGGGGAACATACTAATGCACAAAACATTATGAATGAAAAAGTATATAAAGCGATAGGAAATATAATGATAAATGCATGAAGGGAAACTAGAACGTCCAAAAACGGCATGTTTGAATGAAATTGAAAGGCGTTAGTTTTGGAATGCGAAAAAAAAGAACGCGCACTAGGTGGCGTAAACGCACGTATGTACTGACTTATTAGGTTATTACATTTTTGGAAAATGGCAATTATCTTACGCCAGCACTTTATTTGATTATCTTGGAACTGTGTTACGCAGTTATATACAGTAGTCAGACCATATTTGAAGATCACATGAGTAAGAGTTGTTATTTTACAAGGCACTGGCGTAGAAAGTCACAACCTATAGAGTCTAGTTTCCCTTGACAAATTAAAAAACAATTATAAACTTTTACTTGAAACGAAGCTAGCGACAAAACGGAGTATAGTCTCGGACAGTAAGTACGTTAGAAATCTGTACAATTGCTTTGAGATGAAATTCTAAGATCAGTTGTACCATAAGGCCAATTCTACTAATTAAAAATATTAAATATCTAGTCGCAATATCATCTCAGCGACAGTAAATGACATTTTTGGCAGATTGAGACTCAGATTAAATCGGGATTGTTCCCAAAATATGATAGTAGAATTGATTTCCCCCTGATTTAACTATACCTACCTACTTAATTGATTAATTTGTCTTTGTGCATATGCATGGCTTTGTAATGCCTAAATTGGGGCAGAAAATTAACGACTAACAAAGTTTGATGAACATTCAAACTTCAGACGTTCGTATTAATCAATATCCATGTCCATGAAGTCTGTTGTGTAACCGCTTTGGCAGACATGGTTCATCGCCTTCCGCATGTCTTTTTTGAAGTCTGTCTGTCATTCTGGCTTTCAATTGGTGGGCTCCACTTAAAGACTCTTACTCAAAATCAAAGAATTTATTTCAATCAAACCGTTTACAGGCACTTTTGAATTGTCAAGGAGTCGGTCAGTTAGTCAGGAAGCTAAGCCATTCTTCATCCTTTATTTGTCTTTCGGGACAAGGGATGACGGTCAGCCAACTGCTACTGCTGTTTGCCACCTGAGCTACTATATAATATTATGAAGGGGTCAAGTTTGTTTGTTTCTTTTGTTAGCACGAGGTAATATCTGGAAGTGCTGGTCCTATTACAAAAAAAAAACATATACCGATAGAAAGGTACACTGTTGTCGAGTGTCATAGAATGTTTGACGGTATACCGTTGACTTCTTCGCGGGCAAAGTCGAAGGCAGAAGCTAGTTATCAATAAAGAATAATGTTACCTAAGGAGATTTAATATCTGCTACTGTGGGCTTTGAACTGTCGCCACATTTATCTACTATGGATTAGGTAGGTGTCCATTCGTCTTTCTGCTAATTAGGTACTCAAATGGCATTGCTACTGAAAGAGCATCTTCACGGATTTCGGCAACGATTATTTTTGGTATTTCAACCTTATTAATTTAATTAACATTTGTTTTTTAATTAGATTAAAAGTAACACCAATGACGTCTTAAACAACATTGTAGTAAAATTTGAGTTACTACCTAACTACCATTACTAGTCGAATAAAATTGCTTTAGAAACTAGTTTTAATTACAAAGTTGTTATTTTTAATTTCTATGCATTAAGGATAAGATCTGAGATAATGAATAAATAGCGAAACTCGCGTATTTTTCAGGGTTAAATTATACGTTTATAATGATTAACTAATAAAGATCTATGGTCTAAGATACAACGGCACTAAGCACAGGCAACTAAAGTCAAAATCAAGTTTAGGAGAACCTTGAAATCCATAAAAAAAAAAACGGTATTTAGAAGCTAGTTTTATAGTGACTATCTCTATATCCTACTACTATTATAAATACCAAAGTTTGGGTGGACGGATGTTTGTTACTCAATCATGCTAAAACTGCTGAACGGATGCGGATACCATTTAGCACAGGGATTTTTTTTTTTTTTTTGGTGGGTGGGAAATCATCAAATAACTTCTCCCGCCCTGGGCGGGGCGGGAGGGAGTGTCAGACTTTTACTGACTAAAACCCACCCATGTTCCTTCTTGTGCCCTTTGCGTTCCGGGGGCGCGGTATCTCTTACGAACTAGAGAACTGCTGAACGGATGCGGACACCATTTAGCACAGGGATAGGTTATAGTCTGGAATAACACATAGGCAATTACACGCCACACAATTGATTCTCTACCTTTCTATAAGATAAATTACTTACTGACAAAGTCCAATCATTTATTTCAATTAGATCAATAAAAGGCAATAAAAATAAAGGTTGTTGTTGCCTCTTCCAAAAACTAGTTTTGTATGGAGAGAAATGGACGAGAAACTCTACACTACTTATTAAAATAAATGTACAAACTTACGAATCCAAGCCAATATTTAAGAATTTCATTTGTTTTACTTCAAAGATAAAACTTATCAGTCTAGTCACGTGGTATTATCATTAAAAAGTTCATGTCAACGCTCCTTGTATAGCGCCTGTATGTAATCGTTTACGCCCGATAAGGTGGGCAGAGCCCCACCAGGTTCTGATGACAAATCGGTCAGGGTCAGGTGGCTAAAATTACGGACGGACTGAGGCTGCGGTTCCACTTGAGCGATGGTGAGCTACGTTGCTAAGGATGTGTCTGATTTACATCAATAGGATTGCTTTATTTTTAACTTAGAAAATACCTCAAGCAATCCTATTGGTGTAAAACAGACACATCAGTAGCAACGTAGCATAGCTTAGCTTAAGTGCGACCGCAGACTTAGGGGCTTGGGTCATCACGTTTTTATCAGAACGATTTCATCTAGCCTTCTATCGTCTGCCAATAATACGTAAAGCCGTAAAGTAGAATTTGTTTTGGAGTTTGTTTGTCAAGAAGTTTCGTGTTTTGACTAATGATGGGAACTGTAGGGAAAATCTAAAATTGTTTAAAAAAAATTAATTCAATAAGTAGGTAAATCCTACTACTTTTATTAACGTGAAACTTTATGAGGATGGATAGATGTATGTTTGTAACCCTTTCAAGCTTAAACCGCTGAGCGGAATTGAAACCTGATTTTGTGTTTCAAGGGATAATTTAGGGCTTTGGCTCCATTCTAAAGTATATGCAGACGAATTCGCGGGCAGAACCTAGAATTTAGTAAAATAAACAATGCTTGCAATGTTTGACTGTTATTGAAATCTTATGAATGTAACAACCTGTCATTGGATTATGCAAGAATCCAGTTCGAGACGAGT
Source organism: Caradrina kadenii (assembly GCA_947462355.1). Lineage (NCBI taxonomy): Eukaryota > Metazoa > Arthropoda > Insecta > Lepidoptera > Noctuidae > Caradrina > Caradrina kadenii. Next base: position 14,038,681 of record OX381686.1, on the reverse strand, counting down.
TTGTTTGTTTGACCTATGCAAAATTTGGCAAATACCTATCATTTGTATTGCAAATAATTATGATTGAACCAAGCGACTTCAATGAGGTAGGTACCTATGTTATAAAAATATCTCGACTTGAAATTGTTTAGGTATAAACTGTTACATTTTTTGGTGAACAGCAAAATTTATGTTTTTGTTTTCAATTTGAGGTTGATCACCCGTATAAGATTACGAAGCTGTATTCAAACTTTTCAAGTTACACAGTTGAGATGGCCCAATGGTTGAAGTGCCCGCCTCTCATGCATGAGGTTGCAGATTCGATACCGAGGAAGTACCAATGTGACATTTTCAATTCAATGTACATTTAAGTTTATTTTAATTATAACTATCATTGGTGAAGGAACATACCATGAGGAAACCTGGACTCATTAATGAATATAAGTCTTAAATCAGTTGCCTTGATAAAGCCTGTTAAAAAACTCTTGTACCTTCTCTGTACGAGAAGAGACCTTTGCCCTGCAGTGGGATAATTATAGGACAGTATTATCATTATTATTTATGTTTCACAGTCGGTGAACCCAAAAATTCTGGGATTATCTAAAATCATAGACTCATAAAATCAAAAAGGAGAAGTGGTGATTAAGTATCAAACTAATATTTTAATATCAGCTTTGAATGATCAGCTTTTTGGTAACATGATAGTTCATCAAAACAAAAGAAATACCTAAAACACTTTCTGCTTTTAGGACTTCATTATAGTGATTTGAATTATGTAAAGCAGGCAATATTTCCTATAAGCTAGAACGTAATGTACACAAAAAAGATTTTATCCTAATTTTCCGCATTTCATTTGATTAAGATAGGACTTTGGTATATTGTTTTATGCACTCTAGGACGAGTTACTATGTGGCACTGTAACACATTCTAGGGACATACTTGTAGTTGTTAAATAATGTCAGCCCGTCAACATAGTGGTTCTTGCAATGGACATAAGTGTACATAATGGGATTGATAGAGATGCTTGAACATTTGTAGTTACTGTGATATTGTGTATAAATATTCGTTACATTATATTGTTATTGTCCTCTAATTATCTTTCAATAACAATCTTTAAGGGTCCTCAGTTTTAAGGAACATTTTGAAGGCAGGCGACATTCTCAGGTCAACAAAATAAAATAATTTAACTGCAGTAAGTAAAAACTAAAGATGTTAGCCTTGTTACAGTAACAGCAGATCATGTTAATTTTCATTATTTAGTTCACAAGGGCAATTAAATACAAGTTCTATTAAATCTGAACTGCCTCATTGATCAAGTGGTCCTAAACGCGACTGCTACGCTAGAGGTCTTGGGTTCAATTCCCAGATCCAGCAAAAATTTTATTGTTTTACGTTTTATGAAATTCTCAATAGCAGCTCAGAGTTAGGATTTGTGGTTGATTTATGGCAATAGGCTCGCCCCCTGTTACATGAGACCTAAAAATATCCCGGCGAACTATGGGTTTATATTGGTACACCTTTGCCTAACCCTTCCAGAAATACAGGTGTGATGATTGCATGTTCTAATTAATCAAAATCAGATAGGGTGTTTTTTTTATGTGTAAGGTCATAAAAATAAATGATAAGTAGATTTCTATTATCATCACAATTGTGAAAATAATTATAATACCTATTAAGAATTATGAATATTTATTTTCAGATTTGTTTTAATCATGTATTACGTAAACATTTAAAATGACTATTTCCATAAAAGTCTTAGTCTAATTGAATGGGGACATTTGTTATGGGATAATATGAATTCTCATAGTAGGTATAGAGGCAATAATATTGCACACATCACAACTTTCTATTATTTTTGTGCATGTGGTAACACTTAAATCCTTTACTGCAGCAGGGACATTCTATACTTACCTGCTTTTTTTTTTAATTGGAAATTGTGATATCCCTGAACACAAATGCAGGGAAGATCAATATTTTTATTATTTTAGGCTTTAGACGCTTTGTCTTTTTTAAGTTATATCCTATTTGATATTTTCACTTAACTTCAGTTATATTATGTGTGACCAATTCCTATTAAAAAATCACAAAATAAATATCAGATCTCAATAATATTATACGCGGCCAGTGTCATTCATACACGTGACTCCCTTGACCTTGCTTCCACATTCGCTTTGATAGGCCCTGCTTACCGAATGGAAGGAAATCAGCTTCACAATCAATTAATTACGTACAAGAATGTCCAGCCGCCAAACACGCGCCATCACGCGTGTTTCGAACGGACACTACACCACGCAAGATAAGCAACAGAAAACATCACGTTTTGTTATCAAACACCTAATCGCGTACGCATTCGAACACAAAGAACATCGCTAGATACTGTGACACGAGCCTGGATCAACGCCAACCAGCAAAAAACAACACTTTAGAAAGAAATTATATGCAACTCACCAGATAATTGTGAATTTCTTCTTGCTGCTATCCTTCCCACGGACACGAAACTCAATCTAACACTACTCATTATATAAACTTCGACAACGATTCAGTAATAACATCAGCCCTCAACCGAACGACAGAAACGTTAGTCGAGCCAAATAGAAATTACAATAAGTCGCCGTAATAAGCGAGTCGCAATTTTTATTGTATTTGTTTGTCAGTGAGAGGTCTCTGTCATGACGCAACACTTTTAGTCAACATCAACACTATTCGCAAATGTACAATAGACGGTGTAAGTACGAAAGCTGCACTTTACTATTTTTTTTGTATGATTTTACAAAAACAATTTTATTTTTTAGATGGAGCGGCCATACTGATGTTCACAGCTGATTTTGATGTGAAAGAAAATGAAATTTTTGTACCACGTTGTTTCGATGCCACCGCTCTCTAGTGAATAAATAAATAAACTCTAGCACTGTTTTATCATAAGAGCGCCGAGTTGTTGTATGAGCGACGTTAGATGGCGTAGGTAATTTCAATAAAATCTGTGAACGAAGCAAAAGAAAACGAAAATAAAAATCCAAAATGTTAATACGATTACAATCAATATTGAAATTTTATTTAACACGTTGGAAATGATTTTTCCAAAATATATAATACTGTTTTATAAAATCTTTCGGAGCTTCGAGAATACAGTCTGTTTTACTTTTTTGTATTCAAACTAGAATCTGGTCACCCCACATGCTAACGTCAAATTGTTATTTATCTTCTGTGATGAAAATTGTTCAAAATGGCTGAGACAGAAACCGATAATAACAGTATTATCAGAACCGAAAGAAATAATAAGAGTACAGGGCCTGCTAATGGGCCCCGTCGCGTTACTATCTATAAAACTGAGACCGGATTTGGTTTCAACGTGCGCGGTCAAGTGTCTGAAGGTGGGCAGTTGAGATCGATTAACGGTGAACTTTATGCTCCTCTGCAGCATGTCAGCGCTGTTTTGGAGAACGGGGCGGCGGAGCAGGCCGGGATCAGGAAAGGGGACCGGATTCTTGAAGTGTAAGTAATTAGAATAACTTGTATTACACCACCCAACAATTGGTTGAACCAATCTTTCTTCCCATTAGATTTTCCCATAATTGTTTGTATTACTTAACATAGCAACGCATTTCCCGCCGGTTCTTTGTGTTAAAAGTTTCACGGAATGTTTATTCCTTATGGGAAGGATCCAAAAAGTTCATGATATTTTCGTACATACTCATTTACATAATGTTTGAGGTGATTCATTCAAAACTTGTTTGATTTGTTAACGATACTCACAGGAGTTTGAAATTATTTGTATCTGCGTACGACATTAGAACATGAGTTATTATTACTGAAATTTAGGTTCAACTATGTACATATTTCACTTTAAATTCTAATACCATTTAGAGTAATTCAGCTACTCTTGTAGTAGATAAAGGTTAATATGAGTGGCTGATCTTAACAGGGCCAGTGGTTTCGGTGACACATACAACAATTAATAAGTCTAACTTGGCATAATAATTGCCATTATGTCTGGCAGTCTGTTTCCAGGCAAGTTTTTAAAGCATGTAAATATTTTCTGTTAAAAAAGTGAGGACATGCATTTTGGCATATTATTTTTTATTCTTTAAACTTATATTTTTTACATTTAAAAACATCCATGTATGATACAATCATACATGGATGTTTTTAATGTAAAAAATATAAGTTTTAAATACTATGCTCATCATGTAGAAGTTGAAAACACAATGTTAATGTTTAAAGTAATTAGGGTAGTTAAAATGCAAATTGTCCAAAATTAAATGTAATATTTTAAATGCTATGTACGGAAGTAAATAATCTAACTAATTGTTACAGCATGTGCTTGCAATTAATCGCCAAGCAACTTGACACCATTTCCACAGTGTTGCAAGTTTTGAAACTGCGGATCTAACCCAATAGTAGTGTTAATGCATAATAAACACTTTATGCAACTTTGTTTTAAAATACATTACTTAGAATTCATTTTGTACAAAACACAAAGTACATTATTAGCATAATATTTACTGCCACGGTTGAAACTGGTCATCTTATTATGTATGGCCCACTCAAATACTCGTTGACATTGCTTTAATCATTAAAAAATATACAACTATGCTTATATTATGCTTGATCACTTATCTCTGCATACAAATTTTATTTACTTTTGAACTCTGACCTTTAAAAAATTGAGATTTCATGATCAATCTTGTAATGTCATTTAGCAGTCAAGCAATTATGCGTTTTATTAAAACTTTATTACCATATTTAAACTAAAATATGGCCTAATGGTGTAGCCAAATAATAACCAATCTTCCTACTTCCTAGTATTATACAAGCAAAAATTTGGATGGATGTTTGTCACTCAGTTACACCAGAACAGCTAAATGGATCTGGATAAAATTTAGTACAGAGGTAGATTATAGTCTAGCACATAGGCTACTGTATCCTGGAAAATTGTTCAGTTGTAATATGGATAAAGTTGGAGGCAGAAGCTAGTGTGGGTTTTCAACCAAAAGCTGTCTTTAAAATAATCTTTAAAATAAATAATTTTACACCTATATTTCACTCAAGAATATTTTATTCCATATCTATAATTTCACACATTTGCATGAGGAAATACTACTTATTGAAAGTGTATATTTATTTTAAATTAACATATCTACCTGCTTTGAAGCATAACCGGTTTCTCATTGTGTAACACCTATAAGTAAATAAGATTCTGATATATTCTCAGATAAGAAATATTGATTTTGAATTGTTATAAATACAAACACATAATTTGAGTACCTTGCTTGATTCTATTGTTAAAGTTAGAACCGAAAGCCCTGTCAAAGTTGTGTTGGTAAAAATAATAAAGTTATTAAGATTTACATAATGACATGTTCCAATCAACTAACAGTCTTATTTTAAACAAAAGGTGAAACCTTGATCATTTTTGAAGCTTATCTTCCAACCATTGCATGACATTCAAAATGCAGTTTATAGCTTCTGCTGAATAAATGACTATTAATTTAATCACTATGATGACATTAGCATAACACATTTAATATCATGATAGCCTTAAATTGCTTATAACTCCCACACAAATTGTTTTGCGAGAATTAACATTACCCAAATGAATTCAGTCCAATCTACTAAAGGTGTTTATTCATCAAGGCGCGCCTATGTGCCTCTCAGACGTATTCGTCGGTCCCGAGTCCCGGTTGCTACCTATCCCTACCCACGAAACCGTCCCTGCCTCAAAGAGGTCGTATGGGCGTATCATCGGCCTCGGTTGCTAGGTGTACGAATAGTAAGTATTCATATTCAGTCTTCCGTAATACGATTTTCGATTGCATTGATCAAAAGGCTCTTGGATCTTCACTCGTGCATCGGTTATTTGAGACTAGGTCACTGCTTATACTTCTATGCCGATGCCTTCCTCGTGCATTCCAGTATTGTTAGTTGTGGATGCTCAGAAGGCCAGTTCAGAAATTGGTTAAAAATCTAGTCGCGATCTTATCTCAGCGCCAAACGCAATTCAAGAACTTGTCATTAAAATAAAAATATTTTTCACAGATAGACTCTGATTAAAATGCGATCGAACTTAAAAAATAAAAGCTCGTTAGATACGGGAATTGCCTCTCGGTTACAGCACCCAGTACCTAGGGGTATAAAAAATAATGGTCTCTGTCGTATTTTGAAAGCCGATTCCCTAAATGATTCAAAAAGGTGTTGAAAGAATATCTGATGAGGCTATGCAACAGTTATGTAGGCTGATACAGTTCTAATTTGTACCAGTTAACAAGGTACTAGCTAATAGTGAGTAGTACAGGCATTCATAAGGTTTCTCTCGATGAACCTTGACTCAGTTATCAGCATTTCTACTTACAAAGTCTTACTGTAATGTCTTATACCTAACTTTTGATAAAATAAAACATAGTAAGTTAGTAAGCTATTTTGAATCAGAAACTTATTAGATTTTCTCAGCTAAGTAGGTACTTAAACTAGTAAATAGTCTATGGTTACTGCAAAAGAGTCACACTCGTAGTCATTTTTGAAACAATTTATCCATTATTATTTACCAGCTTATGCCTGTGACTATCTCCGCGTCAATGTTCACCTAAATCTTTTTCTAAAATAAAAGTACCCTAAGTGACTCCTTATACCTAACACCAGATATCTGCCAGTGGAGGTTTTGTCAAAATCGGTCCAGCCGCTTCGGACATTAGACGCAACTAACAAAAAACGAACACAAAAATTTTAAAGTTGTTTTTTTTTTATATTAGTGCAGTGTAAACATTCATTACATTTATAGATAAGCTTTTATTTTGAGATTTCAAATAGAAACTTCAGTATTTTTATTTATTTGTAATTATTCCTCCAGAAATGGTCCCAAAAAGATAGGCTTTCTGCGAGACATGAATTAGTAAACTTAAAATTAATTAAATCTGTTACTTAGAGACCCGTTTTCTTCTACTACTCACTTACTATAATGATGAAATAACTAATAAACTTTCACTCATTCACAAATCGTTTTATATTAAACATAGATTGCATCAACATATTACAATAAATATTATTGACTGATAAGCGTTTTACTGCTTTTTTCTTAGAGTGGTTTGTGCGTACAACCACAAACTACGGAAATGAGTAATAAATAACGAATTAATATTATTTTAAATGGCTACTATGTTTATTTATTTAAACTTTCTACAACATAAAGTACAAAGGCAGACTTGGCATTCTTTACCAGTCAACCAAATGAACGTAAGGTGGCGAAGAGATAACATGGCAGATGCAAATTAATGTTGTAATCGAGGGGACTACCGCTGATAGCTGAAATACAGGCTCTGCCTAGTTTGGCAATTACTTTTTTGTGCTTAAACCAAAAACAGTTATAACCTTTTATTATGCCTGCTTATTCCTGTGACTTTGTCTGCGTAAATGTCGGTGGTCGTCGGAGACGTTGCTTGGGGCGAAACCATAATTGATTTTCTAAAACAAGAGTAGCTTAAGATACTCCTTGTAATATTAGCTATAGTTTAGCCGCCACGAGACGTGAGCACTAACATCAATTTCATTTTTGGGTTCCTTTCTGGGTATTTTGGGTCGCCAACGCTGCACGCGATCGGTCCGACTGGCGGACCAAACCAGCGACTCGCGACCCCGCGACTCGTGGCGGTTACTATATCTGCTCGCGAAAGTCCTGCCAAAATCGGTCTAGCCGTTTAGGAGATTAGTCGGCAGACGAAAGTTATAAAAATTGTGGTTTTGGAATTAAATCTGTTATATTTTGACGTTACAAACAAATATTACAATTTGATTTATTTGTACCTATAGATTATTAATTAAAACTACTTAGCTACTGTGTTGATTCGATTATTCATACCTACATCTGTTAGGGGGTCTATGTAAAACGTATTACGAAATTTTCCTCCTTCCCCATCTCCGAGTTGATTCGTAACGGAATAGATGAACACAAGTATGCTTACATTGTAATTGTAATAGACAGCCAACCGATCGCTGTATATTGATCGTAATTGTACAATTACTACAATGAATCCATTAAATTGATTCCGTGACAAATGTACTTTTCCTTATACGTAGCCTGGGTGTAAAAAAAGAAGATATAGGAACTATGAATAATTTGTTTCCAAAGACGGTTTATTAAAATTTATTAGGTAAACGATTATTAAGTTACGGGAAAAACGTACAGTATCAGGTCGGGTCATACGACCCGTAATGTCATCAACGGCAATTCTGGTTCATCCCGCGACTGTTCAGAAAGACGTCTCGGAATAAAGCGACATCTACATAAAATCCAAATCGACTCTCTCAATTTGAATTTGAAAACCAGAAGTCTGCAGTCTCTGGTTTCAAACGGCAATGCCATTGGCTAGAGAATAATGTGTCAAATAGTTTAAATTGCAAGTGCAATGATAGAAATGTTAGACACATAGGCATTGGTAATTGTTTCGCAATAAACGATATCAATCAATACAACTATTGCTGCATTGCACTTATTAACTGGGGCATGTGTGTTAACGCCTGCATTTAGGGTTGCCAATTTGTAAAGAAAGTATTTTTAATGTCATTAAATGGCAGACAAGCCGACGGCCCACATGATGTTAAGTGGTCACCGATACCTATACACATCTGCAATACCAGAGGCTTGCAGATGCGTTGCCATCCCAGAGACAAAGTTCAAATGTCTTATCTGCCTATAATTACACCGGCGCCCATACCCTTTAACCGGAACACGGCAACGGTGCTTTGTGGCAGAAATAGGTATGGTGGTAGTACTTCCTCAGACGAAGTCCTTCACAAAGAGCTCTATAACTACTGGAATATCTGCTAAGTCTAGGGCAAACACCCAAAATAAAACTTCATACTGTACTTATTCATGCTTTATTTAGTTTCTTGAGAGTTAACCCATATCATCCCAGTGTTCCATTTAAGAAAAACACTAATTTAAAAATGCGTTCAAAAATTATAATAAAAAAAATAAAAAAGTAACCGTTTCAAAAATGGAACATTGGGATGATATGGGTTAAGTACGAATCATAGTATTTTATTACAATTCAGTATCATCTTACAATTTAGAAACAAGAAAATTTCAAAAGACATCACTGATTAACTCTGCGGTTGCCGCCACACTTCATCCACCGCCTATTTTTTCCTTAGTAGTCCTAAGGTGCAACAAACGTCACCTAAACGAGACGACGTGGCGCGTAAAATATCTAGTGAACTTAACAACTAATATCGTTAGAAACGATTGTAAAATAAATTAGATATCTACCTCGCGGTGTCATCCGCGTTCAATTACGTCTTTGGTTACTACTCTGCACTCGTTGGTCGTAGCTGGAGGTTCTGTATAAATCTTCTTGAATCACTCTATCTATTGATGAAAACCGCACGAAAATCCATTAAGGAGCTTAAAACTTCTAAGCGTACAGACGGCGGGAAGCCACTTTGTTTTATCCTAAGTAGAGATGAAATTTTACAGAAGCAACTTTGGTAATGCATCTTTCGCCAATGTCATCTAGGGGAAATTTTAAAGAGCTTGTATCACGTTGTTTCTGACTTCAATAAAACAAGCTGCCTACACACAGGAGTACAGCTTTTCTACTTTTCCGGGTCACTTGCTTTTACTTTGCTCTCACAGATCAAAGTAATAAGTTCACTTAGTTGAGTTGGTTTCATGAGCAAGCGCTCCAAGTGCTTTGTATAGTTTTCGGGACTGGCTTAATGTAAATCGATCGATTGTAATCTGATTTCAAAGTCTATTCCACTACACTGGACTTGAAATACTTTTTCCAGAAACGGTTGATTACAATTTTTACCCAACTACAACTAAGCTAAAGGAGATTTATGATTTTAGCAGTCTAGCAGTATGTTCATCTGTGCGCGCATTTTACTTCTTACTAATCTTACTAATATTATATATACGAAAGTTTATGGATGGATGTTTGTAACTCTTTCACGCTTAAACGGCTGAACGGATCTAGATGAAATTTAGCAGTAAGATAGATTATAGCTGGAATAGCATATAAGCTACTTTTTATCCCGGAGAAACGTATGGTTCCTGCGGGATAATATATCAAATTTGACGCAGACGAAGTCGTGGGCTGAAGCTAGTATTTCCTAAACAGTTTGTCGTATTTAACAAATGGTAGCGGTGGATACGTCGTGTTATACCGCCATATGATGTCACACAAAATTACTAGCTATCAAAAATAATGGACAATACAAAGAATATTGATTTTTATAGTGGTAGTCACACGTTATTATTTTATACGATCTGCCGGCCTACTAAATTATACTAATTACCGACTGCGGCTTTAATAAGGACAATATTCTTTGTATAGTAGATATTTTTTTATATTTTCTGATTCATAAACACACATAAAAGTACCAACTTGAAGTCTTTTAGTGGACGTTTTTGCCGAAGTTGAGTTTTAGTTTGAAATAATTAGAAAGCATTGCGGTTTAATGAATCAGCTTCCATCAAGTTCAAAGTTCAAGCCTCATGACATGTGGTACTAGAGTATATCCAAGTGGAATCCAGTACACATAGCCTAAGAAGCCATACTGTAAAGAAATGCAAGCGCCATTCTTCCGTTTGTACAATTGGCAATATAGCAGCATAGTTACACAATCGCGCATTATGTTTTATTGCATTATCAGCGGCAGACTAGTTACGGCATTCCTTACTAACTTGAGACTAGCCTAGACTACGCGACTATGTTTTTTAGCCGACTACAGACGGATAAAAATGGTGCAGTCTTTGTTTGTATTGTATTCACCTGTGCGCGCATGTCCTACACTGCTTTTTGTGTTGTAATACATTAGGTATCGTTGTAAGTGTCATGCACTGGTGCCAGGCTATATGACGTCACAGAAAATTCAAAATGGCCGCTATTTAGAATTTTATGAAATCAAAAAATAAAATTGAAGTAATTGAATATGGTTAAGTGTCTAATAAAAGGTCTTAATAAGCACATTACGAAATGGATGTAAGTTACCCCACTACGATAAAACGTTCACCAGAAATATGGTAAACAAGACTTCATGTTTGTACGTTTATGTGATATATTTTTTTATATCAAACAGCTACAAAGGCACATATCGTTACGCTCTATGATTCCTAATATGCTGGCTAACACTTATTGTGTCAATCATTCCAACATTGTAACTGGTGGTAGCTTCCGTAATGTTGCAAGTGTTTCGGTTGGTTCAAGTTTTTCAAGTTAGAGCATATTCATAGGCCTGGCATGTAAGTTGCCGCCTCTGGACAAAAACTCCGTGCGTTTGGATGACATTCAGTTTTTTTACATATATAAATGTTATAAATAAAAAGGTTATAGGACAAATCCGGGGATTCCCGGACGAATGGCAGCCCTACCATGTTTATCGTCAGTATCAGTACCGACAAGACAGCGCGCTTCGTACAAAATGTAGTGTAGCCATATTTTGTACATAGGTAATGAAACTCAATAAAAACTTAGTAGTACTTACTGAATTTTCCGTCAAATAACATACTTTCAAAATAATATACGGTACATTTTTTAATGGAAATACGAATATTTGAGTTACCGTGTATAATTTATTTATTTATTTGTCAAATTACAACGGACAAACCGATTACGGTAAATCAATTTGACAAGGTAGTTATATAAATTCAATAACTAAATGTGCTTGGACTAAACAAAGGTACGTGAAAAATATGCATTCGCTTGCATACCTATTATGCATTCTTCTGGTAGACAAGTTCACCTTTCATTTATTTGCAAACATTATATCAGCCGTTGGAGGTCCACTGCTGGACATAAGCCTCCCACATAGATTTCCAAAAGGACCGGTTGGAAGCGGCCTGCATCTAGCGTCTTCCTGCTGTTTTAATCGCCTTACATCTAATAATTATTTATACCACTTGGATCCAGAAGGTGGCCATGTGTATTGACACGTCACAGTTGCTATTTATTTAAACTTTATGCAACAAAAAGTACAAAAGCGGACTTAATACCTTTAGCATTCTCATTAACAGTCAACCAAACAAGGTCAGATCAGTTCGATTCAGATGGTCAAGGGCTTTTTTTAAATTTCGTTGGATGGCAAGCATGTCGACGGCCCACCTGATGTTAAGTGGCCAGCGCTGCATATAAACATCTGCAATGCCAGAGGTCTTGCAAAAGCGTTGCATCCCGGAGACATAGTTAAAATGTTTCATTTGCCTGTAATTTCACCGGCACCCAAACCCCTTACACCGAAACACAGAAAGGCCAGAATATCCTCTAAAGATTTTTCTCCGTTACGCGGTCTTAGCAACATTTTTCTTTCCAACGGTTTTCAAAATCTACATTTTATTGCAGTACCTAATTACTTTTTAATCGTATCAGTGTTCGATATGCCAATTTTATCGCAAAACAATAAATCAGCTATCTACAACTTGGACAATTTGTACAAGATGACATTCCATTGATTGCTCACATTAGTACAACATTTCTTCACAGTAACAATTACGTTTTATGGGCGACGGTAACTGCTTAATAAAATGTTATTAAGGGAGAAAGACATTAAAAAGAAAAGGGTAATAAAATGTTGACGTCTTTGTGACAATGAGTAGGCGTAATCCCTGTCTGTAGATTAACCATCGCCCAAAAAATTTCGTGATACAACTAGTTACCTTACTGGGTTTGCCTAAGACTGAAATCTAGTTTTGTTGGCCGAAGAAACGGATTGATGGAATTAGTGGTTGCTGGTCAGTTTCTGTTTAAAGATAATATCAAGCCACCTGAGTTCCAGATTTGTAAGCCCCATATAGACCAAAATAACTCTGTAGGGAAATTGGGCTCTAAAAGAAAAAAAAACGTTTGTCAAAAACTTCCAGCCTCTTGAATGACTTTAAACATTCTTGTTCGAGACAATTTTTTGGTCTGAATGATTAATTTAACCGTAATTTTTCAAGAGATGAAAGGTCGAAAGTTTTTTCGTTTTAAGCTGTAATAAACTCTCATTTACCCGGTACCATCATTGTTCAAAAAAAAGCCCTAGGGTAATGTGTAATTTAATGCTTAACGTTAAGAATGTATAGGTATTCCCGATAAAGTACAATTTCAGGGAATTTCATTTAAAAATTTTATTTCCATTACTGCCCATCTAAAAGTTAACAGAAACTACAGAAACATTACTATCAAAGATCGTAGGAGGCTCATTCAAGGCCGGGAGGATCCTATATTTAAACTGTTGATAACAAACACAACGCCTGTATTGTTAAACCATAAAACTTTTTCTATCAGTCAGTCTGTGCGCCCATAACTCCAGACCAACTGGGCAGATTTTAATGTTGTTTATTTTAACGCCAGCAAGATTGATTGAGGATCCCTTTTAAAATTTTGCTATAAATAAGAGACCTATAAACATAAAGGTCACACACACGCACGATTTTATATAGAACCGTTTCAGTTTCATTTCAGGAATGTTTACGGTCAGGCTATGTGTAGACTTGTAGGTCCGTCTTGCCGCCGCACATCCTTAAATGTTTATGTTTTTAAATGATGGTAAGGGGTATGACATTTTCATTACCTAATTAAAGGTATTACAAGTCACATCGGCGAGGCGTGGAGTGAATTGGATGGGTGAGAATTGAAATCACGCCGATGCTTTCACACCGAAAGATGTACCGCGCCGACCAGCTCTGGTATGCGCCGGTTTGTGCGAGTTTTGTGTATCCGCTTTGCAAAGTAATAAATACTCTGTTCTTGTAACACTATAGTTCAATGTTGCACGAATAAATATTTCAAATCTCGGCTCGCATATCCTCGCTTTGTCGGTGTGAAACCATCGCTACGCCGAGAGGCAATGGAGCCGCAACCAGGATCGCTCTGCTAACAAAATATATGCCTAGTTGCGCAACCAAGCGAACGATAGGTGTGGTACCGTCCCTAGAGCAGAGACGTAATCCATTTTATAGGCAGCGCGACCTGGTTGCGCCGTGACGAAACGCTGGGTCCAGTAGGTTACATCTTTATATTACCGGATATTTTGGGATCACACAATCCTTTGCCGAAGGCTTCGGTTACCTAGCCATCGAAGGTTATGCCTACTTAAGCTTCTACTGTTTACAGTTGCTCCCTATGTCTAAAGTGGAAACTATACTTATCATCCTCTTGACATCAATCCTTTATTTATACTCACTAACACAAATACTAGCAGAAAATATTCAATTTTTATTGCAAAACATATCTATTGGTATTAAAACAACAATAGCAAGTGATAATGTTGAATAGTGCATTCCTATCAGTGAACGCCACTGGTCTCTTTCTCTGTTTAAGTTTATGTCTATTGTTGTGTTTATAATAATGTTTAAAATACTTGTTAATTGATGTTTGAATGTTGATTGCGTTTTCGTATTGATTCATTGTGAGTACTTTCTTCAATCTTTACGTTGTCTGGCTAATTGCTATCAGCTATTACGAATGTACTACAAGGTCGCCATCTTGACAGTTTTCTTCCTGTCCTCATAAATCCTTTAGTGACTAGGTTAATTGCTCGTTTGCGTTTGTTTGATGGCTCTCGAACGTTTAACTTATTTATCATATACCAAGACTTTCGACAAATTGATTTTGAATCCAAGTTCTCCTAAAATTTGTTTTCACTTTTTTTCTTTCCCTCTGGAGAATACAGGCGTGATGGTATGTGTATGTGTGTTTTTCTCTTTACAAGGCATTATGATGGTCCTATTTCCTCTAATCTAAATACTTAGTCACTTTTATGACCACCATCTGTGGAGTTGGGATTAACTTTATGGTAAAGATGATCCCATCTCTTCATATCACAGTTTTGTCCCATGAGATTCGTGACAGTTCACAAAACCCGTTACATTACAAATATTCGCGTAAAATTGCATTAAATACATACATCAAACGCGATACGGATGGTGATGAAACTAGTAATTGAATTTATTGATAACAAGAGAATGAAACACTGTCATATTATTGCATAGTAGCTCGACACGTGTTTCTATCTGTTTAGTAGTGACTAATTATTTAATTATTACGGAATGCTATTAAATTGATTATGTTTTCCTCTATCACGCCGCTTTTACCACAATTGTCGAGTTCAAAGATACTCTAAGTAGGTACGCACGGCTACATATTAAGCTATACATTTCCAGTTTATGCTGATCTCTCATTGTATAGGATTTCCATACAATGAGTTTATACTGGAAATGTATAGCTTGGTACGTAGCCGAGTGTACCTACTATTGAAATTGGATAAATCAACCAATTTTAAAAGTTTCATGTCTTAAATCCATTACAAGGCTTCTCTCTGTATAATATTCATTATTGGCATCTTGGAAGTTCAAAAATCCAACTTATTTATTTAAAGGAATACCTCTCTTCCACAAGATTTGTATTATTTCTTTGGCATCATCATTCAGTTATAAAACGCCGTCTGCCAGATATAGGTTTACAATAACCGGTTCTTTCTCATCCATTGCATTTCCAAAATCTTATTCCATCTCAAATTTATCATTCACGTCGCCTGACTCAGTCATTTCTCGGAGCTTCTGACCTCCGTAAAAACATCCTTTACAATACGTAATTCATTGTGATCCAATTATTCTGACAATACTCCTTTGACAACAAAATCTTGACTGTACTAATAGTCAAGCAGATTGCGTCTTTGTCGCTTTTATCAACCAATTTAGTCTTTTCATAGTGTGTGTTGGACAATGGCCTGTTTGAAAAGGGACCTGATAAATCCTCAAACATATTAAAAAAACATTACAAGACGTGCTTGTATTTGATTGTCTTTCTGTCTATTCAAAGACTCCCAGGTAGATCGCTATCAGCGTTAATACTGCCAATGTTGTACCCTTACAAATAAATCTATGGTACAGTTAAGCTGTGTTACTAAATCACTTAATTATGTAACAGTTATATTCAATTACAAATAATCTTATGTACGAAGGCGGGTTTATCCCAGGATTAGGTTTTCTAATAACAAACTTCAGAAAATTAGAAATAACATAACATACCAACTAACTAACACTACCAATAACACAAAACTAACTATGACTTTGAAAGATAGAGTGAGGAATTAAATTTTACGAGTATGTTGCGGATTAAGAGAGGACGAATTGACAAAGGTTGAAAAGAGTATTCTTAGATGGTTCGGTCATGTTGAGAGGATAAGTGAAAGGCGACTAACAAAAGGGATTTATATGGCAGATGTGAGTGGCAACGTCGCTCGAGAGGAGGCGCCCTGGAAAGGCCTACCCTGACCTTATTGGTGAGGTTCTTCATAAAGTTCAGGTGCGCAGTACTCGTAACTGGCGTGCTAGTCTGACCAGATGTATGAACGTGGACGAGGCAAAATAATTATGTAAGGATCTTAGCTGGTAGCGTTCTGTGGTTTCCGCCTACCCCCATGGGAAAAAGAGTCTATGTATGTATAATATACCATTACGTCTGCATTTCCCGAAGGGTTAGGCAGAGGTGTACTAATGAACACCCACAGTTCGCCGGTATGTTTAGAAATAAGGACAGTAAATAAGTGTACTACAAATTAATTATCACCAAAAGGGGAATTCAATTACTAAAGCCGTTTGTTACTGTTGGGAAGTCAAAGCTGAAGAACCTTGAAAGTATTTTCGATGAAGGCTCGTAGTTGTTGACAGAAACATTAATAATAGATGAGAAAGTTGGGGAATTATTGATTCGGGGCTTATCCGCTGTATTACCGAAACCAACAACTGAAGACAAACAAAGAAAAGAAGAAAAAGAAGTAAAACAAGTGATGATTAAATTGACTTTATTAATTAATTGCTCTCACAATGTGTATTGATTTGATAGCGTTCGCTGTATAATTTGTTAAAAGTTCCTGCTGCAAAATATCCTTGACACTTGACATTTTTAATAGAAAAACGGAAATCTGAAATGTCGTCGTCAAATAGGAATCACGTCGAGAGAACATCAACGTAGGACGGTACTAAAGAATCCCAAAATAGACCCCTAAAAAGGGTTCTTGGTAATTGAAAGCTTCTACGGATTGGACCCTGGATATTCTAAACACAAAAGTGGATACTGTAAGAACCACCAAACAGTTTTCCATCCAAGCTTGCTGCATAAGTACTTACAAACGTCCATTGTTTGACAAAGCCCCATATTTAGCTGCCATTTACAGCCTTTTGTTCATTTAAACACACATTTCACAACACATAGTACGAAAACGCAACAATAATATAATTGTCGCGACGAGAAAGCGTTTTATGTGAGAAAGTGGTTCTGTGTTACATGCTCCTTATAGCCGGGTTTATTTGTCTTTTTATTATGTGATACACCCACGGGCTGTGTCGAAAAGTATAAAGACTATGTTTGTATAAATTTAAAGCGTTTGAAATCTATGAATACGCTTTTGGAAAATTGCCTCTGCGTTTATCATCTTACGCAACATCATTTAGTTTGATGTGCTCTCGAGACTTAATAATGATCTTGATTACCAGGTCAAAACAATTTCTAACTTTTGGCGTTATCCCATTATAACAAACTATGTAGTTGCTGCCCGCGACTTCGTTGGCATGGAAGTAAAGAGTACCATAAATGATAGCATATGACACGCGGCATTAGTGTAGATTTCTATCAGTAAAATAATGTTTGTAATCATCTAGAAATTTCCTCTTACAAACTACTTATTACAAGATTTTTTTATTAGTCTAGCATAGATTGTTCAAGGATAATCCAAATAAGTGTGGTCCTCTGGTCCGCAACTGGCATATCGTGCATTTCGAATATGTGAACATTTCACACAATTCCAAATGGGCTTACACCTACTATTAGTACTTTATAAAAACCAAATTACTTTTTTACCCGTCTTGAACATGACCTTTGGCACATCTGCACTAATAGGACGCCGCACATACGCTTCAACACCCACAAGGCATTACTAACTTTCTTTTATTTTATAATACAAGTACGTATGACGTGATAATCAAGTCGGGCGAGTCTCAAGTTACATAACTTTGTTTGGTGCAAGTTTCAATAATGTGGACGCAGTTTTAAAGTTGCTTTGACACCGGAACAAAACGAACCACGACCTCGCTTAAATTCAGCCAAACGTGATTCCAATCCTACTTAAATTCTGCCAATCGGAAGCGTCTAGCGAACCAGTCTAGCCAATCACTGTCCAGCGCTGGTAAAATTTGATAAGGGGTAATGCTGGTCGTCGAGAGAGGTCGTGATACAAAATGTTTAACAGCATGCACTGCTTGTACGAGCCGAAGTTTCGACAGAACGGTGTTGAGAAAGGAAGATACACTCTGCTGGATTCTAGGTATGTGTTTTACATTTGTACAACTTATAGATAAACTGTATTTACATTAACGCTCTCTAAATTTGCAAGAGATCCTGTAAGCTGTCATGCGGTGTCCATGAAAACCGCCATTTTATTTCATGAGCTCTCATAACGCGTTAGCCAGTACTGTCTATAGGATATAAGTAACCGTTGTAAGAAGTCCTAAATCTACCGATAATCCAAAGGTATTTTGCATAGGAATTGCAGCCAGTGTTCCACCAACGCTTATCTACCACGATCAATTAGAAAGTATTCACGATGCTAACGTACTGGCATCGAATCTTCAGACCGATCATTAGGTAACCGCGCGAATCTAACATTCCATACGCAAGATTTGGTTGTGCAAATGCCCGATTTTCATTATCTATAATGAAGGATTTGCCAAATACATTGAAAACGTGAGATATTCTTACCCAATTCCAGACCCGAGGCTGACCTTGATGAGACATTTTGTATTAGACCTCAGAGGCTGGGGATATAGCTCTCTGTAAGCCTTATTCAATCTGGGATCAATATTTACTGTCAATGACAATCTCACTAACTAATACATATGCTTGGTTATTATGATTTTGATCATCTATTAGATAAAATAGTTGGAGGCAACGCCACCTAGAAAGATTTGGAGGAGGTCTTAGCCCAACAGCGAGACATTACAAGCTTCAAAAAAAGAACAGCAGATTTCTTGTTTTCCTCAAAAAGCCGAAGAACTGTCGTCTAATTTTGAAATAGCACACAACCTGTTATTTGCTGTGATACCACGACTAGTCTTTGAAACAAAGCGTTGGAAGTGTCATTTATCCTCAGATAATTACTACTTAAAGCTAGTTTTAACTTGACACCACTATCGACCGTTTAAAAATAATAAATGTCATGTAAGTAAAGAGTAACGCGACAACAATTAGTCTTGAACCTGTAATTATTGTCGTATTTATATAATTAATGACAATCCGTAAACTATTATTTATAACTCGTTAAGTACGGAAATAGCTGTGATTATAACGTTCTATAGTTTTATCAATAATTTCCTAGTGCCAATGTTTGTTTTGCCAATCTCTACATAATTACTACTTAAAGCTAGTTTTAACTTGACACCACTATCGACCGTTTAAAAATAATAAATGTCATGTAAGTAAAGAGTAACGCGACAACAATTAGTCTTGAACCTGTAATTATTGTCGTATTTATATAATTAATGACAATCCGTAAACTATTATTTATAACTCGTTAAGTACGGAAATAGCTGTGATTATAACGTTCTATAGTTTTATCAATAATTTCCTAGTGCCAATGTTTGTTTTGCCAATCTCTACATAATTACGTAATATGAATCCGCTTTATAATTATAAAGCGGATTCATTTTGCGTATGTTGTAAGCGTGACTAGTATTATTTATTTGATCGGAGTATTTACTTATTACAAGTTTTTTTTATTATTGACTGTTAATGATTAAAGTTTATGGCAAAGGTAATATTTCAACGTCATACTTCGGCCATGGGCGAAGCCTACGATTCTACTAGCTTTTTGCCCACGATTTTGTCTGCTTAAAGGTTGATTATCGTGGACTAAACGAAATCGCGTCAGGATAAAAAGTAGCCTATGTCCATTTTTATGATTCAAGCTTACCTCGTACCAAATTTCATCAAAATCGGATTATTGGTTTAATCGTGAAAGTATAAAGCTCAAACAAATAGAGTAACACAATCGTATGAGTGACATAAAGCTTCAAAACAATGTCTATGTCTCAGCTTTTGCCGGGAATGCACACGTGTAGAGATTGCATAATAAGATGCAAACCTTCTTGCATTCTATTGTTCAAGCGACCTATACTGGCATGACAATCTTTACTTTATGGTTTTCGCCAAGCAACTGTAATTTGCCCTAAACCTCAACCTACAGTACCAGCACTCATGTGCTCACAAACAAAGTTCACGGCAACCGCGAGTTAAAACCGGTTGACTTGTAAAATAGCTCATGACTGCATTAATACTCCAATAACCTATTTTACCAGTTATCTAACAGACAAGAAATTTGACATTCCCGCTAATGATAATGTGTTCGATTCGGTTTATTTCTAACATTAATTAGTTAACTGTCATTATTATTGAATGTTTTTGGGAGTATTTAGGTATCTCCGGATTGGTTCCCTTTATTGTATTTTTAGCCGTTTGATCCGCTCCGCTAAGCATGGCCGTCCAACGCCCAACAGTTGACCTTAAGATCAATGTAAGCTTTTAAGGGTCAAAGTTCAAAAGGCAAAGGTCAAAATAATGGTGACACGCAAACTAAATAACAAACTACAAATCATACATCAAGTATTTAAGGAATCGGACTTAAGAAACATGAACCACATACCTGCCTTATCAGCTCAAGAGGTATATTCAATTCATTTTGGCAATATCCTTACAAACATTAAGGAAATGTACTTGTAATAAATAATAATGGGTGACAAATGAATGTCAAGTTTAATTACTCGTAACACATCGATCAAACCTCTTGACATTTTCAATTCCTAAGGTTATATGGGACCCCTTAGCACTGATGAAACGCACAAGAAAATTGCGTATTCAATTAATGATATACGATTCAACCATTAAACGGCTACCTTATAACCTATTAATATGTTAGAGGTCAGAACTGCATCTAATCAACTGACATCAACGGACGTGACCCATATAATTCAACGTCGCAATTCAAATATCAATGTTTATTGTTAATATAAATCTAATTAACGATCATTATTAGTTTGTTAGTCTTTCTGTACGCGCGTGTTACAGGAACACGTATTTGTGATATACCTATATATTATCTTATTTTAAAATCAGCTAGGATTTTGAGTTCGCCATTTTGCGTTCCAGTCTAATTCATGTACTTAGTGTTTTTGTTAATTCCAAACCTTTATTTACTAAAAGGAAAATTGCGAAAAAATACGATGAACTTAAGGTTTCTTAAACGTGACATTTCCTTTCGTTTCCCTAAAGAACTGGAAATTCGTAATTAAAAAACTTGAACTACTTTTTCCACGTGACCGTTGACGTTTGTTTCTTGGTTGGTGTGTGTGTGTCAATGTGCCAGTGGTGTCGCAATGTCGGTCCAAAGGGGCGGAGTTGGGGCGTTTCGATACTGCTTCTATTATTGTGCAAATACAGACTTCGAGATCTATGACCTAGAGACTGAGGAGTCTGCAAAGAATACTAGGTGAATATATGTATATTTTTGTGATGGTCTTGTGATTCGGGAGGAGATAGACAGTGATGTAAATTGAAAGGAGTGCAATATTGTCGATGATATAATCATCCTCATTGTCAAGCCATTATGATTCATTTGGGGTTGGCCAGTTCACGCTGCATTATCTCTATCCTATCACTTATAAACGCAAATAATATTTGTTGCTCTTTCACGCTTCAAAGGTTGAACAGAATTAGCTAAAATTTTAAGGGTACAGTTATTGATCTAGTTTAACGCATAGGATAATATTTATATCGTTTTTGTATTCCCGTTGAATAATATAGAAATTTAGTTTGATTCTGAAGTCTGTCTGCGTAATATAAACTCGCAGGCAGGATCTAGTAGGTGATGGAGCCATATATGCATATCGATTAACCGTCGTCTCTGTATTCGCTCCCTTTCTCTGACAATATCATATTCCACAAAATGTATCCATCGTTGCGTCATCATTTACAGGAATGATATTAGAAGTACATTTGCTAGCACTATACTTATATGGGGGCTGTTACCACATTTGTTTACAACTGGTTCCGATATAACGTTGCATCTGTTCACAGGTTCACGCCAAACCAACGTGTTAAATATATTTAGTTTATGAGTAATAGTTTATCTGCAAAAACTATATCAGTATGTACACGCGTTGGTTTATCGTAGTCCAATAGATATGAAAATGTTCTGTTATATCATATTCATAACAGTTTTAATTTACTTTTCTTGACCTATGTTAACTTTCAGCTGATTACATTTTATTCATTTGCCTAATAGAGCCCTGGATGTATGTTCGACGCAGGAACTAGATAAGTTAGATTATATCGATGTTTTGTTGAGTACGATTCAATCTAATCTAGACTTCTAGAATTAGGACACTTTGAAATACCTGAGTAGCAAATTTTAGTGCATAAACAAGGTGTAAAAAGACAGATCACATAGCCGTCAACTACGCAACTAAGTAAGCAACACTTTTTGCTAGGTTTGTTTTCCAGCTTTTGTTTTCTTGTGAGAAATCACTGTTTATGATAACGCGCAATGTAACATGCATAACATTATGCTTACGCCACATGCAACAATACAGGGATCGTATTTAAAATTTAATTACGACATTTAAAATTCGAAAATAAAAATGAACAAATTTGACCTTCAATATCTCCGTAACCGGAAGAGCATGTGACTTAGGGTCTAAATACACTTATTCAGCTAAATTCAGCTTTTGTCCATAGAAAACACCAGTCTAGTATAGAGATGTGTACGCATGCGTTCAGCTTGCCGCGTCCGAATTGAGCTGAATTGAGATAAATAAGTATAATCCTTTTCGGCTTCTTGAAGTGTCCTTTCCACCCGTAATATTGTAAAATCTAATCCAGTCTAATAGCAGAGCTTCTGGCGAGAGGTAAAGCTGGCCAATGGCATAAAATACACACTCACGTGTTCTGTTAGTTGTGATCAGCTACGCGTTGACCTTCCGCATAGCATTGCATTCGTCCAGTTTGCCAACCTCATAAAAAGATAAGCTTAATCGAATGTTTAATTAATTTCTCTTATCAAGTTTGCCAGATAATTGCAGAGAAACAATACAAACAGATATTGGTTAATGCCAACATTGTATACATGCCTCGTTTACTCTGGCCGACCGCGGCGCTATGTGTAAACAAAGCACCAGTGTATGATGTAATGTGTTGACTAAAGTTGCCGATACTACGTCTATGTGCTATGTTGTAATATTCCCTTTGTACTGTGGCTTGGTTTCCTATAATTTTGATAACTTCATAATTGTACCAAATCTACTACATACCATCACGCCTGTATTCCCCGAAGGGTTAGGCAGAGGTGTACCAATGTACACCCATAGTTCGCCGGTATGTTTTAGGTCCCATGTAATAGGGCGCCTATTGCCATTAACCAGGCACAAATCCTAACTCCGAGCTGCTACTGAGAAATTCCTAATGGAAAAACCCTATTACACTTTGCTCGACCTGGGAATCGAACCCAGGACCCCATGTCAAATCAAATCACTAAATCTGTTTCTGTTTTATCTTTTCAAACTGTATTAAGTACTAGCTGTTGCCCTCGACGTCGTTCACGATGTGGTTATACAACAGAGCGAACCGCCCGCGAATTCGTCCTCGTGGTTTATCTCACCCGCCTTGCGTTACGTCATTGGTTACCTACTGATCTGCTCCCGTAGGTCGTAGCGTGATGTTATATAGCCTACGACGCTCACAAATAACGTCGCTATTATGGATAAAATAATTTTTAAAATCGGTTTAATAGATCCAAAGATTACAACCTCACAAACTTTACCTCTTTATTGTGCGTGCTATGGTCCCCTACTAGTGAAAGAGTAGGTACACCTACGTAATAACTGTTGTTGATCATTATTTGTAAGTATGTCATGATTTTTGTATATCTTTTGTTGGAAATCCCAAACAAATTTTCATGTACCTTTTACGTCGTTTTAAAGTCATTCAGTTCATTGTGACCTCAGATTAGCTACCTTTTCACCGATATTTTATTCTCTCGCAGTACATTTTTATACAGTATTGCATTCACGATTATACAACACGAGGGTTCGATATGGCGTTGATAACAAGTTGTTAAATAATGATTTATTAGCGTGTTAATAATAAAACAATAAACGGCTGTTCTTTGTTAGTTAAAATAATTTTAACATTATACCTACTTTACTTATCATGCTCGATTATAAACTTCCTTACCTACTTGTTGTTGATCATCTATTCCACCATGTAAAAGCGAAAGGTCATTCACTCACTGGCTAAACACGAAATCTCGAAAATTGCTTGACATAAGAAGCTGTAATTGGACAGGTAGGGGACGACAGCTAAGAACGGATTTGACATTGACTTTGACTTCTAAGCGGACAATGTCGCAGGTATACAAAGTATGCATGATTTCTATTTAAAAAATAAAGTAGTCTCTCACTAGGAACTTCTCCTGTAACGTGGGTTCAATGAATAATATTCCTTTGTCATCTTACTGACTGCTATATGTTATTTTCTAACTGAAGTGCCCATTCACATAATTATGGAAGCTTTTACCTACATGTTCCGCCGTAATTAAGCCGACCATTCACACAATTTGGCGCCAGTTATTACTCGACAGCCTGAGCGTGTGAAAACGCACTTTTTATTTTAAACAGGCTTTTTTGAACACTCTCGTGTTCCTTAACTGGGCTTCCGGATACGGGTGTAAAGGACCAATAGTCGTAGGCTATATTACACAGCCCCGTATTTAAAGACAATGACCTGATTTTATTATCGTCTGCATTGACTCAAAGTGAAATTGTTTAATTTTCATTAGATCATTAAAAGGCACATTTGAACCTCATTATCAAGAAAAGGAGTTTAATCTAATTTGCCTTTCCAAAAGGCAGTTTCGTATGGAGAACCATACGAAACCAAGAATAGGCTAGAGACTCCACACTATTTAAAATAAAAAAAATACGATATTGACCACGGTAAAGCTGTCATATTTAAATATTTTTTTTGTTTGTTACAGTAACGGCGTGAACGTAGAAGGCTCCACCCACAGGCAGGTGGTAGACCTCATCAAATCTGGGGGCGACTGTCTCACGCTCACCGTCATCTCTGTCACACAAAGAGTAAGTCCTACTTCACTTAACAATGCGCAAGCCCGCATCCGCACTCGACTACAATTCAGTAATCCTTAGATAAAATTGGTTGCAAGTCGTCTGTGATCGCATTATGTTGGAGCTCAGGAAATGCTACTTTTCATCTCACAAGTTGAAGACTTTCCTTATTTTGTTCAGAAGCCATACCATCGAATTGTCGTAAATTCTACATAAATACACATATTTGAATAGAGTTGGATTAAAATGGGTAAATGTTTAAGTGATTTCGCGAATCGTCAATACTCTTTGCCAGCGATTCACCACCACCATATCATTTGTCTATATGCCATTTACGGGTTATCCAAGGCGACAACCAATTAGGTATTTACGCAATCATATTGTGTTTTCTGAATAGTAGGTGCCGTTTACAATGTTGAAGGCTGCTTTGTCTTCTCAGATGCAACTGTGTAACTTTTTACGGACTATTTGTAGTCTGTTGTCAGTTTAAGGTAGATGCAATGGAAATTCGGGGTCATAATCTTATCTTGCCGTGTCGTGCATGCCAAGGTAGGAAAGAATAATATCGTAAAATCTTTGTTTGTATAGTAATCCCTCTTTTCTCTAGGAAGCAGAACGCTTAGAGCCATGCGACGACGGATCAGCCCCAGTTGGCGTCATAGGCGGCGCGGCCAACTCCCGCGCAACTGTCTACCAACGCTACGACTACACAGACAAACGTTCCCTTCCTGTCTCCATCCCGGATTACCGGATCGTTATGGAGAGGAACACCGGAAGATCGTTTGTCGCTTTCAATGTACATATGGCCGGGAGACACCTGTGTAGTAGGCGGTATAGAGAGTTCGCTGCTCTTCATCATACGCTTAGGAAGGAGTTTCTAGGTTAGTAAAGTAATGTTAACCTATTGTCATTACAAGATATGATAGGGCCAAGAATTGAACCTTAGAGTACCCCTATTTTTATAGGTCACCCAATTCTCGACTGTTTTGCTACCTATGTATTTTTCTATCTTTTAAAATGAAATTAATAAGAAAAACGGTCGGCAGCTGCCGCTCCAAGGATTTCTTACTTTAATTACGGAATTAACAAATTATTTATTACAGTCAATGGAATGAAAAGCTTTTGTGAAATCAAAGGCAGATGATGTTCCATAAAATGATTTGAATGAATGAAGACTTACCTGAGTTTAAAATATGTTTTTGTAAATCCTGATGTAACCTATTTCAGGCTTCAACTTCCCTAAACTGCCGGGCAAGTGGCCGTTCACACTGAGCGAGCAACAGCTGGACGCCAGGAGGAGAGGACTGGAACAGTATTTAGAAAAGGTAAACCTGCCTAAGTATCATTTCTTCCAAACGTTTTATGTAACCAACAGCGTGGAACTTGCTCATATTTCTGATAAAGCTAAAGACCTTGTTCGTTTGAACGTGGTAGTGTCCGAATCAATTGGTGTGAATTTCAAAATTCTTTCGATATTAAAAAGCTACGTTATTCCCGAGTGCTATAGGCTATATTTTCTTATCTAAGGTCGCGGGCAAAAGATAGTCAACTAATAAATGGATTACTGTCTCTTCTTAGCATACATTTTGATTTGGCACACGTTTCTCACCAGGTATGTGCAGTCCGAGTAATAGCAGAATCAGATGCAGTCCAGGAGTTCCTAACAGATTCCGACGACTCCTCAAACCCCACCCCAGTAGACCTGAAGGTCTTGCTGCCAGACAAGGAGGTGGTAACAGTTAGCGTCCTCAAGTCTACTAACGCTGATGATGTATATAGAGCCGTGTGCGAAAAGATCGGGCTTTCGAAATCGGTGCAGAAGTATTTCTATTTGTTCGAGATTGTGGAGTATAATTTTGGTGAGTCATTTGTGTTTGTTATTGGCTAATTTGTTAAGATAAAAAGAATATTCATTTTAAGAGAGTAAGATAGAAGGAGTAGAAGGAGGCCTTGGTCCAGGAGTAGGACACAATAGGCTAAAAAAAGGATGGAGTTGTTTTTCAAAATATTTTGCGTTTCCCAGTACTATTGTTGTTGAATATTAGAAACCCAATAATCTAAATGATAAAACATAAAAATGCTATCCTAATGAAAGTCTGCATCACAAAGTCACACAATTAAAACCTTATGTTGTTGTTTTTAGAACGCAAACTCCAACCGAACGAGTGTCCCCACTCGCTATACATTCAGAACTATTCGACGGCGTCCAGCAGCTGCCTGTCGATACGCAAGTGGCTGTTCAACCCGCGCACCGAGATCTCCGTTGTCGCTGAGGACACTACCGCCGCTTCCTTTATATTCTGGCAGGTAAGTCAATGTCAAAGTATTCATTAGTGCGATTTTTCGTTATGTAACAGATATTACAGATATTTTATAGTAACTTCAAATTTTTCCCTTTGCTACTATGTATCTTCTATTTATTTAACAATATTTGAAATCAAATGAAACAAAATATACAATATAATTAAAAAAATATAAAAGGCTATATTACATTATATGTAATCATAAATACAGAATCAGAAATAAGGTATTTTGTTAGCATGGAATTTTCAATGATGTAGTATTTGTCTATTTTAGGTAATTTTAGACAATCGTTTTATGTTTGTCTTCTTTGTTCTAAGTTATTTGGATGCGATGTGTTTTGTTTTTCTATACGGGTAAGGAACATTGTAACGAAAACTTTTACCATGGATTCATTACAATAATTTTGGACCTTCTAATGGTAAAATGTTTGGGGGGTTATTAAGAAGTCGGTCCATACATTTTGACTGTATCAGGTGTAGCACTCTAGTATGGCATTGTCGGTGGTCCCGCAGGCAGTGGAGGACGTGAACCGCGGCGTGTGCGTGGCGGGCGCGCGCCTGTACCAGCTGAAGGCGCTGCAGGACGTGCGGCGCGCGCCCGACTACCTCGGCCTGGCGCGCAGCCTGCCCGGCTACGGCCACGTGGCCTTCCCGCCCGCGCGCAGCGACTGCCGCGCCACGCCCGCGCTCGCCGTCAGCGTCGGTACGCAGCCCGCACTCGGCAACCACGCAACTCATCCCAAACATACACTGATACATCAAATGCAATAACGCGGTTGTGTTGACTTAATCTTCATGTCATTCTCGTCTACGTATTTTTTTATTTTCTGTTTGTGTTGTAACTTGAAAGTCTGATTCCTAAGTAGCGTTGTCATGTGATCTAAAGTGACGTCATGTCGTGATCGATTACAATTAATTTTTGCTTTTCAATTAATTGATTTTAATAGTGCCCTCTCGCTGTCGACTTATTGTACGACAATTTGTTTTGTTGTTTAAAATTGATATGTCAAAAGACCACGCGTTTTTTAAATTTGATGTTGTGTATTTAAAATATTCGCAGTGTGACTGTACTTATATTATTATTTCGTAATACTAGACGATAGATGTCATTAACTATGTAATTTTATCAAATATGATAGAGTATTCTGTCGTTTCAATTTTCGAAGCGAGCAGATAGGAATCGATCATAAAGAGTCCTATGCCTCCGGTGAAGCATGTTGTGACAGCAATCGTAACGTGCCCCGTGCCCGGCAGGCTGGTCGGGGCTGAAGCTGTCGTCGTGGTGCGAGGGCGCGGCGCGGGGCGCGGGCGCCGACGTGAGCTGGCGCGCCGTGCGCGAGTGGCGCTGCGACGACGACGCCGCCGCCGCGCGCCTCGTGTACACGCGCCACGACGCGCAGGCGCGCTCCCTCGCGCTCTTCACGCCCTACGTGAGTGCTGCACAACACTACTCCGCAGCTCGATGACATTCCATGGGTCACTAAAACTATAACCACAGTACAGTAAAACATTACATTATAATTCTTATTCCAGTACCAATTCCTGTGCAACTGCATGGACAGAATAGCCGAAGAGGCGAACTGGGTGGACACCGGCGAATAGACTGCGTCGCAACCTCCACCACCAATAGAAAGTAAGCCACGAAAACGGTATTATGCCACCTTGGCGCTACACTATTTGGTAGAAAAAATATTTCAAAACTGGCAGCACTATCCCCAGTATTGCCAGCCAAAATATAATTCCTACCAAAATGGCGGCGCGGGAGTATTAGTTCGTTATTCTTATTCTAAAATAAAATTAAATATTAATTATTTACTGTAATGTAAATCTTTTCAATACCTACCTTCTAGTGATAATAATCATAATTCAATCTCGGTTTTTGGACAAAATGTCACTATAATGGTATTTCCACCTAGTTTAGAGATTTTGAATCTTCTGTTGACTGAAATAGCAACAATCAATAAAATCCGTTGCCGCAAGAATTGGCAATAATATTTAATAAAGAACCTGTAGGACAAACGTGTCTGTAATTCTACCTAGAAAAGCAAAAATAATACTATTTTTAGTCATTTTGTCACAGAAACTCAATCACAACTGGTTAGTAGGAGAAAGGTAGTATCATCTCTTCCGGAATTGGACGCAATATAGAAATAGAAACTGTAGATTTATATTATACTATTAACTTTTAAGCTATGCTTATCAAGGTTTATTTGTAGTGTAATCATAATTACCTAGATTCCAATTTCGTGATATTTTGGGAGATACGATTTTAATAAAATTATTTTTCGAAAATGTTCCTTAAAGGAGCGTACTTGCAGTCAATTTTGAGCCACTTCTAAGTTGTAGCTAAGACATGTTTTCTGTGAAAATCTTTATACAGCATACACTAACACCTAGACATACGTCATTGCCGATACCTTGCTGCCATGATGACAAATAGATATGTCATTTTAACGCCCTCTATCATGCCAATTTAAATTACAATAAAAATATATTTTCGTGCAAAAATGCTGCGCTGATATTCAGTCGCATTTGTAAAATTAAAAGCCATGTACGTGGAACAACTAGTCTTGATCGATTAGCGCGAAAACTTGACTAATTTATCGTTCACCGTATCTCCCAAAATTATTAGGCCGAGATAAGTTAACTTAACTTAGCACGTACTTTGGCTAAGCTATGTTCCCGTCTCTTTCTTGCACGTGTAGTTTGATAGTTGTGCGACAGGGATAGGTATAATGGTTAGTACGTGTTAGGTGACGTTTCTTAATCTCGGCGTTAGCGTCGATTGTCCCTAAACTCAAGGTCTCTCTCTGCCTAAACTAGGTTTTATGTACTTACAATATTATATTACGATTTTATTTAGATCTGCTTCGTTTAATTTGCTGTACGCAAACTATTTCGTTATTTTTTAATTAATTGAAAATATAAGTAGCAAAATTAATATTCTTAAACGATAATCGATAGCATAATTATTTTATTAACAAAATTGACCGAATAAATTTTTGAATTGATTTTGAATAATCGATTAACGAAAATAGTTTTATGTCTAGTAATTCTTTTTCGAAATTAATATACGCATCATAATAGCAGCTAAAAGCTCATTTTTATTATTTTAAGACGATTCTATTTAGTAATATTTCTTAATAATTATATATTCGTGTAGTGATTGTAGTACTGTGAATCATTAACGCATTTAACGTGATAATGTAAAATATATTACAAATTAACTTTAAATAATCGTCATTATGCAGTAAATTGTGTTTGTAAGAAATGTTTAATTACTATCATAATAATCTATGAAAACTCGGAAATGGCGCACTGTACTATTATATAGAGCAAACTTAAATCGCGCATATGAAATTCGCGTAATAATTTCTTTGTATTATCAGATTTTTTTTTTAGCAAATAAAGATTAATATTAAATATATTTTTACAAATCACAATTTACTAAAAATATCATTAATAAAGTTGTAAGCTAAATCAATTAATTAGTTTGTGAGGTGTATGTGTTAGGTATTTGATGAACCGCCTTTATACTATTATCATTTACAGTTTGTTTGCGGCTGTATAAGTGATACATCTAGTTTTGATATCACTCTAAAATGGCCTCTACCTACATAATAATAAATCCTTGTTTTCAACAATGGACGCCTATTTACAGAAACAAAGTAAGTAAATTGCAGTAAAAATGTAACGCAAAAATGCTTGTATAGTTGTTACATTTGACGAACGCGCATCACTCATTGCAATCTCTACTTTATATCAATGACATAAGAGTCATATGACTGGCGCTCGTGTTTTGCAAGAACTATACTGCGCTATCAAACAGTGCTGTTTCGTGATATTTTTATCGTTGCAATTTTATCGAATTTCTCTCTCGATCCCAGCGAAGGCTTTGAAAAAGTTGGTTTCTATCAGCATAACTGTGTTAATGTTTGTTGCTGTTAAATCAAATTTTAATAGTTTAAGCCTTTCTTACATATCTATTATTATACCCTTATCTTAAATTATATTAATAAATTTTATATGATCGTGTTTTTTATATAATTATTGATTGATGTCAGCGAAATGTTTCAAGAAGGTTTTAGTACAAATAAGTGGAAAATAATAGACCGAATTTTTTATCAAGTTATAAAAATACGTTTAAGGCTCGTCGTCTTTTGAACGCGTGTTTTTATGGGGATTTCGATTTTATCGCCGTTGTATGGTATCGCATTTGCATAGCTAAGTGTTCGGGCTTGCTATGCTAAAATTGTTTATTAGAAGTGCAGCTCAGTATTAATTGTACGACATAACTGGTGGTGCCATAAAACGTTTAAACCTGTGAAGATAGTGTTGTTAATATATTAAAAAAAAATGTGTTAACATCTTGTAATTAGATAGTTGCTTCGATATCATAGCAGAATGAAAGTGGTACGAATAAAAATATTTATGAATCAATTAAAAATATCTCTAGCTTCTATCTGGTTTCAAAAGTATCGATAAAATTAACAACACTAGCAACACACGTACAATTCAAACGTCAGAGATATTGCACATTCGGTTGGGCACACATATCGATAAAAAGCAATACAAAATAACAATGCCTGAATACTGCCATAATCCTGTGATTGCACGAACGAGATGTCGCGTCGTGTAGCTTGTTATGCAGATGTAGGATTTACTACTTTCTGGTAAAATAATCTCTAAAGGAAAGTTGATGCACTATAAAAATGTTAAACGCATCATATCGTCTGAATGTTGCTATGAATATAATGTGTCGTCCTATTGTGATTGTAATCTTATGTTGTTTAAGCCGCGGTTAATTCTAACGTATAATACCTATTATATTATAGGAAATTTTATCGTGTTGCAATGACGTGCAAAATGTTGGTCGCACCTGGATCAGTTAGGTCCGGTCCGCACTTGTAACACTCGACGCCATCACACGCGTGCTTATTGGCCAAAATGACGAAGAGACGCTTTACAAGATAAAATGTTGCCTATAAGCACGCTTCAATGACGTGGCGTGTTATAAGACTGTTTACGCCCTTAAACTTTTCAACATTTTTATGAATCGCAAGTTTAAAAAATAAATGGTAACGAGGTAATTTTAAAGTATTTATTAATCACTGGTCTATAAAAATGTAGGTAAATATTTATTTTTTTCATAATCATTAAAGTTGCTGTATAAAAAAAAACCTTGATTTATCTCTAGGTTAAAGTTCCGTATCTGTTGAAACCTTTTACTGTTCTACTGGATAGCATGGGAACATATGTTTGCGGTTGCGTTTTCCACAGGGATAGTTCATTTTGCACGTCAGTGTAATAATCTCAGTAGTAGTGATAAATATTTAGCTTCCCATGACAAATTGGTAACTAGTGACAAGTACTTATAAATCTTTTGTGTCTGGTTTGTGTGGGTTAAACTGATAGAAAGATCAATCCAAGATAGAAGTAGCATCTTTATGAAAAACTAGATTCTGCTCGCGGCTTCGTCCGCGTTAATATCAAGTATATCTTAAAACATAGTATATAGCAATCAATGAAGTAGCTTTCTATCAGTGAAATATTTCTTCATAATCGTAGCAGTACTTCCAGAGATTACCTCATACAAACAAACTTTACCTTTTTATATTATTAGTATAGATATTAGTATTGACTAGTATAGATTCAATCTATCTATCTAATCTATTGAATTTATTAAATGCTGTATGAAAGCAAAATGTTACTTCTATCTTGTATACAAGAATATGGAACTATGAAATGCAATAAGCGCTTTAAATTACGTTGGTCCGAAAGGTAAATGTTGAAAAAAAAATGGTTTTAATAAGTGTTAGAAAAATGAAATAATGTATATTTCGTTAAAAAAGCATAGTTGTTGGCTTGAAAAGGTGCCATTGCACGAAGTACTGATAAAGAGGTTTATATAGTCTGTGGTGTTTGTTTAAAAAAATATAAGTTGTTCTATGGCGAGGCTCTATAGTTTTTGCTGTTTGCAAATTTTAATAACAACCGATATAACATATTAGATATGCTATCTCGCATGCATGTTTCTGTTGACATGTCTAAGTAACTACAAGCTAATAGAATATTACCCATATGAAATATAATTGTATTTATAGTATTTTCATAATTTAGATTACCTACTTTAATTTTTGTTTATTTATATTTTTTTATAAGTAACATAATTATTTGGTCTGATGTGTAATTTGAAAGTCAATGACAAATGAAATTTTAGTTTATTTCGTGAATAATTAAATCTTATTAAATATTTACCAATTAGAGGTCAAGAATCCAAGAAAAATCTAAATTATATTATTATTGGAACCTTTTTTATTGCACTCCAGTGTACTTGGATAGTGGTATTATAGTGTAAGACTAAAATCTCATTTCTCTAATGTTATTACTTCTTCCGGCGTTTACAAACATTGGTCGGGCAACACGGCCAATATTTAAATGCAATGTGCAACGCTGTTTATGAAATCAATTAAAGACACGTTGGACGTAAAAGTTGGTGTTGGGCGTCCAATGTTTGCAAGTGTGGTTTATTGTATAATACATTCCAATCATAGTATAGATTCACTTCACATCGCTGTGTCCGATACTTAGTGATTGTTGGACAACTTTTTAGCAGCTTGCAATGAAAATAACTTCGATATTTTCATAGTTTTTAAAGTCGAAAGATCGCTAGATATTTTCCAATTTGGTTTTCGAGTGGACAATCATTTGGATTTAAATGCGACACTTTTTGTATGTAGTTATTGCATTTCAATATGGTAATCGTGGAATGCAATAACAATAGTCTTGAAGTGTTGCCCAACTATCGGGCAACTGTCGGCTGATATTTAGTTGCCTCTTGTACTACGGAGTGACAAGGCTCAGAACTCTGTCTTCCAATATCTTCCCTTCGAGCTGGCTAATGAGACATATCTAAAAAGTCGTCCAACTTCAGTTTAATTATAACTTTATGTAATTAATGTATGTTGTTCACAGTGTCTGTGTGATAAAATCAGTATGTATAGATTTCGCTTAAATAAATAAATTGTATTCAATTATGTCTATTATTTTATCAACTTTCTATTGACATCCAAGTTTAACCCCTCGTATGCCGGGCGAACACGTACAAAATTCATTTTTAATGTCACATAATTACAGATATACGCTACTGCAGACTAACACTGGCTTATTTTAAGCGTTGATCTACGTTCCGGCACACGAGAGGTTAAAATACCAACTGCACATCTGCAATTGGTGACAAAAACCGCCCTTAGTGCTACGGTATAAAGGCGCTATCGGTGTCAAATTGTTACCATAGGCGTACGATTGATTGTAAGTATAATGTTATTCCAAACTTAATTATGGGCCTTACATCTCGCTATGAAGCTACTGCAACAAATCATTTGTTCATTTGTTTTTTTATTTTATTTGAAACCTGCCTAACTCGCTTGTTACTCTAAGTACGGAGCAACTGCCAGAATCATAAATTTGCTTAAATGTAGTTCATACAAGGGACAAAAATATTTGTATATTTTTTATAACTACTCTCCAGGCAAATAAAGATCTAATACATCGCTCTTAATGTTCTCCGGGCATGAGGCCTGTTTGCGAGTCAACGAAATTAACTGGAGCGGCCTAGTGTCCGGAGCTCATAAAACTGCAGACCATAATCACCAAATCGCTTACCCCGAAACAGCGATTAAGGCCAAGGGAAGGACGGTCTGATAAGAATCGAAGCTGCGATCCTAAGCGGCACAACCCAGCTTCATTCACTGCACTATTTAGGTCAATATCATTGCATGACTTCTCAAATATCCTTTTAATTCAAACTTCCTTCCTAGACTGAATTGAAACGCAAGACAATCCTATTTGCTTGAAGTGCTTCAACCATTCGTAAATTGGTAAATTACAAAATAGACTCGTGTGAAACACTTTTTTGATGTTGTCGAGAAAAAAATCTCGCTATTATAGCAGAAGTAGTTTCGAGTTTTGAAACGATAGTAATCTTGAAAAGTCACTGGGATATGAAGCGTGCGGCTGTCTTAAAAAGAGAAAGATCAGTGACGGCTATTCACTGATCTATCTCATTTTGTTTTTATTTTTTGGGGAAACCTTCCAAGTGTTGGGGGGGTTCTTTCGGATATGATCGAAGCTGAGGAGGATTTTTATCTGGTTTAAAACCACCGCAGTAGTATGTAATTACACTCTGCTAGTGATCACCATCAGCCCATGACGGGGGGCACTGTGTTCTCTTATGATACCAGGTCCAGAACTCCCCCTGTGAAGTTGGATGGATAAGTACCAGATGCAATAATCCCACGTGAACTTTATCAAAATGTTCAAAAGACAGTTTTCACATTCGAGGAACTCGACAGACACTGATTGATACTACCGCTGAACCTTTGCAGGTTTATCGTTCGTTTCCAGGCTATGGTGGTTCCCCGCCATAGCAATGGACGAATGGGACCTTACCTCCCCAGGCTACAGCTGAAATTCCCAGTTTCACAATCACATCAAGAATTTGGTTAACAAACTTAGATAAAACATTAGCAGTTTCATACCATGATGATAGCGCTAAACTACCTCTCGTGAGTTATGACGCTAAATAGTCGCTCACGTACTACACGTCTGTTAATTTATGATGACGGACTCTGCTTTTGAATAATTTCGGCTTTGATATTAATACCTATCTTAAGGTTCTTTTGGAATTACATAATATAGAAAAACTCGCTTTCTATCTGCTGTAATTACAGGTCGATTAAAGATCCCGTTTTGATTTCGGCCAGTTTCTAAAAAAAAACTTGTTTCGTACATAGTTTCGGTTTCGGTCAAAAATAAATCGGCCGAATTTTCTGACTCTCTTTCTGAATTGTTGATGATGTCAAATTGTTAATATTACATACATAAATAATTAACTATGTCATTGTCGTTGTATGTCAAAAATATACTTAATTACAGTCACATAATTATCATTTTAAGATGTTGAAATTAAAACAAGTATGCATTGTGCATTGCGTGGCATTAGTCTCAAATTTGGTTTCAGATTTCGGCCGAAACCAAGACTGAGGCCGAAGATTCGATTGCGGCAGAAAAACCTTTTGCGGTTTTACATTTATCTTGATAGAAGACTGGAAAGACCGCCACAAACCTGTGAAGTAAAGGCTGAATTAAATTAAATATTGCCGTGCTTCTTAGAGCTGTCGACTAATGCATAGGCGTTCTGGTCACCTACCTACTAACTGCTACAGTGTAGGTAATTCCTCGTTGCATCACAAGCTACTAACATGCGGCCAGTTAGCGCGGCGCCGGATCTTATTGTGGCGTTAATGTTTCCTTCCAGACTTGGAGACGGATGACGACCCACTAGGTAGACGATGTATGTAAAATGTAGGGCACAATTATCTGAGACGTTTACCCCATACTAGGAATTTCTCTTGTATCTTTAGTGTGATAATAAACACACAAACAACCAAACCCGGAAAAACTAACTATAGACCATACAAAAATTTGTTCTGCGCGGGAGTCAAACCCGCGATACGTAACGCAGCAGCCAACCGTTTAACTACTGCGCCAATCGTGCTGTGCTTATGGGCAACATGGCTGTGTTTTCCGTGACAGTAATTGAATGATGGATCATACGCTGAGTGGAAGCAACCTGAAGGTCAACTCCCATAGTCAAAAACGTTAAAAATCTAGTCAAAATCTCATCTCTGTGACAATCAAGATAAAACATTTGACAAAAATGTAGGTAAATTAAAGGCATTTTTGACATATTGAGATTAGCGTTGCAGTAACCAAAAGCGTACTTAATTTAACGCGAGAGAAACTAACGGGTCGGTAAAGTATGAATAATTGTAAAAGCACAAATACCTCCCTTAAGTAGCACACTCTTTTAGATGGCGGCGAACTCTCGCGTCCGGCCCTGGTGCAAGCCATGGTCCGGAGCGAGAGGGAATGGGATGCAGTCGCCTCCTTCTGTGAGGCAGTAATGCTGGAGAAGGAGGCGGCGGGACGGCTGAGACAAAGGTTCTCACGTCCCAGCCGCCGAGGTAGACGCTCCGGACGTCGGGAGCCGCGAGACGACTCCCGGCCACCGTAGATACGGGCCTGTGGACGGTGAGCAATGGGTAGCTCACCGTCATTACGTTGCATAACGACAGGCCGTGTCGACGGCGCGTTCGAGTTCCACGCGAGCCTCAAAGAGATGTCAGCAAAAAGAAGGGGCCACTGAGGGCGGATGCCTGCCGGGGCTGCGGGTTGTTCGTAAGAGATACCGCGCCCCCGGAACGCAAAGGGCACAAGAAGGAACATGGGTGGGTTTTAGTCAGTAAAAGTCTGACACTCCCTCCCGCCTCGCTCAGGGCGGGAGAAGTTATTTGATGATTTGCCACATCCCAAAAAAAAAATAAAAATAAATTACCTGCGTGGGCGCAGCATATTAGACGCTAAGCGAAACGTTATAAAATGCAACTGCATAATTAATCACAACTGCTGTTTCTACCTACCCACATAAAGCAAGTCGTGAGGAAATCCTCACGTGCGTTTGTCGTCATTCATTACTCGGTTCGTCGGGTAAACGCAGATAATGAGCAGTGTACTTCGCGCCCCCGAAGCGACTCCTGCGCATCCGACGTAGTGAGAACGCGTGTGATTGGTTGTAGATGAAGTGAAGTGGGCTTTTGATGTTTTGAATGAAGACTTAGTTATTTTTTTTAAGTTTTCTAACAGTGATTGAATTGTTTTAGTGCGATTGTAAGTAAGGGTTGTTAAATATTTTTTAAGACCTGTAAGTATTATATTAATTGAGGTTTTTATTCATATTTTTATTTATATACTAATAAGTAGGTATTTCTGTTGAAATGTGAGGAAGAAAAAAAAATATCAAGATACCTACCTACACATATATTTTGACGTTTTACTGTCACACTAATTTGAACGTAGGTAGTTAGGTTTTTATTGGTAATTAAATAATAGAATGAATTAGTTGATGTGTACCTACGAACTTGTACCTAATTACCATGGCAGCAGGTAGTATTATTCCTCAATGATATACCTACCTACATGCTACCCAGATTATAATCTAGAAAGATTTTCACACGAATAGATTTAGAATGCTTTACGTATTCTAATTAATAGAATAAAGTTAGGTTTTAAACGTTGTAAAAATAAATAAATTTATGGATAATGGATACTTCGATTATCGATTTTTCAACTTACCGCAGCGGTTTCTGAAGCATTTGTTTTCTTATAAAGTCCAGACGAGACTAACCTAGCCCGCGTCAGCAGTTGAAAAAGCATCTTAAAATTCTACAATTTCTAGGCTGTATTCTATTGCAGACACGGTTGAAAAGGACTATAATTATAACCACTTCTAAAGGCACCTTGGACGGCTAGCCCCAACCAACATGTTGACTGGTTTAATGTACGATAGTTCCAGCTGTTGTAATTAACGAAATCAAGACAAAAGATCACAGTGTCCTCCTGCTAAATGCTCAAAACAAAACCATAAACAGAGAGAACTGTTGAGCTGCCTACCTAAAGTCTGTCTTCTTTTATACCGGCGGAAACTCATATAAACCATCACGCCTGTATTCCCCGAAGGATTGTGCAGATGTGTACCAATGTACACCCACAATCCGCCGGATTGTTTAGGTTCAATGGAATAGGGGGCGCGCCTTTTTTTTTTTTTTTTTGGGACAAGCCCGCCACACTATTCCCAACCACTGCAACTTCTGTAAGCCAGAATCAACAGTGGAGACCGCCAGAAGAGCGCCGAGGCAATGAAGCTCGACGAGTCCCGGAGAAACGATAAAACTGTCTTGGATCCCGCAACGAAATTAATCAGAAAAAATTAGCGGAGGAGTAGGAAAAAATATTGTTTCCACTTCCCTCCAAACAAGCAGGAGACAGAACAGAACTAGGCCAATAGGCACAAGGGGATATTTACAACTGGGAGAAGCCCAGATTGCCAAGCACCACGGTTTGCAATTGTTACTAACTTAATGGGTCCTAATGTGAGCTGTTACATTTGATTCCAGTAATAGGTATGGCAAAAACGCCTGAACGCACGGAAATTAGTTCTAGTTTCTACGAGGTCCGCGTAATAAACTACTCCGGATGTAACCAGTATACTGTCTAACATAATATTTCGTTCATTCTGCCAAAGATTACACTCCCATAAAATGTGATGAGCAGACTGTTCATATTCACAGTCAGATATAGAACATTGACACAAGGGAGAAGCAACAAGCTTGAAAGAAAACAATTTACTCTTAAAGTTGCCGTGACCTGTGAGAAATTGGGCAACACAGTGGTCCACCTCCAGCCATGTTCTGGCCAGCCGTTCACGAACTGAGGGAAAGAACTGATGGAGGTGCCGGCCCTTAATGGAATTATCCCACCTACATTGCCATTCGGATAAAAGTTCCTCCCAGACGTCAGTCTGCGGTTTGCCTATTGCCATTAACCGGGTACAAATCCTAACTCCGAGCTGCTACTGAGAATTTCATAGAAAAACCCAATTACACTTTAGGAGTCGAACCCAAGACCTCTAGCGTATCAGTCGCGCTTAAGACCAGTAGGCCAACGAGGCAATGACATGGCACGGCACGGCGTAAACTAGTGGCTGGTAAAATATCAATCGACCAGTCATCAAATTGGAAGCTGGGCTGGACTGTCCGGGTACGCTTTGTGATATGGTTGTACAGGGTTAAAAATTTTACAGTTGATCCATAATAATCTGGCCAAGTGCGAGTCGGACTCGAGCACGTATTTATACCATTATCTATAAAAACGGCAAACAAATCATGTCTGTTGTATGAGAGGCCCCTTTAATATTTAATTTATTCTGTTTTTTAGTACTTGTTGTTATAGCGGCAACATAAATACATCATCTGTGAAAATTTCAACTGTCTTACTATTACGGTTCATGAGATACAGCCTGGTGACAGACGGACGGACAGCAGAGTCTTAGTAATAATAGGGTCCCGTTTTACCCTTTGGGTACGGAACACTAAAAGGGGATCTACTACAGTACAAGGTCAAAATGCATAAGAAGTGAAAACGAAACAAAACCAGTGGCAAACGAAAACCGCGTACTATTGGCAAATATTTTTTTAAGGATTTCCCCACACTAGGAATTTCTCCTGCTTCGTGGGTGCGATTACAAACAAATAAAATCACAGACACAAACAGTCAGACCTGGAACAACTACCTGCGTAGACACAGAAATATTTGTTTCATCCGAAAATCCACCCCGAGTCGGCAGCCAATCGCTCAGCTACTGAGCCTACCATGCCTTCAAAATTAATTATGTTAGGCAGTATTTCTGATTTCTTCTTAGTACAAAATGGCTGCCGTAGATCTCAGAAATAATAATTAACTTACATGTATATCTAATCATAATAAAATGCTCATTGCAAATAACTTTGTCTAGCACACGTAATTTTTATTAGGAAGGAAAACCGTCGCACCACTCAACTGTTTTATGGTGTCGTAAACCATGAATGAATAAGTTTTCATGTTTATCTTTGATTGTGATTTTACCTTTGTTACCTTCTCACTTTAGCTTAAGTACTTACATGTTTGAGAACCGCCGCCTACTAGTAGCAAACCGCATGCGCAGGAGAAACATGGCAAATGCGTCGATGATTTTTTTGAAGATTGCTGTGTTATTCAATTTTACACACCATATAAAGTGGGGTGGTAACAAATCCTCACCTCAGCCCCTGTAAGTGCGGGACTTCCGCGAGAAATTGTACCTCCGCCCACACATTCGGATCCGCAAAATGTTTGCTGAGTTGTAACGGAGGCAAAGCTCTTCACCTCTGCATCCACGCTAAGGAAATATAAACTTACAATTTCATTGTAAAGTTTTCATTTTTAGCATTCCATACTTAGAGTGCGCTAATGGATACCTATAACAAAGCCTTATACACCTTTGACCGTCTGTCTGTCGCTGTCTTTCTCCAACGGTCGACAAAACGGTATATTTTCTTTGACTACTGAAAAAAAACAACTCGCTTTGAAACATAAATCGGTTTATGATTGTACCGCGCTGTAATTATGAAAATCTGTGCAATTTTTGAATTACCTCGTAATGTCGTCCTTCCTACAAAATGGGTAAATTATTGTTATTTCAGTAATTGACAGCAATTTTTAACAATTTCAGAATTCATTTTTATTACCATTCTATGTGTTGAGTTGTCTCGAATATAAATAAAATGACATGCATCAGATTACTGGAAAGACTGCGATTTTTACCCGACTGCGCCAGAAGGTGGGTTATGTAATGTTTTTTTCTTATGACCATTTAAAATGGACCTAATTTTACTCAGTATCCTGCCTGTCGACTCGTTTCCGCTATGTATGAGATAAGCCCTTTTAAAATTGAAATCTAATTACCTTTTTTAACCGTACTCAGCACATTGATGTTAGTTCAAGTCACTTGAAATCGCAATTGGCAAAAAATAAAAATAAAACGTCTGAATATTAAACCATTGAAAGACTACTTATTAATAATTATGTAGGACAACATGGCAGAGCACACGATGTTCGCCTGTAAGCAGTTGTTGCACATATTATAAATGTACAAGGCGATGGAATGTGTATACAAAATTTGGCTCATAATACCAGCCTATTATTGTTTCACTGCAGGACAAAGGTCTCTTCTCAAACAGAGAAGGAACGAGGATTAACCGCATTTCTTGTTCAAGGCGTATTAGCAATTTCAGACTAACTATTAGTCCAACTTTACTTTTGCTTTACGTCACTCGTTACTTTTGCAACGAGTGACGTAAAAAAATAAAATAAAAAAATATATAGAGGTGTTTTTACCTATTTAGCCTCACATGTACACTCATAATCTCTGTCTGTCACACAAACACACGCTCTTGCTATCACACTCACACAATACACACTCTCTCTCACACCCTAACACACACACGCACTTACCCTCACAGGCACACACACGCCCTCACACTCATACAATTTGATCGTGTCTTTTTTCCTTTTCTTTATGATTTTGTTTTTTTTTTGTATACATATTTTTTGTATACATATTTGCACGTCTATAATATTACGTTAGAAAAGAGCGGAGGCTTCAACTACATGCATTTTCTATGCCTAAATGGAGACTCCTCGTCATGCAATGTAAGCCAAATATGATTTGAAATAACCTTACTTTTATTTTTATTTTATTTTATTTTTAACTTTCCTCACGATGTTTTTCTTCACCGATGTCAGAGAAGTCCAAGATAAAGATAAATAAATACACAAATTATTTTTAGAAAATCGCCAACAGTTACCTACACTATAATCAAATTCTATTCAGCTCTTGTCAAAACATAGAAATTTCTTTGAATCACTTAACCTGCATAAGTAGGTGCCTACACAATTTCAAGTGTCCACAGAACCGTATGTTTACTTAAACTTAGGCATATAAGTACAATGTGTTTGAGTCTTTTACCTATTTCATTAAGATAGCCACTCAATGGACTGATATTATGTTGATAACCTTTCATTCGAATATGATAAGAGACAAGTGTGTATTCGCGATTATCATCTAACAAATACAACCAATGTTTTGTTATTTAGTGGACAATAGAAATGTTTTTACACACACGGGATAATTTAGTCCTGTATTATTTATAGATAACATACCATACCATCACGCCTGTATTCCCCGAAGGGTTTGGCGGAGGTGTAGCAATGTACACCCACAGTTCACCGATATGTTTAGGTCCCATGTAATAGGGGGCGAGCCTATTGCCATTAACCGGGCACAAATCCTAAGTCTGAGCTGCTACTGATTTACTTCCAGTCCAGCCAATCAGTTCGCTCTTTAGTTTATATTCTGACAGATGTTCATCCCTACTAATGCTAACTGTAAGATAAATAATATCAGCCTGTTATTGTTAACAAAATATTACAAGTTGATTAGTTTCATGGGTGTATTTCTATGAAATTCTCAATAGCAGCTCGGAGTTAGGATTTGTGCCGGGTTAATGGCAATAGGTTTGCCCTCTATGAGATGGGACCTAAACATATCGGCGAACTGTGGGTGTACATTGTTATACCTCTGCCTAACCCTTCGGGGAATACAGGCGTGATAGTATGATGATATATAAGATAAATACTATCAGCCTATTATTGTTTACAAAATGTTACAGGTTGATTAGTTTCATGGGTTTGGGTTTCATGGGTGTTTCTATGAAATTCTCAATAGCAGCTCGGAGTTAGGATTTGTGCCGGGTTAATGGCAATAGGCTCGCCCCCTATTACATAGGACCTAAACATATCGGCGAACTGTGGGTTTACATTGGTACACCTCTGCCTAACCCTTCGGGGAATACAGGCGTGATGGTATGTGTATGAATCCTACTAGGTTACCTCACTTTACTGTACAGCCG
Organism: Caradrina kadenii; assembly: GCA_947462355.1. Lineage (NCBI taxonomy): Eukaryota > Metazoa > Arthropoda > Insecta > Lepidoptera > Noctuidae > Caradrina > Caradrina kadenii. The sequence continues at coordinate 13,994,864 of OX381686.1, read as the reverse complement.
AAAGACGCCCACAGCTGAACATAGGCCTCCTCTAAAGATAGCCACAATAACTGGTCCACAATCATTGCTAGAACACAACTATTTATAAGAAATTTAACATTACAATACCTATGCCTTAGATATAATAAAATTAATGATAGAATTGGGTGTAAGTAGGTCAGTGATAATCCTGTATTCAGGCCTTGTTTTACAAATTACTGATTTCTGATACATCTTATCTATACAATCTATACGGTTAGATATGTACCGACGAAGTGCTTTCTAGATGAAATGCATGTTTTAGGTAGACTATCTGCCGACTTTGATATCCCCGACATTTTGTAGGTCACACAGCTCCACGTTGTAAAGTAACTACCTGACAACACTACACCAGTTACATAGGGAACGCATTGACATAACACGTATTATGTAAAGTATATGCAGCTAATGAATAAGGCCCATTGTTCACACAAGGTCTAATTACCATGCTACCTAGATGATCATCCGTGATAGACATCTTAGTGCATGCGGAGTCACACAGGGGAGTCGGCTGTTGAATGAAGTTCTTAGTGGTTGGTGACGTCATGCTGGCAGGGCCGGATTAGGCCAGCGCAGGGCCCGTAGCAAATTCTACCAAGCCATTGGGTGATAAATTAATTTTAATTATCGTTGTATATTTTAATACTTAGTTAACGTTTTTCCATTAGTCTGTTGTAGCAGTAAGTGGTAGGTAGGTATATCTTAATTATATAAAAAATAATAATACCGATCCGTATACCAAAACATTTTTCACGCTCAAGCGGGCGCAGTATCGCGGGGCCTCCAATACGTGGGGCCTGTAGCATTACGTACGTAGTCTTGCTACATGGCTAGTCCGGTACTGCATGGTGGTAGTTATTTATGACATGTGGTATTTTCACAGTTGTGTATTGATTCATAGTTGGCTGGCTATTTAGAGAATCATTGAAGTGGCTATATGAGGAGAGCTCAGCAAGGATAGCTTGTTTCATTTTTAAATTACGTTGGATATTGAATTTAGGGATAAAAGGTTATGATTCTTATGTTCGGAAGATAATACATTCATTTTGAGCCCATTGCCAGCCACAGTTATTATTGAAATTACTATAATTACCATTTATAATAATTAAAACAGGTACATAATAAGAGGTGCAAAAAGACATAACTCAGCCGTTAACTATCTACGCATACTGCTAATCAAACAGTGAAACTAAGTATGTTTGAGCAAAAGTTATTGCTGGAAAACGACTTTTATTTTTGGTGCGAAAAATGACTGTTTACTGTGAGCAAAGTAACGTATGTAAAGTAGGGCAAGCAACGGTATAGGGGTTGTGGGAAAACTTAAATTTTAGTTTTACCATTTAAAACTTATTTTCGTAAAAAAATCATAGAAGAAAGTTGGAACTTTGACCTTTAATATCTCCGTATTAAGGAAGGTCTGAACGAGAAAGAACTGCCCCGTTGGTCTCGTGGTGGCGAACACGACTGTTGAGCATGGGGTCCGGGGTTCCATTTCCAGGTCGGGCAAAAAGTGTTATTGGACTTTGCCATTAGGAATTTCTCAGTAACAGCCCGGATTTTGGAAGTTGTTGGTGCGACACCCCCGTGCCTCGGAAAGCACGTACAGCCGTTGGACCTGCGCCTGATATCTCTCCGGTTGCGTCGGATTGCCGTCCCATCGGGCTATGAGAGTTAGGGACGAGGGAGTGCACCTATGTTTGTGCACACACTTGTGCACTATAATATCTCCTGCGTACTTGGCTAGTCTGAACGAGAATAAAGTTTAGCCGCCCTGGCTGGAATCGGTCTGGAGAATACATTTACATTAAGGAAGGTCCCAGGTATGGTGCGCCAAAAAAATAAGTTCAAAATAATGAGAAACAATGTAACTGACTTAGTTAAGAGTTTTTTTACACCGGTTATAGATCATAAGGGAAAAAGTGTCGATTGCTTTTGAAATTAATCAGTGTTAAAAACATTTGTTTCACATCATGACGATCCAAGTCAAATACTATATCTACAAAAATATGTACAGTCAGGTGTGGGGTTCGAACCCACGCTCCCTCTCGGGAACCAGAGCTTAAATCTGGCGCCTTAGACCACTCGGCCAACCTGACGTGATATTGGCACGCCAAATTGCGGATACCAATCCGGATGTTTTGATCTTTGTCATGTTTACATGGCTTTGTGTATAGAGGTAGCAGCAGCCGCCGCATCCATTACCGATATTTTCTCTAGCTGTAGGCCTCGCGCAGGCGCGCTAACGTATTGAATTCGGGATGATTTAGGATGTATTATAGGAAGTACGACTAAATTTAATACGACGAGCACATTTAATATATTAAATTGGAATAGTTTTATTCCAATTTAATATATTAAAAAAACATAAACATTATGCGCGAAATCGCTATTTCCAATTTTAAAATTAATAGAATTAACGTTACGGTTACTTCGCACGCTCGTGTAGGCCCTGTTATAAGCTTGTAATTCCAATTAGACATTTGATAGGAATGTCATGATGACTCAGTGGTTAAGGCACCTGTCTCTCATGTACGAAGCTATGGGTTCGCAACCGGCCACAGGTATCTACCAATGTGACTTTTTCTATTTCATACGTCTGTATTCCTTGAAGAGTTAGCCAGAAGTGTAGCAATGTACACCCATAGTTCGCCTATGTTTAGATCCCATGCAATAAGGGGCGAGCCTATTGATCCTGACTCCAAGCAGTTATTGAGAATTTCATAGAAAAACTCAATAACACTTTTTGATCGACCTGGGAATCGAACGCAAAATGACATAACGGACATAAATTAAAACCTGGCATTGCACAATATCCCTTAAGCAGGCGCGGTGATCAACGCTCATGCCTTCTCTGTAATTGTGGGAAGAGGCCTTTGCCCTGCAGTGAGACAAGAAAAGGCTATTATTATTATTATTTATTCTACTTAAAACAGCACAAATGTTGTTTTGTATGGAGCTGTCTGTTATTCTTCAGGACTTAAAACCGTATCATCTTATTAATATTTTCCACAGCGAACGACCTTTTATATCAACTCACTGATTAAGTATGTATGACACGGTAGCAGCAAATCCTTTTAGAGTTAGTTAACAGATACTTAACCCTACTAATAAATCTAGAGGGATTAGCTTACTCTTAAGGCGGTACTTGAAATTGGGACACCGTAAAAAACTCAGTTTTTGTCGCATAGTTAGGCATATTGGTACATATAAAATATCTAAATATGAGTGTGTATTATCAAAGTTTCAAAAAAAGACTTATTCATTCAAAAAAATGAAACAGTACCTTGATTAAAAAATCATTACAGAAAACTAAAAAAAAATATCATTACATTACGTTCATAACATAATACACATAATTCTATTAACTGAAGAAATAGCTAAAAGTTATTCCATAGAATACTACAAAATTAACATACCATCACGCTTGTATTCCCCGAAGGGTTAGGCAGAGGTGTAACAATATACACCCACAATTCGCCGGTATGTTTAAGTCCCATGTAATATATAGGCTATTGCCATTAACCGGCCACAAAATCCTACGAAAACGACAACACTCACTACAAAATTATGTATGTTTATTTTGGTGGTCATCTGATTTAACTAACATCAAACTACCTTACCTAAACATTTTCTTCTTACAGCTCCTTAAAGGATCGCTGCACAGGGATTATGAAGACTAACAGTGGCTTCCTATGGTCCATTATCCTTTGTATAAGGTTGAGCAGTCACATGGCTATTTTACTAAGTAATCCTCTTGAAGAATCTCGGACAAGATAACACACTACAGACAACAATTATTCATACTTAATCACATGAGGTAGCGTGTTTTATAACCCCATAATAATGGTAGTTCAGTTTTAAAAATTATTTTAATTCCCGTACTTACTGTCTTACCTATGTATATCCTACTTCCTACCACTAGTATTATAAATGTCGAAAGTTTGCGAGGATGGATGGCTGGATGGATGTTTGTTGCTCTTTCACGCTTAAACGGCTGAACAGATCTGGATGAAATTTGGCATGATAGATTGTAGTGTCGAATAACACATAGGATACTTTTTATCTTGGGAAAATATGCGGTTTCTGTGAGATAATATATCAAATTTCACGCGGACGAAGACCCGGAAAGAAGCTAAAACTGTATGTATACAATGGATGTAATAAGACGCTTAACAAAGCTGAAAGTGTCATGTTCTTTCCCACTATTGTGATTATTTTTCTCGGTCTAGACGAGAAAATTTATTTATTATTTCGGTAACCATGCCTGGTTACCGACACATTAAAGTTTCAAATTCTTTTCTATGAAAACAAGTTTAAAATATCCTCACTAAACTTGAAATTCTCCCTCGATACTTGTAAGCACAATGATTTGCGTGCGTTATATCGCGTTTCACTGGAAAAATAATTAAGTAATTTCCATATCATATTTTTTGTTCAATGTTACTTAGTCTGACGACCAGTACTGCTAAAACGGCAATGTTATGTGTTTTTAACACCTTGTACATACATTTTAGATCTGTATCTAAATAACCGCAAACGATCACAGTAAAGTACGGTAAACTATGTGGGGTATATTAAAAGTCTCACATGAAAAAAAAAGGTGTAGAAATGTCACTGTAGAGTGGGGCCACATGGGATGGCCCTGAGATGTTGCTACATTTATTTCAATTAGAACATAAAACGGCAGTTTTGAACGAAATATACAAGAAAAAAAATTAAATTGAATCTGCATCCCCTTCTTATGGTCGTTTCGTATGGAGAAGAATGGGCAAGAAACGTCATATTCTTTCTGCTTTTCGAATCGATATTGTCTAAGTAAATAGTTTACATAGTATTTTACATAGTACTTGGGCCCAGTACGTGGGCACGTTTTTCGTGGCATCAGTGGCATTATCAGGACTTGCTTAGTCTTCGGAATGCCCATAAGTTCCCCTGTCAACACTTAGCCCGACGATAAGCCTTCTGTACCATAATATACTATGCAAAATACTAATACTGAAACAGTTTAACACAAATGCTTGGTCTATTGTTTTTACAGCCGAGTCGTCACCACAGCTGCTGTCTGTAGGACGCCGTAATGATCGGCAATCATTTTGATGACTTGGCCCCACTTTTGTGTGGGATTTACTTTATCGTTTTCTGACATTGCGTACCTGTACATCTTGAGACTTTAAGTGACCACATAACCATATCGGTACGTAAACATTGTTCTCATATAGTGTGCTCTTCTTGATATTCAGCTTAAGCTGTCCGAATTGTAATAATATCTTTCGCCTTTTAAAGAACCTACATACGGGGTGTAAAGAGACACACAAGGGCGTTAACTACATATTTATTTACTAGCTTCCGGCCGCGACTTCGTCCGCATCAAAGTTAACATAATTATTATCCCACGGGAATCGTACATTTTTCTAGTATACAAAGTTGCCTATGTGCTATTCCAGAATAGTCTGGAATAGCACATAGGCAACTTTGTATACTAGAAAAATGTGTGAAACGGATTGAAAAATGTGTGAGAAATTTCATTCGGATCCGTTTAACCGCACAAGCTTAAAATAGTAACAAACATCCATACATCCTCACAAACTTTCGCATTTGTAATATCAGTAGGATATTTGTTTATTTGCTGTTGTATATTTAAACACGCTAATCTCGAGAATATAGGTATGATTCTGAAAATCGCTAATAGACAGCTACGTCATCCCTGAGTGCTATCTATCTGCTTTGCCTTTTCCTTTATCTGTGTTGGGATCGGCTTCCACTCTAACCGAATGCAGCTGAATACTAGTGATTTACATGGAGCGACTGCCGATCTAACCCCCACAACTCAATAACCCAACGATATCCCTGAGTCTTTAGAGGCTTTGTTTTTGTTTCCGCCAGAAAATGTATGCGGACGAAGTCGTTGGCAAGAACTAGCAAAATAATAAGTACCTCCCTACTTACATACTTAATTAATTTAGTGCGCAACTCCGTTATCAAATTCTGTTTTTGGCAAACTGAACATTTCAACACGGATAATTTATTTGCTTTCTTTTCTATTTTAAAAAACCTTGCTCCACATTTGTGATTTTCTCCTGTATCGTGGGTGCGTTTACAAATATATAAACTCACATACACAAACAGCCAGACCCGTAACAACTATCTGCACGCCATAAAAATATTTGTTCTGTGCGGGAATGGAACCCGCGACACGCAACGCAGCAGCCATTCGCTCAGCCTGCTCCAATCGTGTCGTCAAATTTCTTTAGTTACCCAAACTAAACAATGTCCTAAAAAATTATATAATTTGAAGACTTTGTTCATGTCAATGGGTAGAAATACTAATAAGTTGCCTTATCTTTGAAAATTCATTGAATATACAAATGTAGCGCTCGGCGTCAGGCACTGCAATCGTTTTATACAACGTGTTAATAAATTAACTAAAACCCTGAAAAGGGGTACTTAAAAACATTATAGACAGTTGTTACTAAGGGCCCAGACTAGAAAATATGAAAAAAAAAATGCCGACTATATCCATATATGTATACCAAAATATATTCATCAACAGCAGATGAGCGGAGGAGGATAATCACTTGTTTTTGGACTCTTAGATAAAGCACATAAAGACTGCGCTTGAAGCCTTATGAAGCTCTAAAGCCACGAAAGAGTCCTGTCACAAATGTAATTAGGCTCTAGCCCCTCTCCCCCCCAACCCCTACTGATAGGGCTGCGGAATTTGTTTTAAAGAGTCACCGCGGCCCATTTACGCAAAGGGCATTAGGAGGAACACGGATGGGATTTAGTCAGTAAGAGTCTGACACTCTCTTCCGCTCCCGTGTCCGATCGTTTAAACTAGCGCCTCAAAGGGCCTCTGAAAGCTGAATAAGCTGTCGTTCATAGCTTCAGAAATGCCATGGCAACTCCATGGTGACATCTAGTCTTTTCTATCAAAAAAACGTTTTAGTATACAAATTTTACCCCACCAACTTAACTAAACTTGCTCTGACTAAGTGTAATATTTGTGTTCTCCGCTTCCTGGTTACGAGCCGTCAAATTAGCCTGTACTCAAACCACATGTATAGTAATTAACAGAATTAACAGTGTTGTTTATCGGATTACTGCGTCATTTAGCGCCATTCGGCCGCGTCAGGCTGGCAACCGAACTTAGAATGAGAAAACTACTCAAGCAAGTCACGCGGTAATCGTTAACCATTACTGGTTTTAAATATAAGTTCTAATTACATTTGCAAGTGCTATCGTTTTAAATTGAAGTTGGCTGCCTCATTAGTGCGGTGTTAATTTATCAACATCATTGATTCTGCATTCCTCTACTGATTGTGCGTTTAAGAGTGTGAATTAAAAAAACAACTGCAAGCGAGACGTTTAATTTTAGAACATTCGATATTTAAAAAATTAAAACTGTATTCCAATTCTAATTTTATAAAGTTTAAAAAGAAAATATTCGATTTCAAATAGTTTTATCTTGTTAAACTTTTTAGTGACAATTATTTAAAAGAAAAATGACCACAGAGTGTTGTACCCATATGAAAGTGTTTTGGTTCTGGTGTTTAGAGAATTTAGATTATCTGCTCTATGGGACGTTAGTTCTAATACTGCTAATACTATTTCTTTACTTTATGATTGCCTAGCCAACCTGTTTGTGAAAGGTAAATATTCTTTTAATACAGACTTATCTGAAATTAAATAGCCTATTAACTGTGATGTTGATTTAAGTTTGCTTGTTCGCTGTAATTCGATTTTACGTGTGAAGTCTTATTAACAATGTCATGGTAAAGGTGAAAAAGGTCAAATTCATAGTGTTAAATACTCTTTAACAGATATTTTAATTAGTAACAATTCAACGTTTTTTTTCTCTCTGTATTTTAAAGTCTATGTAAAACGGATTATCTACGAACAATTTATAAAGAAAGAACAACTAGGGAAGTGGTGAGCAACGAGAACATCCTTTTGTTTTCCTCTCCCTCCTCTCTATAGTCAAAACACGACTACAGAGTTAATGAAATTCTCCGATAGATGTATCTTATATTTTTCGGATCTCGAAAATACATACACAAAGCCTGTTCTGTTCCTTATGTCTTCCTGCTCGTGTCTAATTATCGTCCCTTCGCATAATAAAAGTGAGGAAAATCAAAGGAAGTGCACTTTATGCGCACACACTCTTTGGCACTATAATAATCTCCTGCGCACTTGGCTGGTCTCCATTGAGATTGGCCACCGTAACCGAAAGAAAGACGGGTTTTGAAGTTAGTGGTGTGACACCTCCGTGGCATAGAAAGCACGTAAAGCTGTTGGTCTCGGCTGTCATTCGTAGACTTTGACAGTGGCTACGGATACTCAAAAGCCGGGAAGTCTGACAACCAGTCTTATATCTTACCAAGAGCTATCGTGTTACCCAATAACTGGGTTGTGGAGGTAACATAAGCAGTCGCTCCATGCAAAACTGACTGAGGTTAGACTGGAAACCGACCCCTTGTTCGTAAGAGATACCGCGTCCCCGGAACGCAAAAGGCACAAGAACGAACATGGATGTGTTTAAGTCAGTAAAAGTCTGACTCTCCCTCCCGCGCCCAAGGCGGGAGAAGTCATTTGATGATTTCCCATCCGAAAAATTAAATAAAACATAGTTGAGAAAGGACTATGCAGACAGATAGATAAAACCACTACTACTACCGATACTAATCCTAAATATATCAAAATTTCAAAATCAGCGGAAAATAAACTCTCTCTTATGCAACTAACTTAACTGCCTCGTTGGCCCAGTGGTCCTAAGCGCGACTGCTACGCTAGAGGTTTTGGGTTCGATTCCCAGGTCGAGCAAAAAGTGTTATTGGGTTTTTCTATGAAATTCTCAGTAACAGCTCGGAGTTAGGATTTGTGCCCGGTTAATGGCAATAGGCTCGCCCCCTATTACATGGGACCTATACATACCGGCGAACTGTGGGTGTACATTGTTACACCTCTGCCTAACCCTTCGGGGAATATAGGCGTGATGGTATGTATGTGTTCTTATGCAATGTCAATGGCGATTTTATTGCTATTTGTAATTATTGTGTTTCAATCAGCTGTAACGAATTAGGTATTACATTACGTAAGATGGATTATTTTCAAGCGGGAAATGTACAAGCTCGTTTAGGAGTTACGTTTTTCAAAAGTAATCTTTATCATGATGTAATCTCTTGTTCCATTTAGTAGTTGTCGATGAGAAATTGGTCCACCTACCCTGTAAGTACACGACTGCGGAGCACTAATCAAAGACGTGGTAAGATAACGTAGGTGAAAACGCTGGGCATTGCTAGTAATGTCTTATTCTAAAAGAAACACAATATTAAAAATTTTAAGTAATGCCCGACAGAAGAATAAAATTCCCTGCCGCAACTAACAAAAGAGCTGATAACTTTGAAACCGCTATACCGATTTTCACCAAACATATGTAGCTAAAAACACTCCCGATTAATTCACCTTTCAAACAAAAAAAACTAAATCAAAATCGGTTAATGCGTTCGGGAGGTACGATGCTACAGACACACTGACACGTCAAACTTATAACACCCCGCCGTTTGTGCTACTGTGTGCACAGTGTGTACTTACGAATTTGAAGGGGATTGTGGAAAAATAATGTTATTCTTTCCTATGTCGTTTCTTATTCTTCTCTCTCGAATCGACAAGAAATCTAGAAGAAGAAGTTAGGTTAGGTTTGGTAACGAGTTGCTTCTCGATTTCTTATTTTGAATTGATAGGTGTGCACTGAAATCAGACATAGTTTTATCTCTTAAATCTGTTGTACTATAATAACAACTGTACCCTCAACCGCAGCTCTCGATACTTCACCCGATAACCATCGATAAATCCTGATAACAGCCTTTAGGTAGTGCACATCTTAAAATAAAATCAGTATTCAGTATTTTCAGTTCAACAAGATGTGATTGAAAACTAGTACTGTCTATCGGGGTAAATAGGAACGCACAGGGTTAATCAGAACAAAAGTTTTAGTGGGATTATAGTGTCAAAATAATATAGTTTGTTGCCAGAACACAGTATTTTTTTTCATTGAATTCTAATTAACGATTTAGTGTCCTTTTTGGCAACAAGATATACCTATTATTCCAATTTTAAAATCCCTTTTAAAATCCTGTTCCGATTATCCCCTATGTTGCCATTCAACCCAATTCACAGTATTTAAGAAACAAGAGAATACTGGCAGACTAAAGAGAAAAAAAATTTTAATCAGTTCCGAAATCTTTTTCAAACATGTGTTCGGCGATCGGGTTTTGACGTCACAATATACAAAAAAGTAAGCAGTGCTAATCACACGATAATCTTATAGTAAACATGGACGTGTGAGTAACCTTGTGTCAGTGTGTGTCGAGCCTTACGGTGCGCAAGAGTGGATCCTCGCGCGGTCATAAGATTTAAAGTGTAAATATTGTAAATTCTTGTGTTTGAGTGACATCGATTTTTTTACAGTGGTGATTTATTTTAATCGGTCAGTATTTTTATACATTTTATTGATTTTATTTCTTCTGTCAATTAAAGGGATACTGAATGTTAATAAGTGGGTAGCTACTGCGGGAAGACGTGATCTATAAAATGCTATGCAGTTCACACTTCCCACCCCAATAATGGTTTGGATATAATCAAGTCTGGTGGGGTATGTATGCGAGGTTATTATGTTTATTGACGCTCCCACGATACAGGAGAAATTCCTAGAGCTGGAAAGGACTTTTTTTAACCAGGCAAGTGCTGGTCTTTTGGAACTAGTAACACACACTGTGAAATATCATGTGTCTGAATATTAAGGTTTAAAAAATATAGCCCAGTGTGTAAAAAACGAACAGGCAGACAGCAGAGTTTTAGTAATAGGGTCCTGAAAAACGGGGAAAATCAGGACGAAATTATAAAAGAGATTTAGTGTTAAATTATTAATAGGTGGTTGCCAAAAAGGATCTTAATATTTATACTAAATTATAATTAATAATTAAGTGTCCTTATTGGCAACAAAGTGTTATATTTCAACGTTAAAATTCCTTTATTAATTTCGTTCGTTTAACTTCTTGACAATTCAAAAGTGCCTGTCAATGGTCTAATTGAAATAAATGTTTTGACTTTGACTTTGACTTGTGCCCATTCATCTTGGTATCGCCATTCATTCTACGTGGTTCGTACCACATCTGAAAAACCTACTAGTAATAACAGGTACCTATAAAGTTTATCAAATCAAGTCCATGATAGCAAAAGGTACTCTTACTTATAATAATTTAATAATGACAATATTCTTCTCACTGACAAGCAATAAATCAACTGTGTTTGACTCTGTCTGATCGTATACGGGAGGTTCTAATCACTTTGCGTCATTACTTGTCAAATGTGTACGTTAGACACCAAGTCACATAGACTGCTTACACTACCGAGAAATAATCCACGTCATCATAAAATATAAACAATGTCGAGTGGCCGCGGTTCTGTTAGGAAGAATATATAATGTTCTGGGGTTGAATAGTTGACAAACAGACTAATTTTTAATTCACTCGGTATTTCTGTAGGGGTGAAACTGCCTCGTTAGCCTAGTGGTTACAAGGGCGACTGCTACGCTAGAGGTCTTGGGTTCGATTCCCAGGTCGAGCAGAAAAATGTATTGGGTTTTTCTGTGACATTCTCAGTAGCAGCTCGGAGATAGGATTTGTGCCCGGTAAATGGCAATAGCCTCGCCCCCTATTACGTGGGACCTAAACATACCGGCGAACTGTGGGTGTACATTGGTACACCTCTGCCTAACCCTTCGGGGAATACAGGCGTGATGGTATGTTATGTGAAAGTACTCTTGAATATGAACATCTTGAATAATACGTAGCACCGACAATGAAATATGAAAAAGCCTTTCAGCGGTTAGCGTCAACACGATAAAAATATATTGAAAAGTTGTTTTACATTTTACTTGAGTGTTGGAGCATTAGCAAAAGTTATTCGTATTTACAACTATTTCTACTCCCTAAAAATGGCTAGTAGGTAAGTAAGTTAGAAATTTCCGCCCTTATTCCAATATATTTCATACATATCTAATACATCATATTTATCAGTTTTAACTTTCTCTCCTTCCTTTTTCTCTCTCTTTCACTCTATTCTATAATATATTCTTTGCTTTGTCTGTCTTATATAGCCATCCTTCTTCTCATGCTCGTCACTTCTCGCCATCACATGTAATAGATCGACCGTCATCACATCCTTCTTTAAGTACAAATCAGGTACTTTCAAAACAAGCTGCCTGAAATCATCTACATAATGTGTTCGACAATTTTAACCATGAAACTCAGTAAATATTTGACCATTTAACACTCTTGTGTGACATGAAACTTTTGACTTTGTGTTGAGTCCTTGTAGTGTTGTGGATAAATAGTACCAGCCACTTATTGACATTTGAACGTCATTTAAAGCGGCAAAAAATTAAATCTATCTGCCGCTTTCAATTGGTAGTTTGTATGAAGAAGTATGTGCAAGAAATAACTAAATAAAATGATATTGGGCTATCAATGACTTAAAACTTAAACAATGGGGTAAAAAAATCTTCCTTTTCGTTGTCAACTGAAAATTTGACTAAGAGATTGGCATCCATAAATCATTGTGGATATTCATGTAGGCCACATGAATCATCCATGCCCCATCTATGGCCCATGTTTCATGTGGTCTGAACTGCCCTCATTTAGTTCATTGACCTTACTGACTTACTCCATACACTAACGCTACTAAAAAAATACGAGTATGAGGCAAAGAAAACGCCAAAATATACGTAGGTACCTATTAATACTATGACATAACCAAATAGTTTAATGAACCCGTTTTTACAAGCCTTTATTTTTTAATTACAATGTAACACGTGTTGATCTTGCGGTTGTAACAAAAAACTTTACATCCAAGATAGTTTATTTTTCTTATAGAATACAAATGAAAAAACCACTCAAAGCATTTGATGAAGATTTGATTGTATAAGTAAATGATTTCAACTTGTCTCATAAACAAATGTACGATTGAACATTATGTTCATTTCTATCTACAGATCTCTACTATGAAATAGAATAATGGAAAACAAGGATCAAATCTCAAAAGACATAGAAAAAGGGCTAAACTCCAATGAATTAAAACGAAACGAAGACATTCCATTTGCAGATGATTTTATCGAACTAGATCTAGTCAAACCCGATGAACCTATACGACCTAAACGTGCGAAAGATGAGAAGGAAGATGGAGAACGAGCTACACCTGAAAAGGATAGAAAACTGCATGCATCCGATTTGGGAGAAGTTCATTCTTCACCAAATAATGATACGATAATAGTAAATACTCCAGAAGGGACTCTATACATCACTTTAGAGCCTGATTCTGGAAAATCTTCAAAGCCTACGAGTCCTGTTACTGAGTCTACAGACTTGGAAGTTACTCCTAGTACTTCGAAGAGTTTCGGGGCAGCAGAATCGGATGAGATGATAAGGAAGGAGAGAGAGGCTATGGAGCAGAGGAAGATGAGTTTGAGGAGGAACTCGATATCGATGCCGACCCTGCAGAACTTGGAGTTGGAGGTGCTGAAACAGCAGTATATGAACAACCCGCAGGATGAGGTGAGTTTACTTTCCAAACTATATATTTTAAAGGTGACAGTAGATAAAGGCCGTTGAAACCCTGAGGCTTGTAAAAATGTTGAATTTTGATATGACTTTGTGTGAGCGCCTGATATTTTTGTTATTGTTTCATAAGACGTCGAACACCTAAATCTTGCATCATTGATAGCCAGTATAATACTTTTGACTGTAGTAGTTTTATTTAATTAGTAGGTAGCTAGGATTAGTTAAATGACGGCCTGGTTGGCACAGTAACTGAGCGATTGACTTCTGCACTCCGTGTCGTGGGTTCCAGGTCTGGCTGTTTGTGTATGTGAGTTTTAATGTTTGTAAATTCACGCACGATACAGGAAGAAATTCCTAGTCTGGGGATTAAAAATGGTATGAGTGTGTTATAAAGAGCCCGCACTGAATACAGTTCCACATGTATGTAAGAACGCGGCTTCTCGAAAGAAAGTCGTAATAAAACAACCTAGTTCGATTGTATTATCAGAACAAACAACAAAGATGGCTTATCTCGAACTTAATCTACACACGATGATCCAAATTGTTCAAGCATCGGTAACCTCGCTCTGGTTAAAGAACAACCGGCTTTAATCTCTGGTCATATTTGTTTATCCAAAACAAAACCGGGTCTTCTAGTTTTTACCTGTTTCTATAGATATTTTTAAGATATGGCAAATTGAGAAGCGGTATGATTAATTTTTTACAAACAGTAGTAGTTGATCTCTTTGTAATAGAACTCGTCCGGGGAAGTACTAACATACCTATTTCTGCCGCAAAGCAGCGGTGCTGTGTTTCGGTTATGGGTGCTGGTGTATTTACAGGCACATGAGACATTTCAAGTTTGTCTCTGGGATGGCAATGCTGACCGTATAGGCAGCGATGACCACTTAACATGAGGTAGGCTGCCGACTTGTTCGCCACCCAATGATACATCAAAAAATATATAATTTCTACTATCTGGTTTCTAAAGACAATAAGGCTTTAGTACGAGATCTTTCTTCCATCGTCATTATATTGACATTTGCCAAAGTGAGTTTAGGAATACGTAATCTGAAGTGTTATTCTTGTGCATATTCCATTTACACTCGTTTTATTTCACGTGAATACGATAAATTCATAAATTACTTCATCTTCATTAAGAAAAAGTGATGACTGTAGTAAGATTTCGTTGTGGTCATGTTTAGAAAGAATATATTCATAATACTATTCGAGATGGGGATAGCAGATACATACTTAAGTTATGAATAAATAATGCTGTAACATAAAACCGAGACAAGCTTAACGCATCATCGGTGATTTAATATATCGGCAGTAAATGACAATAAGAGTCAAAACCTCATTAATATTTTACGAGCACTACCAATGCGACATTTTGAAGTGGAAATATTCCTACTTTTATACCTTGGATAACGATTTATTTATATTTACATTAATGTTATGGCAATGAATGAATTATGCAAGACATAATTTAAAATATAGAAACTTTTTATTGATGTCTTGTTTTGCTTATAAAATTCGAAATTAGGAGCAAAGTAACGGTTTTGGAGAAACCCTGCATACATATATGTTTTTAGTTCATAAAGCCGCTGATATTAATGGTTACCCATGGCACCATCAAGGCAGTGCGTATGCGGACACTAAAAATCCAATAAACCATAAGTTTACCTACCCTTGGTATGAATGAAGGGAAGGAGGAAGAGGGAAGATAAAATTGATAAAAGAGAGAGATAAAATTACAAAATGAGCAGGCTCTATGGTCAACTTTCGAATCAGTCGAATCATATAAATAGAAATACAAAAAAGGAGATAAACCATTGCTAGTCATACTACATACTCTTCGAAGAGGAGAAATCAAAAGTGCGTCAAAACTATTGACATGCGTTCTCAAAATGCAATGCGCATAATTGATACAAGATCATCAGATTTTTGTCTAACCCGGCAATGATAGTACTCAAAACATACGAAAGATAACTAATCCGATCGTATGCCAACAAAATAACAATCCGGTATTACGTGTTATTTATCTACACGGCTACTATTGGTGCGAATTTGATAAAACAAAGCAAAGAAAAATTCTTAGATAACATTACCAAAAATTATCTTATTGTACTGTTTTCCGTGTAAGTCATTGTGAAAAATGAGGTTATAAGACATTCAAATTAAGGTGTAGAACAAGTCTTATAAGAGATAAATTAGGTAATAGACGCTTGTCTAAAATTAAACAACGTTAATCATGTGCTAGTGTTTAAATATTAGGAAAATTTAGTTGCCCTTGAATTAAGAATCTTATCAGTGAGTGAATGAGACATGCCTGACAAAATGAGGGTACGGAAGAAGCCAGATCTTCGGCTCGACATACCTTCATATCCTCATGATTATGTGGAAATGCCTCCAGAAACCAGGAAGAAAATAGAAGAGGTGATTCGAAGCAGCATGAGCCCAAGTATTAGCGATGACATAACTCCATCGACCAGCAATACTGATGATCTTGATGATACTAGAGACGGAACTAGGACTCCTGAAGTGAGATTTGTGGGTCCTGAAGATGTGAAAGTGGATGATAAGAATAAAGAGTCAAAAGATGATACTCCTGTGGCTGAAAGTCCTGTAGTGTTCAGGAAAGCCAACCGAGGAGAAGTTAGTGACGTAAAGGATACGGGTGGTTGTGAAAGAGAAACAAAGAAGGACATTTTAAATGTGAGTTATTTTGATATCGATGATCTTAATTATTATAATAGGCTGGTATTAAGAGGCCTTAAGGTATTAAGAGGCCTTAAGGTATTAAGAGGCCTTAAGGTATTAAGAGGCCTTAAGGTATTAAGAGGCCTTAAGGTATTAAGAGGTATTAAGAGGCCTTTGCCTCTTCTCATACAGAGAAGGCTCCGTCACCGGTCGATCAATAATTGTTCCCAATAATTGTAGGCTATAAGGTAAGAAGAGAATTTCACAGATCTCATCGCCTCGTTAGCCTAGTAGTCCTATTATTATATATTCGATTCCCAGGTCGAGCAAAGTGTTATTGGGGTTTTCTATAAAATTCTCAGTAGAGAATTGATCGAATCCATTGAATCTCAAGATCCTCAAATTTATGCCCGGTTAATGGCAATAGGCTCGCCCCCAATTATATGCGACCTTAACATACCGGCGAACTCTGGGTGTACATTGGTACACCTCTGCCTGACACTTCGGGGAATACAGGCGTGATGATGGTACTTTCACATTAATTTCTCAATTATTCTTATAATTAATTCAGTATGTGCTTGTTATGTGTGCATTTTCTACTTGTACTTATATGACTGCTCTTTACTAAGACCAAGGGGGCAATTCTAGTAGACGGGGCACGCTAAGGCCAGAGCCTGACAGAGTTGCGGAATTTGTGCGAAATACTCACCGCGGCCCTAGAACGTACACGGCACACAACGGCAACATAGATGGGTTTTGGTCAGTAAGATACTGACACTCCCTTCCGCTCCATCCAGATCGGTAAAAATCATTTATTGATAAACCCCTACTTAAACGAAAAAGTGGGGTAATTCTATTAATATCAATCTGTCATTTTTTTGAACAGTAATTGTTGCTAAGATGAAATCGCGACTAGATTTTGAACATTTTTATTTAATAGAATTAGCCTTCAGTTATTTCTAGATCTAAGAACTTTTCTATTAGAAAAAGACTGATGCACAAAATGTCCTTGTGGACGTCTTTCCCACATTTCTTTAGCCACCACACCTGCCTCTGGGGGACCTCGGGAGTGAGGACTATTACCATCACTTGATACGTAGCAATCTACTGTGACACTGAAAGTGAAGACGCGTCTAATAAATTGCGACGTCCTGTCGGGACGATCAATGTAGACCTCCACTTAGTGTTGGTATCAGGTTCATTTCGTAGGATTTGCTTGTTATAGGATTTTGTTCGAGGTCTGAATTAATAACAATGTTACTTATATGTTTTGTATACTTACATACAGATACAACATTATTAAATACTAGCGAACTGCCCGCGACTTCGTCGGCGTGTCTTATTTTACCCACGTTAAGTTACGTCTTGGTTTACTGCTCCGCTCCCGTGTGTTGTAGCGTAATGTTCCAAAACCTATGGTACTCAGGAATAATGAAGCTATTTATTGGTGAAAAAATGGTTAAAATCGGTCTAGTAGTTTGGGAGCCTATTCAAAACAAAGAAACAAACACACCTAAATCCTTCCTCTTTATAATATTAGTATGTAGATTTACAACCTTAAAATTTGATTACATAAAAAACATTAATAATAACAAGAAAAAAAGAAACTAAAATATACTAACTACGTATCATCAAAATCATCAAAAAGTTCCTCCGCATCGCCGTCAACTGGTAAAGTGCCCAAATACTGGCGCATTGCCACATTGCCAAACTCACACATTTTTCCTATGGGGGTAGGCAGAAACCACAGAACGCCACACGCTACGATACTTACGTAGGTACTCCTCAAATACTTACAAAGTAAAATATACAGGGTTATTTGTAAAAGAATGACAACCTTGCAGGACTGTATTACTATCATCATAAACAACAACTTTTGTTCTATGAATTTTTACAGAATATAATACATTTACCAAAAACAAATCTTCAAGATTTCGTTGTCCTATCTAACATATTTCAACTTACTGCCTAACAATATACATAATTATACGCGTCGAATTGATAACCTCATAATTTTTTTTTCGTCGGTTAAAAAGAAATAACTCTATACTATATTATAAAGAGGTAAAGTTTGTGAGGTTGTAGGGGGTAATGTCTGGATCTACGGAACTGATTTTAAAAATTCTCTTTCCCATAGAAAGCCACGTTATTACTTTTTATCACGCGTGAAAATATCCACGAGGACGAAGTCGCAGGCAGAAGTTAGTGGAATAATAAAATCAGCCTTTTAAGAAGACTGACTTTTCAAAAAATTTCAATTAGACTAAAAAGATTTGTATTGTGTATCCAAATTGGTATTAAGGGTAACAGACTAAGTACTAACGAAACCGTAGCGCGATTCAGGAATCCGCCCGTCGGGCACAACGCCATCTATCGAGCACGGTGGAAGCGCGCGAGCAAGGGATTGGTATCACAAGCCTTTAAAATGAACATGAACACTCTACAGAACAACTATTGAAAAGGACAATGAATATTTTGTGATCACATAATACAAATTTATCTACCGTCACGCCTGTATTCCCCGAAGGGTTAGACAGAGGTGTACCAGTGTACACCCACAGTCCGCCGGTATGTTTTAGGTCCCATGTATTGCTTAGGGGGCGAGACTATTGCCATTAACCGGGCACAAATCCTAACTCCGAGCTGCTACTGAGAACATACATACCATCACGCCTGTATTCTCCGAATGATTAGGCAGAGGTGTACCAGTGTACACCCACAGTTCGCCGGTATGTTTTAGGTCCCAAGTAATAGGGGGCGAGCCTATTGCCATTAACCAGGCACAAATCTTAACACCGAAATGCTACTGAGAATTTCATAAAAAAACCCAAAAACACTTTTGTTCGACCTGGGAATCGATCCCAAGACCTTTAGCATAGCAGTTGCGTTACGGACTACTAGGCTAACGAGGCAGTTGGCAGAGTACACGTTGTCATGTAAATTACATTTATAAGTATTAATATAAAGATATGACCCCCTATTACGTGTGATCTAAAGCGAATCTAAGGTGAACTGTGAGTGTTCATTGGTACACTTCTGCCTATCTTTTCCCCCGACTACATCTGCGTAAATATCGGTTACATTTTAAATTCAATCATGATTCGAAAGACACGTGGCGCCATCTATTATCATAGGAAAGTTATTATTGTATTTCTCGGGAACGCTAGGCACTTTAACTTTTTTTTTTACCTTATGTCCGTTTGTGTACACCTGACAACGTATACGCAAAATTTCAGATACCGCGCCTCCAGAACACAAAGGGCACAAGACGCTCCCTCCCACCAAGTCATTTGATGATTTCTCATACAGAAAAAAGAAATGTAATAATTTTAAAAAAAGTCATGAAAAGGTAACAAACACAACTTACCTTCGCATTAATAATATTAGTTAGGATGTATTTAGAAGGACCGTATACGTAATAAATGGCTATGTGATGTATTTTCACACCCTTTAGAAGACTTCGGATCGTACGGCTCCCTTCAAGACGGTTGAGCTGAATGGTGCTGATGCACGCGTCATGTTCGTGAACGGCCGCTGTTGGGATTGGTCATCTCTTAACGGCTTGCATCTTTGGCACTATTTTTTTTTTAACCCAGGACGCAAAAACGACGGGGTGTTATAAGTTTGTCTGTGTGTGTGTGTTTGTGTGTGTGTGTCTGTCTGTGGCATCGTAGTTCCCGAACGCATGAATTGATTTAGATTTAGTTTTTTTTATTTGAAAAGTATATAAGTCGGGAGTGTCCTTAGCTATGTTTGATGGAAATTGGTTCAGCGGTTTAATAGTTATCAGCTCTTGTTTAATTTAAATAAACGCTTTGACTTTGACTTCTGACGTCATGAGGTTGCTTGACTAATAACTTTGTGTGAATTTACGCTATCTGAGATTAACGGCCTTAGATAATTAGGTAGATTCACGATAAAATTAAAGATAATCTACGAGATAAAACTAGTTTTATGATTGTTTAACAGCTTGGGAATTGTCTAAATTGTATATTAAAAGACATAAAAAACGCATCGGTTTTTCTTAAGTTATTGTAGGTTATACCTGTTTATTAAAAAAACCTTTTCTACTGTTTAACAAGTTCTGTTAAGTAAATCTCAGGTACAAGGAGCATACACTATTACCCTAAAGAATATTTGAAATGATTACTGCGAATTTGAATGTGAATACAACTTCAATTTTTCAAAAAAAGAAAAAATGTGTGAAAGTAATGTATAATAGTTGCTTTAATCGCTCAATCACAGATCATTAAACCTGTGAAAGAGAAGATGATCAACCCATTTTCACATCAACCTAATAATAATCACCATTCATTTCTGAAATTGTAAAAAAAGAACTGCCGTACCTCGTTGTCTCAATATGATCTTCCCTGACCTATTTGCCTACATTCAAATCGTCAGGATTTGTCCGTGATCTTAGACACAGATTCGTCTCATACCTCTACCTATACAGACCATATTGCATCACAACATTTAGTTTAAACAATACTATTCAAAACCATAAGACTCCTGTGTTTATTTCAGTTAAAGTGCTTTTGAAACTATTTTTGCGATCTCTCAATATATTACGCTTTGTGTAACAGTGTAATCATTTTAAATTTGAATTAGTTTTTGTATGTAAAGACAGGCAAACAAAGTAAAAACTAATTTGCTCATTAAAATCACGATATCTACTTAAAACTAACACTCTTCTGGCTTCAAGAAGAATTGTTCGCAACAGTGTAAAAACTCATAATCCAAATCAATTTTGCCTTCATCGTTTTCCAAAACCGCATATTTCTCTAAAATGAGTAACGAATTAAAGTTCAGTGCGTTCGCTCACAAGTTCAAATATCGATCACCGTTGTGGATCGAGTCGGATTCTGACGTCAGCAAGTCGAGTGATTCTCGTGATCATGAGAGAGGTGGACTGTGCAACAGTGATGACAGCATCGGCTGCCACAGCACTGATAGCTCTGGGAGTATCAACAACTTTCTGGATTCCAAGGTGGTTTCTTTATCTCACTTGATTATTCTTGCTAGATTTCTGTTAGACGGTTTTTTGTATTCACTGTCAAAGATGGGGTTTCCAATGGCAAGTTTCTTTTGACAATTAACATGTTGCAATATAATTGAGGACAACAGTTTGTTGCTAATAACAGTATGACGCTGTTGCCTTCCCTTCTCATGTGACATTTTCTAGTAGGTACCTAATATCTGCTGCAGAACTTTAAAAAGATAATAATACAAACAACTCAAAAATCTTTTACTTTAAAAAAATCGAACGAGTTTCAAATTTTGAGCATTAGGTACAGCATTCGGGGTGTCTGCTAATAACAACAAATTGCAATCACAAATACCAAGATTATGTAATTTTTCTCTATGCAATCATCTATTACGACAAGTCACCAAAGGGGTCACTCAGGGCCATGCCTGCCGGGGCTCCGGGTTGTTTGAAAGAGATACCGCGCCCCGGAACGCAAAGGGCACAGGAAGGAACATGGATGGGTTTTAGTCAGTAAAAGTCTGACACTCCCTCCTGTCCTGCCCAGGGCGGGAGAAGTCATTGGATGATTTCCCATCGGTAAAAAAAAAAAATTACTACAAGTCAACATGGCTGTTGCTACTCATAACCATTACAAATGAACATAATAATTAGTTTTTCACGCATTTACAGCACGTTTCATTAGTATCTATTAAAACTGTTTGAGATAGATGAAACGCGATGTTTCCAAATTTATTTATGGCTTTCCTTCTGGAACTGTAATAGATAGAATACGGACCTAGGCAAAAATAAATTGCTCCTTTATTAATTGTAGATACAGGACTTTTAATAAATATAGTGATAATAATTATATTTTACAACAAATTGCAGCAAGAGAAATTCCAAAATGAATAATTTTTAGCAGCGCTATCTTGTGAGAGTAGTTTACACCACTAGAATGTTATAGTACTGGCTGCTACTATTAGATGGCGCTGTGTTCAAATGGAGAGGTATAATACTGACTTATGATACTAGATGTCACTAGCCGTATGTTAATTAGGTTATTTAATTATTTTTAATGTTTTACTGGTTTTACTTTTGTTTATCGTTTTCAAACTATTTTATAATTGATATATTTAATAGATTGAAATTGTATCCGTGATTATAATATAAGATTCTTATATATGATTAAAGATTAGATAAGAATTTAGCTAGATATTATGAAGGTATACCTAAGTATGTAGGTCAACTAGGTAAGTAAATAGCACTTCAAAAACCGGCGTACCTAAATCTAAAAATACACAAGTGACACCTGTGTCGTAATTTTAGATTATCAGTCTATTATTGTGTGCCACAGGGTTGCCACTATGTGAAGCTGAATACATGAATGTGCACACGTGAGCGACGCACAGTGGTCCGGATTTACAAAAAGGTGGACATAGAATCGAAAATGCATATTTAACTTAACAAAAAATTGTTTCGTATAGGAAATTTAACGCTGATTAATACTTATTACTACAACTTTTCAAAAAAACTGCTCCTTCACGTCAAAAAAAAATATTGAAAATAAAAATGTATGGGAGAAAATCTATTTTATTTTTTTTCTCCGTTCAGTATCAAAGTATAGCAAGCAAACCTTATATTCTGGTAAACACTTATTGTCCTTAACACGACGACATATAAATTGTTTGCGTATCCCTGCGGCCTTGACGCCTACGATGCTTCAAAGTTTAAAATTTTAATTGCGATTTTTTTCTAATTATTATCGAGTTTTTCAATTATGCTGAATTTAAAATATCATTTTTTAATTATATAAGAATTAAAACATACGCATTCAAGCATTTTGCAAGTATTTGTTTAATTTATTTTAATAAAAAATAGCAATAAAAGACACGTGCTGATTCGTTGTCTATTTGTAACTGACTGAAACGACTCCTGTGATAAAGGAATCATTTACCCCCACCACCGGAGATATCGACGACGCTGATTGGCTGTTTAAGAAGTGGGGTACTAATTTTGTCAGTCACTACTTGCGCGCGTGTGTTTGTTATTTATATCGGTGCATGAAACAATTAAAGGCACTTGTTACTCAACCCTTGAGGAAGCAACATATCTAATTATCCGTGCTGTGTGAAAGTTTAGTGAGTTTCGTTATGGCTGCATTTGTAACAAACTTGGACATCTTTATGTTCCTCCGTGTTGAAGGAGACATGAAAAATTGGGCAAGACTCTATGAAGCTATTATTCAACATATCCCAGTTGAGACATGTTCAGAAGATTTAGAAATAATCAAGACCTTTTTGAAGAACTACATCAGTAATATCAGTCGCAGATGGGCAAGTGCTTCTAGAAATCAAAAAACTTTCATGAATAGACATGCTGCGTGGTTACAATCAAATATTAGTTGGCCAAATTGCACTACTGTTAATTTATCCGAGATTTTTCAAGCCCAAGATGAAGTTATCGAAAACATATCGTCAGAAAATACTTCAGTTGACATCGATACTACAGCAGCTGTGATTCCGTCGACATCTAGTACAACGACTGTGGGCACATCTACCGAAGTTCAGATTAGGAAGCCTTTTGTTGACCTCAGCAACAAACAGAAGAAAAGACGTTCAGAGTCTCTTTTGGACTATTCGCCGGAAGAACTTACTTTTGCATTAGTCGAAAGACTTAGGATCGACAAGAAGAATGACTTAGCTTGTGTTATAGACCATGTAACGAAGAACCCTGATAGTGTTGCTATCGTTCAAGCCACATTGTTTAAGAAAAATAGGAAAAAAACTTTTGATGAAGATCATGCTCTTGGTCTTTATACATCACTGAACCTGTCAAAATGGAAATACTTGTGTTTAAGGAAAGCGCTGTTAGATTGTGAAGTTCCAGTGTTACCATCGTATCACAAACTCCTTGAAGCTAAAAAGAGATGCTATCCACATGATTTAGAAATTACTGAGAGAGGAGCCAGAGTGAAGCTTCAAACCCTATTGGATCTAACAGTCCAGAAGATTCTTCAAATTACCGGTACCCACATTGATTCGTCAACTGAAGGATTGAAGTTAATTAGTAAATGGGGTTTCGATGGAGCTTCTTCACAAAGTACCTACAAGCAAAGGAGTGAAGATGTAAACTTCAGTGATTCATCGGTTTTCATGTCAAGTCTTGTCCCTCTTAAATTAGTTTCTAATAATAGCACCATATGGGAAAACCCAACACCTTCTTCAACACATTATTGCAGACCCATTAAGTTCGAGTTTTGTAAAGAGACCGCAGAATACATCAAGCAAGAAGAAGCTGCATTGAAGGAAGAAATAAAAAACATCGATTCTACAAAATGGGCAGGGCTAGAGATTAGTCACGAGCTTCATATGACAATGATCGACGGAAAAGTGGCCACTATTATAACGGATACTTCATCTGCATCTGCCTGCAATATTTGCCTTGCTAAGCCGACTGAGATGAACAAGCTGTCAGAAGTATTTTCAAGACCTGTTCGAGAAGATGTTTATAAATATGGTCTTTCTACTCTTCATATGTGGATTCGTTGTATGGAGTGTATTCTACACATATCTTACAACATGGACTTTGAGATGTGGACTGCACGAGGTGCTAACAAGCAACTAAAAGCTGCGAAGAAACATTCGACACAAGAAGAATTCAAACAGCAAATGGGAATACTTGTGGATTTTGTGAAGCAAGGCTTTGGAACCACAAACGACGGAAACACAGCCAGAAGGTTTTTTAGAGATAATGAGAAATCTGCCGAAATAACCAATGTTGACAAAGACCTGCTGAAGCATTTTGCGGTTATTCTTCAAACGATTTCATCAGGATGTGCCATAGATATTGAAAAATTCAGGACTTATTGCAGAGAAACAGCTGAGATCTTTGTTGATCTATACCCATGGTTTTATATGCCCGCAAGTGTGCACAAGCTACTCATACACGGTGCAGACATTTGTCATCACTTTGGCCTCCTACCAATTGGCATTCTTTCCGAAGAAGCGGGAGAAGCAAGAAATAAAGAATTTAGAAGAGTTCGTGAATCTCACACAAGAAAATTTAACAGGATAAAGACCAACGAGGACTTGCTCCATAATTTTTTAATTAGTTCAGACCCATATTTATCCCATATTCGACCAAAATACAGCAATTCAAAGCAATTCGATTTTTTTTCAGATGTTAAAGAGCTTTTGTTGTTGCCTGAGGTAGTAACAGAAGAAACCGAAAATATGGATCTACAGGAGTTGCAGTCTGAACATGATCCGTTAATGTAAACGTGACAGATTTAGTGATGTTGTTATGTTAGAATTGAGTTTGTTAGTGGTAGTTAAAATTAAATGAAAATCAATTTAAAAAATGTATCAAAAGTACACTTTGTAAACAAGCTTATTACAAATTAGAAGATTATATTCAAGATAACAATGCTTGGGAACATGCTGGTCCTGCTCCATAGGACAATTTAAATTCTTGACAAAATCAATTGGTTGCTAATTTAATTATATAAGTACTTTGTTTTGATTAATTATTTTTCTCTTCGACATTAATTCTACATTTGAGTATTCCTCACACACTGATTCTTTGTCTTTGAAATGTATAAATGTATTTAATATTACAATTAACTTAGCTTTCATTTCTAATTTGTGGCACTGAGTACGTATTGCAGTACTTTGAGTGACTTTTTTTAATAGATCGTTTTGACATCAGTATAATTTTATGGAATTGTACAACTTATTGTAATACATTTTTTTTTATTTTTTTAAAAGAGTATGTATGGAGTTTCTTGCCCGTTCTTCTCCATACGAAACTACCTTTTGGAATGGGCAACTAGATTCAATATTTTTAATTTAACATGTGATTGACGTTCAAAAGTGCCTTTTAATGGTCTAATTGAAATAAATGATTTGACTTTGACTTTGACTTTAGTAGTTAAGTTGTGGTCGTTTGCGGACTACTTAAAATAGTCGTTTTCATGACTTCAGAAAAAGCCCTTTTCAGGGCTAAATCTATTTTTAATTGTTTCTTTTAATATGAGTCACGCTAGTGGTATAACACACAACAATATCATGATTTATCAATAGGAAATATCAACAGATGACAGAATAATCAACAGAAGATTATTTAAAAAAAATAAGCAAAATGCTTATTTTATCATAATATCACGCTTTATATTCCCCGAGCGGTTTGGCAAAGGTGTATACTACAGTATAGTACACTGTAATTTCGCCAGTTATATTTAAGTCCAAAGTGATAGGGGGCGAGTCTAAAACAAGGATGGGGCGCGCGGGGGGCTTGTTTTATTAAATTGATATTTTGGATTAATTTTAATAGAAAAACTCGTTAATAATATTAAGATAATTCAACATTAAAATTTTAAACTTTAAAGCATCGTAGGCGCCAAGGCCGCAGGGATACGCAAGCAATTTATATGTCGTCGTGTTAAGGACAATAAGTGTTTACCAGAATATAAGGTTTGCTTGCTATACTTTGATACTGAACGGAGAAAAAAAATAAAATAGATTTTCTCCCATACATTTTTATTTTCAATATTTTTTTTTGACGTGAAGGAGCAGTTTTTTTGAAAAGTTGTAGTAATAAGTATTAATCAGCGTTATATTTCCTATACGAAACAATTTTTTGTTAAGTTAAATATGCATTTTCGATCCTATGTCCACCTTTTTTAAAATCCGGACCACTGTGCGACGCAGTCTTTGTGTCTCAACCGAGGACATCCTAAGTATTCTTTATAAGTCTTCTGGGGAATGAAAAGATTACCGACTCAAGATACTAACAAGTTGTCATCGATGCTAATCGAAATATTTAATATAATTTACATGTGTTGACATACGGTATGTAACCTTAAAAGCTGTTTATAGTTGAATAAATAGTCATATCAGCTGCGCTTGTTTCATTAAATTAAAAAAAAATCAATACCTAGTACGGAGGTATTTTCTTTGAAATTACAAAAAAAAAATGAACGGTTTATGAATGACGGTAGTTTTAGGGAGCAAATAGGTATATTTTCAAAATAATAGTAGGTGCAAACAAATTAAGAACATCCTTCTTTTTTTTATTCGGTTAAAATTAAGTGATATCCCTAAATCAGACGCGACTGAGACACCCCTGGTGATTAATGTCGCTAAATTAATTACAATTAAGATGTAACTAATGATTTGACTCGGTCACCACTGAACACTACTGAACCTGCAGTTGTGCAGGATCAGTGAACATGCGAGGATCTAGAAGGAAGGTCGACTTCGACTGCATACCTCTTACTCAGGTATTTCGTAAAGAATTTTCCTTGAAAATTTCACTTTTGTGGAGAAATTTTGCCAAGTTACTTGGATCTCTCAGGGTGGTAGATAAGGTCTATTGTGCTTCTTTTTAACCAAATACTTAAAAGCCAGGTGTCCTTATTTTAGTGTAGACGCATTCAATGCGTAGGATTTGAGCATAGAAAAAACCGTACAGATCTGAATTCATGAAATGACGGTTCGTAAAAGCAGTACTAATTGTATAATGGCTCGTACACTAAATTCAAATTCAATGCGTTTGAATTTAGAACAAATTTGGTTGGAATTGTAGTACATCGATGGTTAAGCTAGAACAAATTAAATTCGCCAATACTTTCAATTATTATCTACTATGTATACATATACCAGTTTCGAGAGGAAACAAAGTGCAATACTGTTGAGTGTCTGGTCTCACGTTATGGAAGAGATTTACTGCTCGAATAATGTAATAGGTTGCTGACCGGTACATTGGCGAGTTTCAACAATATTTTGATTGTCATATTTTGATAGTCATTAAAGTACTTGTGCTTATAGTAGTCAGAAAACTCTTCCAAAACTCGCTTTAAATCAGGATTTAGATATGCTTCGTGTTCAATTTCTTCGCATAGTAGCCGCCACGAGTCGTGAGCACAAACGACAAGTTCATTTTGAGTTGTTTGGCGGCTACTCTAAGTGCATGTTTCCCACGACACTGCCAATTTAATCAACAACAGTCCTTTTTTTAAAACTATCTTTTGGGGTCTGGAAAACATCCACCAATATCGTGGCAGACCCAAGCGGAGATGTCTGAATGAGCTTGACGCCTACAGGCGGGATCGGTTCACATTAGCTCTGGATCCTCCCCTGACTGGAAAGGAGAAAGGGAGGCCTTTGCCCTGCAGTGGGAGAACACAGGCTAAACATCAAATAAACAATAATGAACCTGAAAGTAATCAAATATTGTGTTTTTTCCAGATCCCGGAGCACCACCAGAGCTCTGCGTCAGGGTTCAGCGATGGCGACAACACGGCTGACGACCACACCGAAGTCCTGTCAGATGATGACAGAGCCAAGTAAGTTGATGACCAGTTTAGTTGCTAGTTGAGTTTGTCATCAGACCTTTGACAAGGATTCAGAAACATACTCAGCTAGAATAAAGGGTCTTTAAATACATTATGATTTAAATTTATAGAGGAGGTAAGTACCTAATGATGCCCTAGAAACATTGAAGTTACCTAATTAAGTATTGAAGAGGTCTCGATATCTTCATATTTGTTCCGGGTCTGGTTGTTTGTCTGTATGTGTTAATATGTTTGTAAATGCACTTGGACACAAAAAAAAATCATAGTGTGAGTCAAGGATTTAAAAAAAAATTGATATCCGCTCCGATACTTAATTTGACATATAAATATTATTGTAATACACAACCAAATACTCACACAGAATAAATCTCCTCAAGTACTTATTTCCCAAGACCAATATCTGGCATTTCCTTTCATCCAAATGAGTCCACTTGGAATCTAGGTCCTCTTAGCGAGGGTTGCATCAAATCAGGAGTTAATAAGGAAGGACGATGACCGATGCATTGCGAAATGTCGGCGTACCGCTCATTGTGTGAGCTGCAATGAGAGGACAAGACGGATAGATGACAACTACAAGTGTGCCAAGGGAATTGGTTCGAAGGATTCTTGACATCAAATCATTAATGTAGAAAAAAAGTCTAAAGTCTAAGCATTTTTAAAATTAACCCTTAATGTTCGTAACATGCGAACTTTTTACAATAAAACATTTTTACTAATAGGGTAGAAGATATGAAGTTTGTAAAATTTGATGATTATAGAGATTAAAAATAAAACAAAATAAGAAAGAATCGTTTTATCAATAATTGTAAGATTTAAATATAACTTACAGAATCCTAAATTTTATTCACTTTTGTTTGAAAAAAATATCGTGGAAGGACTTGTGTCTCTATTAAACTCACTTTTACACTCCCTATAAGCGGGAATTAAGGGAGTGTGATATTTTTGTAACACTTAGTTAATTATATTATTTGAACACGTAAATAATATGGTATGTAGCAGTAATGTCACAATGAGTTAAAATTAAATAAATTTAATCCGCAAGTATCTGTTCTCTTTTGATTTGTTACATAAATGTTAATTGAGGCTATACCTAAAGGGATAAACCACATACAGGCACTTTTGAATTATCAAGGACTTGATCAGTTAGTCAGAAAGTTGAAGGTAGTTCCCCGTAGTCCTTTTCCACAACAGGTATTTAAGTTTCTAACGGGTTAATCAATTTTGTTTCGAAATTCGTTTTCCTCAATTCACTTTAGAACGGCTACCTACAATAAATATCATATATACAATAAATCTTGAATTAACTATCTAAGTTATAACTTTTGCCTTTTGGAGCTCAGAATAAATATCAGGTGATCCTGTGAGAACGATTGAAGTACTGCGAGAGGAACATATAATAGGTATGAGTATGTTTTGGGGAGTGATATGAAGATTCAAATGACATGATTGCAACACACGCTGTTTCGAAAAAAATTAAGAGTGGTATGCCATTTCGAAAACACGCATATTCCAATCTGAATTTGTCTGGGGATCGAATTCTCGACGCAGTGATTACCAAGAACTACCTACGCTACGATGATAAAACTGACACTGTCTTTACTATCGATTCATAATTTAAAACATCGTATTGATATGACGTTATCCCTCATAAGGGTCGGGTTACATGTTCCTCAGTTAATGTTTACATTACGCAACTGTTTATAATGGACAGTAGGAACTTGTCTATTTTACGTTTTAAGACCCCGCCACACTGGAGGGGACAACATGCGAGTGTGGTCAGACACCGTACTGTGGTAGTATTTGTACGTGGCAAGATGTTTAGTTGCAGACACCAGAGAGCCTAGTGACAGTTTTTCTACCTATTCGTTTTATCGCTTTAACGCTGACTACAATTAGTAGGGAATTGAAATAGCGCTGTCTAGTGACTAGAATGGGAATCATTATTCCATAAAAATTGTAGTTAAAGAAAACGCGATCGAACGCGTTTGAATCGGTAGTCAGACTTGCACTAGGCACTTAGCCCGTTATACAGTATATTACAATACTATGGGTGAGAATACACAATTGCGGGAAGCCGCTGTCTGAGAATCTGAGTGCGCCCACCACGGCCACGTTGTCTGTCCCAGTGTAGCCTGGCCTTACCAAGACAGGCACTTTTTCACATATAGAAGCAACAAGAATATTGTAACAAAGATGAATGATGACAAGATTAATGGGTTTTTCTATTAAATTCTCAATACCAGCTTGGATTTAGGATTTGTGCCCGGTTAATGGCAACAGGATCGGTCCCTATTACTTA
This sequence comes from Caradrina kadenii, assembly GCA_947462355.1. NCBI lineage: Eukaryota > Metazoa > Arthropoda > Insecta > Lepidoptera > Noctuidae > Caradrina > Caradrina kadenii. The sequence continues at coordinate 13,963,929 of OX381686.1, read as the reverse complement.
CATGGGTCAAACATTCTGGCGGACTGTTGGTGTACATTGGTACACCACTGCCTAACCTATCAGGGAATAGAGGCGTAATTTTAACTTCCTGTGCTATTTTGAACACTATAATTGTTCACACCCTGGAAAATACATTACGTAGAACATTTACAATGGAAATCAGAGAATGTTAAAAGAACGAGGAAAATAGTATTTCTATATTGATGATGACTTAACATCATCGAATAAGCTCTTGTTGTTTTTACGAATAGATCATTGTTCCAGTAACTATGTAACTCTATAGAGATTGTATTGTACATAAATCTTGAGCGCGTTGGTAATGAATATTAGAAAATAAGAGAATATCTTTATTTGCTTGGAAAGTATTTACAAAAACAGGTGATAATGACTTTTTGTTTCCTATCATACAAAAAATTAACGTAACTTTCCTTTATTTAACTTTAAATAAGAAACACTTTAGCACTGTATTTTCGCGCTTAATATTTGTAGGATTAGTTACTACAAAAAAAAAACACAAGGAATTTTCCAAATAGGTTTATGAATAGCGGAGTTATGAGGTAACAAACATTTAAAAATATTTATCACAAAATTCCACAACAAGCAAAGATGAATGCATAAAAAGAAATGCAACCGAATAGAGCATATTCTTTCTTCAAGTTGGTTGAAAAGCACGCACCCTAGGTCGGCGCAGAGATATTATATCGTCGCGCGCGCATGTGTAACATACCGGTCAGTATAACTCGCACTCGCTTCCGAACGACTCCTGCGCATCCCGACATAAGATCTATAGATCTTTAGTGACTTTTAAGCCAGTTTGTCTGTGTTGTGAATTGTGTCGTAAATAATTTAAAGGATTTTTCTAAAGCGCCATAATCTAAAGGTAAAAATAATAATTGTGTTTTTTTTTTTACAAATTTATACTTTTTGAGAACTTTCTATATAGAGATGTGTTGGTTAATGCCATTATTATTTTAAATGCGAAAATTTGTGAGGATGGATGGATGGTTGTTAGGTACTCTTTTAAGTTGAAACAGCTGAACGGAATTGGCTGAAGTTTGACTCACATATCATCTGGCTTCACGAAAAAATAATTATTTTCACCCCGTTTTAGTGTTTTATGGGATAATTTAGGATATTGGCTGAAGAATCACTCATTTTGAATATCGACTTTATCTAAAGCACGTCCCGCAAAATTCATTAGGTACACTCCTTTTATTTTTAATGTAGTCGCGTAAAGATGAAGTATGGTCGACAGTTCAAAGTCCTTAATTTCACGAAGCACCTTAAGTGGAAAAACTTGTATAATAACGATAAAAACAAGTTTTGATGTGATTTTTCGTAGAATCACAAGTAATCCGACGCTAATGTTCCTTATTTTACGTCAACATAAGCTCGTATTTCTTGCGTTTAGCTGATAGCATGTGACATGACGAAAGCATGTTATTAAAAAAAAAACAAAGGTGTCTTAAGCATGGTTATTGTTTCAACTTAAATAATTCCTTATGCAATTGTCAAGAGTATTTAATATTTTCATAAATAATCGTTTAATTATAAACATTGTAAATATGGAATTATTTATTTCAATAAAACCATTCAAAAGAACTTTCCATCACCATCTCGCCTGTATTCCCCGAAGGGTTAGGCAGAGGTGTACCAATGTACACTGACAGTTTACCGGTATATTTAAGTCCCATATCATAGGGTGCGAGCCTATTGCCATTAAACGGGCAAAAGTCCTAACTACGAGCTGCTACTGAGAATTTCATAGAAAAACCCAATAACACTTTTTGCTCGACTAGGGAATTGAACCCAAGACCTCTAGCGTAGCAGTCGCGCTCAGGACCACTACGATAACGAGGCATTTAAGGAATATGTTCTAAGATTATACATTAAATATGAGTTTTTTTTTCTTTTATGTCATTGGATGGCAAACAAGCCGACGACCCTCCTGGTGTTAAGTGGTCACCTCTGCCTATAGACATCTACAATACCAGGGACCTTGCAAATGCGTTGTCATTCCAGAGACATAGTTGAAATGTGCCATGTGCCTGTAATTACACCGGCACCCATACCCTTCAAACCAGAAGGCAGCAACGCTGCTTTGCGACAGATGAGGTTGTGGCTAGACTTTGAACGTTTTAAATTCTCTTCTTACTTCTAGAAATCCATGTTCATCAGAAATTACTGTGATAATTAAGTACTTATTTATTATGAAACATTGACCCGATGTTATCTCACATTGCATTCCGATTCCATTTGTTTTGACTGACAATATCGGCTGTCTTTTGTTAAGAAAATATTTGAGATATTAACAATTAAAATCGAACTACATAGGGGTTTTCATTTACTTATTTTTTTGATGTAAGTCATTTATAGCCGCTAGTTAAATCGATTGATGGTGTGGCGACGCGTCGCCACGCTTTATGATGGTATAAAATATGCAAAATTATGCATTTAGTTTCAGTTTCTGTCGTAATCTGTTCTTTTCTGCATATTACTTGTACAAAATAATTTCGATGTTTCTCATCTGCCAGGTGTCCCGTGACGGCTCACAATTTTTTTCTTATATCTTGTATAGTTTTGGTGATTTCTAAACGTACACAGATCTTTACCTTTATGATTTCTTCTACAGGTTGTTAGGTTTAACGATGGATGGACTATAAAAAAGTGCAGTACTCTTCAAAATTAATATTGTTTAATGTAAGACCAACCTTGAAATAGCGAATATGAAATCAGCTGATCCATACATAATTTATGGACGCATAACACAACAAAATATAGGACACACTTGATATTTTTTTGGTATTTTAAGATTTTACCCATAGAAGGTTGAAAAGAGTATGCTTAGATGGTTCGGTCATGTTAAGAGTATGAGTAAAGGAGACTAACAAAATGGATTTATTTGACAGATTTGAGTGGCAACGCCGAGAGGCGACGCCTTAGAAAGACCTACCCTGACCTTATTGGTGAGGTTCTTCAGAAAGGTCGGGTGTGCAGTATTCTTAACCGGCGTGCTTGTAAGACCAGATGTATGAACGTGGACGAGGCGAAAGAAGTAAGCAGGTGGCGTTCTGTGGTTTCTGCCTACCCCCATGGGAAAAAGGCGTGACTTTATGTATGTATGAATGTAAAATACGTCACTTGTTTAATCTCACACCCAGTACAGTATTCATGGCAGAGTAAGGGATTTTGTTTTACAAGCGGTATCTGATCTCATTCATCTAATAGTTTATTTATAATGTGATTACTGATTAGGATTATCTATCACTATTTATTATAGCATAAGACAAAAGCGACCAATTAATGATAGTCATTAGGTTATATTGTTCAAATAACTGCATTTTAATGATATTTTTCATGTTAATTACAAATAGTGTACATTGCTTTATAACATAACATACCAACACGCCTGTATTCCCCGGAGCGTTAGGCAGAGGTGTAACAATGTACACCCACAGTTTGCCGATATCTTTAAGTTCTCATGTAATAGAGGGCGAGCCTATTGCCATTAACCGGGCACAAATCCTAACTCCGAGCTGCTACTGAGGATTTCATAGAAAAGCCCAATAACACTTTTTGCTCGACCTGGGAATCGAACCCAAGACCTCTAGCGTAGCAGTCGCGCTTAGGACCACTAGGCCAACGAGGCTTTGTATTTATCGTGAAATAACGAAGATAACTTGGGAATAACGATAGCGTTGTAAGGATATTAGTGAAATGTTATAGTGAATGGAGTTTAGTAAAATTGAAAAATTGTTAGACAGATAGTCAGAAGCCGGCAAGTCTGACAACCAGTCTTACTAAGAGGTATCGTGTTGCCCAATAACTGGGTTGTGGAGGTCAGATAGGCAGTTGCTCCTTGTAAAAGATTGGTATTCAGCTGCATGCGGTTAGACTGGAAGCCGACCCCGTCATATAGCTGGGATAAGGCTACGCAGAGAGTTACAGAGATTAGAAGTTTGTTTTATTTATGTTTAGTTTATTTAACCAATTTTTTTTATTTATGTTTAACTTTTAATTAAAAAAACTACAAGTTTGTTTTGCATTCTCTATGCTATTTACGGCCTTAAAGTAGAATATGTTAGCATTTTCTGATAAAATGAAAGGTTACTAAAGCTAAGCCCCGGGGTTACAGATAATGTTGTGTATTTCGAGATTAGTTTTACAATTTTACATCTTAAACGCGGATTGTGACTGATACTGACGTTAATTACTGTTTGTGAAGTAATTAGTTTAATGCGTGGATTGGCCTTATTACGTTTATCTTGGAAGTGTGTAAATATTTTGTTAAAAACTGCTTATTTGCATTACCTTTTCTTCATCCTTTATTAATTTTGGAAATATTTACGAATTGTTTTACGATGTTTTTTAAACAAAATTACTAAAAAAAAAATATTTGTAGGTCATACAAATATTTGTTCCGTATTGTCTAAGAACATCGATTTATCGTCCTTACTTTCGTTCCTTTGTAAATACCTATCCATAATTCCATAACTATGATTAATTTAGCAATATTTCATGTAATACTCACTAAAAAAAAACAAAACTGGGATATCCAAGAATTGAAATAACTTCTATTCTTCTAGTCATGCAGAATAACACTACAATATTAAAGCGTATAAATAAAAAATCTAAAAGAAAAGTCAGTTGGCAGTTCAGTTGTAACCATGGCCTACTTTGTACATCAAACCGTGAAATTAGACGCGTCTTAAAACTGAGATAAAAGTAATCAAATGAAACGATTGCAATTAACATTCTTTTGACTTCTCAACAAGTAGAATCAACGATACGAGATGGTGCAATAGTAAAAACCATAGTTTGTTATGAATAGTCAAAGTTTTCTCACCCAAAACTGTATGCAAATAGACACTTTGATACGATATCTGGGGATAGTACTTTACCTTGCGCACTGTTCGATTTTCAACGCTCGGCTCAGCGCCGAGAGTCTAACGTCCAGCAACTGAAATTACAATGAAATATTAAATGGTACTGTTTGTTTTTTGTTAGAACGCGATAATCTCCGGAACTACTGGTTCGATTCTGAAAATTATTTTGCTAATAGGAAGCTGGGTTATCTATGAGTACATAAAGGCGATATTTTGTTTAAAAAAAAATAGAGATCCGTAGGAAATTTACGCGGAAATCGCGGGGAAACACTGGTATTGACAAATAGGGAAAATTTCGTGAAGGAGAGTAATACGGCTAGAAGATTTCAAGAGCACTCAAGTTCTGATAATCTAGGCTTAAAGTAGATAGCTCTCAACTAGCTATGTTACCTAAAAACGTGTCCTACTGCACATAACGCGTATTTTTAATATCATCTACTGAACCAGCGAGAGATTTTTAAAATGAAAATTAATTAAGTAAAGCAAACGTTCATTTTGAAAAAGACAAGTATAACATTATTTACATTTACTTGATTTTCAGTGGATTTTTAGTTCAGTGTGAAAGATTAAACTAGAGGTAACCTTGAATACAAAATCTACTTTAGTTGCTAGGGATATTTATGTCTAGATTGTACAGCGTGTAACGAAAAGGGAATATACATATCAAAGGCACGGATTCTCTTGGTGTTAACAAACTACATAGTAACATTTTTCTAATACCTATACTCACAAAATTATAAAGTTAAGAAACATTTAACTAATAAATCAAATGTTTCCAATTTAATTCTACACATCACTTCACAAAGTCAGCTGATCGGTGTCAATAAACTACAGACAAAGAAACAACTCCGTCAAAGAGTTATTTCTCCTGCCACGTTTGTTATGATTTAAACTTAAAACAGATGAAAAAAAAAATATATTATGAATTTTCAAAGTTATGGCTTTTGAGCTGAAATTGTGTATAGAGATTCAGTACCGGATACACTCTTCGCCCCGTTTGTAAGGATATCCCCTTTCTGTAACACGCTGTATATGCCATTTATACCTACTTTAGTCTCGTCAAGTCTAGTGGAAGATAAGTAGTTGAGTAGGAAGCTCAGCAGAAGTGATGAGCATAGCTGTGCTATGGAAAATTAGATAATGTCATCATTATCATTTGAGCCTATAAGGATCTCTTTACAATTCGTCGCTACCTTATAGAACGGGCAACTACATTCAATACAATTCTGTTTTTCTTGTATTTTCTTTTTTTATTCGTTGGAATTTCTCCTGTATCGAGCGTGTGTTTACAAACATATAAACTCACACAAACAGCCAGACCCGGAACAAGTATCTGTAGGCCATACAAATATTTTTTCCGTGCGAGAATTGATTTCGGAACACTCAGCGCAGTAGCCAATCGAATTGACTGTCAAAAGTGCCTTTTAATGTTCTAATTGAAATAGAACGTTTTATTAATGTATAGATTAAATATTTACAGCCTTACAATTACATAAAAAAACCGTAATATTAAAAAAAAAGAAAAAATTAAACAGAAGATTTGACTTTTGCTTTCAATTAAGCGAGTCGCCCTTTTCGGTTCGCGGTGTGCCGAACCGCATGTGGTGAACCGGATGTGCCGAACCGGATTGTATAAACCGCTGATGTGTATACCTGTTGTTACAAATTCTTGACCTCTAAAATCATGAACACTCAAGTGTCCATTATGACAACCTCAAGTGTTTGTCAGTGTTACTGTTAACCGAATGATACCTACGTAAATGAGTTTCCTCATTAACACGCGTCGTGCGACAGTTTGTTAAAACTCCATCGTTGTTTAGTCAGTGTGTCCGTTATCTTGGAGTGTTGTTACGTCATGTTCACTTGTTTTTGACAGTTTTATTTGCATTAGGATTTGTTCGTCTTGGAAATGTGTGGGAAGGACAGATTCTTCAGCTCATACTGTTTTTTATAAATGCAAAAGTTTGGATACATGTTTGTTTCTTAATTACGCCAGAATAGTTGAACAGTTTTGCATGAAATTAGGCACAGATATACATGTCTAGAACAGCACATAGGCTACTTTTTACCACGGAAAAATGTACGGTACCCTTGGGATAATATATCAACATTGACGTGGATGAATTCACAGCAGAAACTAGTGAATAATATTTACCTACACTTTCTTGTTTTTGAGTCTCGCTCATATTCGATTTTTATAGCATTTCGTAGACATCTTTGTATAATAATTAAGTATTATAAATGGCTAATGTTAAAAATAGTTTTAACGGAATAATAAAATCCTTATAATATAGCTACAGATGATTACATCTGACCTTAACATGGAAGCAGTTAGGCAAGAAATCAAGGACAAAATAAATAAATATGAAGTAAGAATTGCACACCATCTTAACATATGTTATTAAGGTACCTTACGATGAAACAAAGAAGCCACGAATGCTCAAAAGAAAAAGTCCTTAGGACATATTATTGTGGGATATAGGGTTCTTCAATAAAAATTATTCTTCTTTAAAACTTTTTACTTTTATTTCTTTCGCTTCTGTAACGTCTTCCCTTCCGCTTCGCACACTCACTGTCCACCCACACCCCTTCCATGTTCTTCCTCCCGTCCTCCGTCGTCCCGCTTCTCACTCACACATAGCAATCTATCTCTTTCTTCCAGTTGCGTTCCGTTTCCCACATTCGGCCATCCGACATTCATGTCTGTCCCCAGACATGCTAAACTGACTTCCATTCCTCATTTCATTCTTACGTTCATCACTACATCCTCATCAACCAAGACCACTTAAACTAATCACAAACATTAACAACAAAAGAAATGAAATCCCTGTCTTACACAGTTCTTAACTAAACTCATAAATGAACACAATGCAACTGTTAACTTCCAGAAAACATGTAAGAAACTTAAGCACTATTAAAAAAACAAAACAGTAGTATGTTAGCTTACAACATTAATCGGTTTATAAGATTGAACTTCAATTTATATTTGCTAAACAACACATAAATAAAACTTAAGAACTAATGGAGAAAAACAAACATCCATTGTTCAGTCTTACGTCCATACATCACCACAATCAAAGCATACTTACTCAATTTCTTTATCATTGTCAGGCCACCTCTTCATCCCATCAGCAGAGCAAGTGGTCCTTATGGGACCTTCAGATGTGACATCATCCTTTTCGACGTCATAGCGATCGTTTCGCTTGACCCTAGTAATCTTATATGGGCCTAGGTACTTTGGCTTTAGTTTGAGTCCTGGGCCGAATTGTGTTCTTTGTACTGCTACTCGTTCACCAACTTCATACTTAGTACTCTCCTTCCTTTTTTTATTATAAGTTCTTGTATTTTCTTCCTGAATTTTTAATATTTGTTCTTTGGCTCTTTTTCTTAATTCTTCTCTTTCTTCACTGAATTGTTCCAGACTCTCTTGCTGTAATAAATCAATTAAAGGTATATCTTCTTTGGATTTCATCTTGACACCTGTTAATAGCTCGAATGGACTAGTGTTAATGCTTCTTTGGAAAGTGCTGTTTATTGCACGTTGCAAGCGACTTACATGTTTGTACCACACTGATGGATCTTCTGTACATAACTTCGTAAGAGTTGGTTTAATGATTCCGTGTATCCTTTCCACCTGTCCATTCCCTCGTGGCACTCCTGTTGTTATTTTTATGTGTTGTATATTCTCACTCTCACAATATTCTTCGAATTCATGGCTAGTAAAAGCAGTACCCCGATCGGTGACAATCCTATCTGGATTCCCAAAAGTCTGTTGGTGTATTTTCAGCTTATCCAGAGTTTCACTACTGGTGGTGCTCTTTGTAGGGAAAAGCCACACGAATTTAGTAAAAGCATCAACTATTGTAAGAATGTGATTATACCTCTTTCTGGTCTCAGTCATTGGTCCAATGTGATCCATGTGAAGGGTATGCAGGGGGGTTCCCTCCTTCTGAATAGGGTTAAGAAAACCTTCCTGTTTCCCCTGCTTCTTTGTCGCCAGCAAGCATGGTACGCAGCTTGCAATAAAGTGATCAATTTTCTTGTCTATGTCTTTGATGTAGAAATCTTTAACAAGGAGTTCCTTCATTTTTCTCTTTCCAAAATGACCATTGGCATGCACTCTTCGTAAGACTTCTTTTTCCATGCTTCTAGGAATTACCAGCTGCTTCTGGTCACTCTTGAAAAGAATATCGTTTTCCAACCAATAGTCTAAATAGGGTTTGTCTTTTACGATTTCAATAATTGCTTTCAGTCCTTCATCCTGAATTTGTGCTTCCTTGACTTGGTCATGAAGGCTTGCTACCATGACTGAAATATAAGGGTGTCTGCTCAATGCATCCACATGTCTCATCCCTGAGCCTTTTCGGTGCTCAACTTCAAAGTCATATTGATCTAAAAACAACACCCATCTTGCAATCTTAGCTGATAAGTCCTTTTTCTTAAGGGTTAGTGCAAAAGCTTGACAATCTGTAACAATCTTAAAATGAATGCCAAACAGGTAATGTCGAAATTTCTTTATCGCTTCAATTATCGCTAGAGCCTCCAGTTCATAGCTTGTATACCTTTGTTCAGTATCCTTTGTCTTCTTACTCATATACTGGACTGGATGTAAACCACTATCCGGATGCTCCTGTAATAGTATTGCCGAATAAGCAATGCTAGATGCATCTGTATGCACTTCCGTGGGCAGATTGGGATTGTAAATCTTCAACACTGGACCACATGCCAGCTTCTGCTTCAAAATGTTAAAAGCATTACGTTGATCTTCTTCAAAATTAAAGATAGCATTTTGTTTTAATAAGTCCGTTAAGGGTTTCGCTATTGCAGCATAATTTTCTATATACTTTCTGAAGTAAGAAGTAAGTCCTATAAAACTGTGTACCTGCTTAGTTGTTCTTGGTTCTGGGTATCTCACTACAGCATCTGTCTTCTCTAAACTCGGGCTAATTTCACCATTCTGTATGCGATGACCCAGATATTCAATTTCACTACATATCAAGTTTGCCTTCTTCCAATTTATCTGTAGCCCATATTCTGAAGCAACTGATAAAACTTCTTTCAGTCTTTGCACACCTTGTTCCTCATCCTTTGCTGGAATGATAATGTCATCGATAAAAACTAACATTATGCCCTTTTCAATTAAACTCCTGAAAATTGTTGACACAAATCTCATAAAATACTTTGGACAGTTTGATAACCCAAAAGGTGCACGCAAAAACTCAAATTGACCGTGATGGGTCACAAATGAGGTGTAGTGTATTGACTCTTCACTGATTTTCAAGTGAAAAAACCCATTTTTCAAATCAATAACACTAAATACTTTGGAGTCTCGCAGTTTATCAATTAAATCTTCAATGACAGGTAGTGGATACTCATCCTTTACCATCTTCTTGTTGAGTTGTCTGTAGTCTACACAGACCCGCGTTGAACCATCTTTCTTCCTGACCAACACCAATGGGCTAGCATATTCTGAGAAACTTACCCGTACTATGTTGTTATCCAACCATTCCATTACCTGATCCTCGACTATTTGCTGTTCCTTTAGTGACAATCTTCTTGGTTTTTGAGCCACCGGGATGTCATCCTTCAAAATAATTTTCAGTTGTATGGGTGCTTCTTTTGCTTGGACCGGCTTGTAGTCATCTACACACTGTAAAACCTCCTTTTTGACAGTTGGGCTGACTGTGGAACCTACAACAACACTCAAACCTACAGTAAAGTAATTAATTTTTCTCATCCATTCTTCACCTGAGGGTAACAACAACACACTTCCTTCATTCATAATCATTGTCACACTAGCGAGAAATTCATGACCTAATATTAAACTATAAGGCATACAGTCTTTAGGCACAACATGGAATGTAACTCCGTCGTAACATCGTCCGTCAATCACAGCACAAGTTGTAAACTTCCCAAATGAACGCACTTGTTTTAGTCCGAGACCCGACAACACAACACCATCTTCAGTCGTCCTTGGCTGGCCGATCACGTCATAGAAGTCTTCTGACATTAAGTTGACATCGCTTCCAGAGTCAATAAGCGCCATTCCTTCGGTATTTTCAACAAGAATACTCAAAACCGGCTTGCCCGACTTTTTGTTAGGTTTGTTTACAATTTGCAAAACTTCTTTATTTTCTTGGCAGTGACAGCTGTCATCTGCGTCATCGCTGTCAGTGGTGCCAACATAATCCGTAGTGAACATGGCGGACTTCGAAGTGCTGGGATTCGTCGGATTTCTGCCCGAACGACGTCCGTCACGTTGGCAGCGCTGTCGGTCGTCTCCGCCGCTGATTGGCCGACTCGATCGGCTGTCGAAGTTTTCCGAAGGCTTCCGATCGTCTTCACGTTTCGTCGCCGCCGTGCACTTTGAAGAAATATGGCCGAATTCATTGCACTTGAAGCACTTAAGACCCTTTTCCTTATGAGGACAGTTTTGCGACGAATGATTAAGTTCTCCACAATTATAGCACCGCAACTCACTGCTTGTATCCTTCCTTGAATTTCGGCTGTGGCCACTAGATCCTTGATTACGTTGCGTGTCACGTCGCGCCTTCATTTTTTCTTTCACTTGTTCATAAATTTTCAGCTTTTCCTTCAGTTCACTGTAGCTCGTAACACCGTACAATAATATTTTATTCGTTTCTAAGTCTTGAATGCCATCTATGATGTACTTGATCGCAACGTAATCGGGAATCTTACCCCTTTTTCCGAGTTCCTTCATTATAAGCACGTAATCCATGCAACTTTCGTCAGATTTTTTCTTACGTGCACTCATCATCTCATGAATCGTCTTCTGGTCGATCGTGTCGGGAAACTCCTTGCTGATGGCTTGTTTCAATTCGGCCCACGATTTGAACGGTCTTTCGCTTCGTAGCCATAGCCCCGCTGTTCCCGTCAACGATCTACGCGCAATCACGAGCTGTTGGAGCGGCGTCCATTCAAATATTTCCGTATTGTCTTCGATATCTTGAATCCAACGGCTCACTGGGTAGGTATGGTCTCGACCCGAAAAATTACTTATAAAGTCTTCAGCATATTGTACACCTCTTGGTGACACGTCTTCAGTAGTTTTCGGCATCTTTCCGTCTTCAGTCTTCGTCGTAGATCGTAAAATATACGGTTTTTCGTTACCAACGTCCTGTCGCCGCGCACCACGTGGCACGTGCAGCGAGAAAAAACTTTTGTCGATTCGTCGTTAATTTTGTCGTCGATCGTCACGTCTTCTTTTCTATATCCCGGACGAGCCCCCAAAATTGTGGGATATAGGGTTCTTCAATAAAAATTATTCTTCTTTAAAACTTTTTACTTTTATTTCTTTCGCTTCTGTAACGTCTTCCCTTCCGCTTCGCACACTCACTGTCCACCCACACCCCTTCCATGTTCTTCCTCCCGTCCTCCGTCGTCCCGCTTCTCACTCACACATAGCACTCTATCTCTTTCTTCCAGTTGCGTTCCGTTTCCCACATTATTATAGACTGAATAGTAAAGCAAACTTGCTAATGTACAAGTATCGCACAAGTCTGACAACAAATTTTTAGGTATTGCTGAATGTTGGAATAGATAGATTTAAATACAAGACAAAAAAAAAAACTTAGCACTCTTATGTAATATAAAGAGACGAAAGACAGACAGAGGGAAGGTAGCCTGGAGGGGGTATAACGCTTTTTTCTTACGTGACGATTTCTGCCTGCTATCCCCTACCGCAAGACCCAATAAGGAACATCGTTTAAAAAAACGAATCTAGCTGTAAATATACGCATTTGCGCTTTTAAATCGTAACTTCATCACACACCTTCAACATTGAATGCATTCCAGTGTTGCTTTACCATTTTTTTCTTTATTTCAGGACTCCTCTCCGTTCCCCCCGACGCAAATCAACGGCGCCCCGCAGGTTCGGCCGGTCGGAGTTCAGCATGGACGATGACGACTACTCGCCGAGCAACTCTGTCACTTCTGTCAACTCCCTCGCCAGTCTTCTGAGGGAAAAACTACAGGTACAATATTTGATGATGTATTAGATATTCACTTTATATGTTGAATAAACATAATTAAAAAAATTTTTTTTTTTTGCTATACGGGTGTTAAGACTCGTCACATAGCTATCAACTTCCCATATTACTTATCCATCAAACTGCGACCTACGGGAGCGAAGCAGTAACCAAAAACATAACTTAACGCGGGTGAAAAAACCACATTTCCGCAGAAGCTAAATTAATGTTAGATAAAGCTAAGATGAAAGATTTGTTTGTACATTTTCAGAGCATCCCTCAAAAAATCCGCAAGAAACCAACAGACTACAAGCTCCGCGCGTTCGTGGGTCTCATGTTTCTCGCCATTGTGTTCTTCGTGTCGTTCGCGTACGTGTTGTATCACCAGCAGGCGCTGACCAAGGCCTACTTCGACAACGTGCAGTTCAACGAGCCCAAGAGACTCATCAGGATTTATAACAAGGATGATGTGGAGATACTGAGGGCCAGTTTAGGTGAGTGATATATTTTAGAACGGGAGAAAATTAGGCATAGACTACTGGTTTTTATTAAATATACAAATTACTTTATTATTATAGTCATCAAAGTTGAAAAAATATTATGATATGGAACGTGATTCTAAAAAGGTCACCTACCATGGTAACAATTATAATATATTTCTTCTACCTTCAACTTTCTGATTTACTGCTGGACTCCTTGTCCTTTTGTTTTTGGTCTTACCCGCGCGCCTCAAAGAGATGTCAGCAAAAGGAAGGGGCCACTGAGGGCCGATGCCTGCCGGGGCTGCGGGTCGTTCGCAAGAGATACCGCGCCCCCGGAACGCAAAGGGCACAAGAAGGAACATGGGTGGGTTTTAGTCAGTAAAAGTCTGACACTCCCTCCCGCCCCGCCCAGGGCGGGAGAAGTTATTTGATGATTTCCCACCCACCAAAAAAAAAAAAACCCTTGAATGGTCTGTCAAACTCTTACTGACTAAAAACCACCACGGTGGTCTCTTCCTACAGTTACGGTATTCGGTACTAAGTATACCGAGAGCGTACGCGGCTGTCACGATTCCCAATTAGAACTGATGGGCTCCTTGACATGAATTCTAGTTAACAGGCTTCGATGACAGACTTGTTTACCGAATGTTTAAACGATTAAGCTCATTTATTTTTTTTACTTACGACTAAATACAATGATATTCTGATATTCTTCATTGCTTTTTGTCCTCCTTCCAGCTGTCAATATCCAGGGCAAAATCAATGCGTATCCATGTCTGCCTGAACACCGGCGCAAAGATGGCTCCGAGTGCTTAGAGTGGCTCCATACCCTCCGCTTCTACCTTAAGTCCTTGCCCCATGACCCTGGCGTGGACAATACAACCTGCTACCATGTGCATTGGAAAGCCTTAAGATCTGGTAAGTAGACAAACTGAATATACGGTTGTTTTGGCGTAAAACGAAAAACGTAGGTAAATATTTGGGAAATCGCCAAATTTCTATGCGTCAACATCTTGGTTTAATTGTTTTATTATCATTTTTGGCAGTGTTATTGTAAACAATGAAGGCAACTTACAATTAAAGTCTAAATTCAGTTCCTAATTAACGTTTCTTTTTACAGATGTGTATCCAAATGACTGCTTTGACTGGAGTGCTACAAAAGTCCATTGGTACGGTGGCGGGCAGTCTTCTAACCTGACCTGGCCTTTAGATAGTGGGTCATTGGACTACACTCCTTTTATAACTGGAGATATGCAGAAGTCTCAGTGGAGCAACGTCCTCACGCGCTACTTCATTAATTCTAAGGGAGCTGCTATCATCATAGATGATGAGACACCTCTTCATGTCTCCGTCAATAAAGGTGGAAAACAAATCTGCTTAAAAGCTATGTATCATGAGTTTGCGTACCCTAATAGACTGACTGAGTTTCCAGAAATGAAATATAATATATGCACGTCTGAGGACATGGCATCATTGCACTCTTCAATCCACAGCCATCGCAGAGCCCCGTTATGGGATGGTTTAAAACCCGCCGATATGCAAACACTTGAGTCTCTCATATCTGAGCCAGTGTGGCAAATTGCTCCTAGATTTAAGCAAGAATTACGAGCAGAAACAATAGCCAAATATACTGAAGATGTTATCAATTTGGGATTCTTGAAACAGGGTCATGTGTTAATTAATGAACATTGGCAGAATGAAATAGGTGATCTATCAGTAGACATGAGTAGATTTGAAACTTTAAATACGACTGTGGATAAACTGCATAGACGAGGTTTTAAAGTAGCGTTTACTATTCAACCGTTTATTAGTACCGAGAGTAAAAACTTTGCAGAATGTGTTCAGAGAAGATTGTTGATAAGTGAAAGAAATAGTGATAGACGAATACCAGCTCTAACTCGGTTTAAATCATTGGCAAGTGCTGGAGTTTTAGACGTAACAAACAATAGATCAGTGCCCTGGTTTTTGGATAAACTACAAGCAGTAATAGATGAGTACCACATCGACTCTTTCTTCTTGGACTTGGGAACTGCCTACGACATGCCACATTACTTCCGATGCGAAAATCTTTTGACTAATCCTGACCAATACAAGAAGATCTTCACCAAGACTTTTGAGAAAATATTGAATATTATTGGAGTATCCTCAGCTGTGTCGTTGCCACGTCCACCAATCTTTGTATCTTTACCGCCATTTGAATCAACATGGGAGGCATTAAGGCTGGTTATACCAACAATGTTGACATACGGAGTCAATGGTTTCCCATTTATTATGCCCGGAGCAGTGGGAGGAGATATTTACTGGCCGGGCAGTGAGCAGTTCCTACCATCTTCTAAGGGGTTAGTGGAAACGACGAATTCTACTCAGGAGAATGGAATCGAGTTACCGGAGAGAGAGTTGTATATGAGATGGCTGCAAATGGCGACATTCCTGCCTGTGATGAAGTTCACGCATCTGCCCAGCAAGTACAATGATGAAAGGGTTTTGGAGATGGCGAAGAACTTGACTTCATTGAGACAAAGAATGGTAAGAGATTGTACTAAAGAAATTTACTTATTTATTTTGGTTTCATCAGTAGATTTATTTGGTCTAGTAAGTTAAAAAATTACTACGTTTGTATTATCAATAACAGTGGTTTCTTTATAATACGTACTATACTTTTCTAGGTAACCCCACTTCTTCTGAAATACAAACGCGAAGCACTAGAGGAAGGTTTACCCCTCATTCGTCCGCTGTGGCTGTTGAGCGGTAGTGACACTGCGCCGATGCCCGTACAAGACGAGTTCGCCATTGGTGGAGAGATCGTCGTCGCACCTGTGTTGGAACAGGGACAAACTACTAGAGATGGTAAGATTATCATGAATTAAAGTTATATCCTTAGAGATGTGAGGGATAGGTGAAAGTTTCCTCTTCCTAGGAAGGATCCTCCAACCAGGCCTATCCGCAACAGTTCTCGGGTTTAAGTAATGTCGGATATAAGCTTTTTGCAAGCATCGCCACGTTTTAAGGTAAACTATCTTTCTTCTTCCAGTATACCTCCCAACTGGACTGTGGCAAGACGGTATTGACGGCTCACTGCGCAAGGGCAACCGTTGGATGCACGAGTACAAAGTTCCTATCGACAAAGTGGCTTACTTCGTCAGGAAACCAGATGACATGAGATTCAAATAGCATGCCGGTTTCTTCTGAACATACAATGAAAAATTTCGGAAATTTCTTCGTGAATATTTTGTTTACTCTTAAGTGAATGTCGGACTTTATTAGAAGTCTTGTTCAGTATCAAAGTCCCTCCAAAGACACAGGTTAGCTATCGAAAAATTATTGAATAATTAGGAAACAAGAGTATGGTAATACAATAATAGTAATTTAATTTAATATTCAATGCACAAATGTGTGTAATGAACATTCCTATAATGTATATTTTCGTGTTCAAATTGAATATGCCTAGTGTTTTATTGCTATAATTTGATTGTGTTTTATATAAGGTAATAATTTAATAGTAGCAAATGGCTAAAATTAATTTATGTCATATTTTTTTCACTCGTTATGTCAAAAGTAATTTCATCTTTCAATTCTAGTCTTTTAAAAAAGAAAAATTCTATATTTAGGTTTTAGTGCAAACAAATATTTTTGAAGATTCTGATTTTGATTTTTTAGTAAAATAATATCCTCCCGACCGAATTTTGGTCACAGCAGGCAATCCCAAAAGAGATTCGCTAGGTACGGCAATCTGACACAACCGGAGCACAGGACTAACGGTTACGTGCTTTTCGAAGCACGAGTGTCACATCACTCTCCGGGCTGCTACTAAAGAAATCCTATAATGGAAAATGAAAATAATAATTTATCTAATCTGAGAATTGAAACTAGGAGTCCACACTCGGCGGCCGCGCTTTCGAGCAAGAGACCCAGCTGTAAGTCAATCGTGATAGATTAAAACAGACTAAGTACAATCTGCCCGAACGAGCCAATAGATGTAAAGTAAGGAACCTAATTATTTAAAAAAACCAGAATGTCTGCATATCCTTATAAAGTAGCTAGCTTCACAAAGATAGAGTAAGTTACTATGTAGAAATATTAGGTACCTAAATACATAGTTAGGCAAGGTCACCCTCGTGAGATGTTCAAAATTGTTAAGGCGTCCTCACACATCGCGATAATATCGCTGGCGAAATAGAAATATAAAATATTTCACGAATATAACGTCTTTGTGATAATGTGTGAGGATGCCTCTATGTGACAGTACTTGTACGAATCTAGTGATTATAGGTACAGGCTGACTTTTAATTTACTGTGCATCTTTCAGTGGGTGAAAGTTCTCATAAATACGAACAAATTTTACTATGATACCAACTATGAAATATGAAAATAAAAAAATAAAAACTCCTGTTTTTTGCCTCCTACCCAGTTTATGACAATTTCACGATAGCAAAAGGTGTTTGGTCAACACGCTGCCTCGAAATTATTTATTTTGAACCGTATTGTGTAGGCGATAAGGATTCCTACAAAGTTTCTATTTGTAAAGTTCACCTGTCATAATATGTTATTTCATTTTTATTTCTTTTTTTTGATCTTGGATATTTTGAATATACCTTTTTTTTGTGTAGTTTTAAGAAAAACGCGCAATGTATTTACATATAAGATTAGTTCATGTTGTTTGATTATATCTATTCATATAAACAAAGGATGCTTGTTAGATACGACAAGCAACTTTTGTAAATATTCTCTTTCCATCCTTTGTTTTTATTTATGTTAGCTATAGATATCTGACTGTAATAGTTCTAAACTATCAAAATTTTACTGTCTTCCAACAGTTTACCTTTAGTTGCATGTGCAAATTTGGCCTCTGTGTCAATGTCTTTAGCTTTTATTTTAGCAAGATCAAAAATAATTCTATTATTTGTATGTGTTTAGAATGTAAGTGCTCAGAAGCTGATGTAGATACGTAATTAATTATGTACGTAAGTAATTAACGAACATTATTGTGATTACTATAACATTCCAAAGTTAGTAGCTTATTAGTATTTAATTGTAATAAGTTTAGATGTATTATGTGTTTACTTGTATTGATCTCTTGAAGATTTTCAAATCATAATAACAGTATATTATTGTTCCACTGCAGGGCAAAGGCCTCTTCTCATTGCTTATCGCGATTGAAGACTTATGTTTATTACGAGTAAAGATTTGTTCACAATGTTTTATTTCACCGATGTCAGTAATCACCAAGATAAAGAAGAAATATAAAGAATAATAAATATAAAGATGAAAAAGTTACGTTGATGCTTGCTGGTGCCTGGTTGCAAACTCATAACATAACAACTTCGTGTATAAGAGGCGGAGGCGCCTTATCCAATGAGCCAGCTAGTCATAATGACCAATAGTTAAATAAAATCACAAGTAAATGAAAATTCAATAAAATTCACGTCTACAATATCAAAAATAAATTAGGTTCGAAAATACCAGCTTAAAAAAAATTATTAAGCTTGATTTTTGTTTTCTCAAAAAAGTCACAGCACTCGTATATTTTCTTTTTGACTGCCTAATGCTTTGCACGTTGTTTTCTGTTTCTATAATATTATTATTGCTTCATTTTAGCAAGTACCGTAAAGCCATTCCAGATTAAATTAATAATTAAGTTTAAAATAAGTTTTAACTATAAGTACAGTTATTTTAAATTATTTAATAATATAAGCGGTAACAGCGAGTGTTACAGTATGTCACGAGCAGTAAAGTTCGTGGGAGGCTATGCTAGCAACAATTATTAAGTGCATGGTCTCAACACATGCCCAAATATACTATATTTAAATATAAATAAAATAAGATAATATAAATAATGTCAAGTAAGTGCGCCAATTTAAATCTTATCACAATTTACAGAATCATGTAGAACCAATTTGAAATTGTTTTCTGTTTAATACCGTGGTGCTACTAAAGTATTGTTTAAATAATGATACCAGCCTAATATTGTCTCACTGCAAGGCAAAGACCTTTTCCTATACCAAGAAGGTTTAATAATAATTTATAAATATTATAAGTTTGTAATTCTGTATATTTTTGATTTTTATTTAGCGATCTTTGTATTGCCTTTGTTTGTAGTCTTTATTTGTAGAAATAATTAACCAAAAAGTATTGTATACGACTGTTCATTCTATAATTTCTATAATGCATTTAAATTGTAAAAAATGTGCTGTTATTAAATGTTTTAAAATCAATTGTCTTTATTTTTATACCTTTTATTACGTATATTATTCATTCAAAACTACTTTTTTTTACTTTTATATTTAAAAATATGTTTTTGTTATTCTTTGTATCTCTAGTTAATACTAATAATTGTATACTTACTACTTGCTCAGTGCGTACAGACATATTGTCTGATGAATTAGGGACATGATACTATAAATAATTCCTGGTTTCGTTCTTTATAACTTGAATTAATATTATAAATAATAAACCAAAAACGTTTTCAAACATTTTATTACTCATAATGATTCATACATTACCACCAAACACGCTGAATGGGTTATAGCAACATGACTGATACAATGATAATTAATGAGTACTTTAAATTACATACAATCATAAATATGCACCTAGTTGCCCTTAAGGGCTTGACATTATTTAAATTATTAAACATTTTTGTTATACAGCAGGTTTGTTAATAAAGCAAGCAAGCATTTTAAATTATTCTTGGTAATTTAAGTGCATACGACAGAATATTTTAAGGTGGTACTAGATAAATGGCATTCACATATTCAGATTAATCTATACTCCATTTTTTATAGCATTAGAAAAATAATGGCAGTTATTGTGTAATATGGTTAAAAAAACTGCATTCTTGGTAATTCTTCTGAAGTGAAAAATTCGTTAGCCGTATTCAGGTAAAACTTGTGGGTTCGCGTCACCAAAAATGCTAATGCACCACGTCGCCAACATGCAAATGTCAATGCATCAGCGATATGCTAACGTGACGTTCCGCTAAACGTGCGGCAGTTTTTCCAAAGTTTCTACTCCTGTCGGCAGTCTCCATGAATGTAATTTTTTTTGTGTAACTGTATATTTATTGTGAAATAAAAGAGCTAACGTTGCAATTTCATTTTACTAATGTTATATTAAATGGAATATAATAACGTGCATGACTGACGTAGTACGAATATCCATCAATCATAAATTATTTTTTAAATGTCTAGTTATTTACGTATTTTGCTTTGATTAATTATAATTTAATGATTATTAATAATACCGTATGCACTTAAACTTCTTTACTAATACAACATTACCGTAACAAATCCTTTAATACAATTAATTAATTTAGGCGTATACAGCATTTACCTTGCAACAGATTGAAGCATTGACTTTAGCTGTTCAACAAATCTGATCAGTCTTACTTACCACTAAGCGTGTTACTTGCACCATGTAAACGATGGCAGTGGAACTTTTCATGTAAAAATGACACGTAAAGATTCCCTGCACACGGGTGATATTATCGCTGGGACGAAATACAAACAGAAATCGTTCTACTGATAGATTTATATCGCCCTGGCGTAATTTCGGCGACTCACTTTCAGAAACGTAAATTACGCTGCGTTTACGGTAGTTTAAAAATAGTTCTTAAACCTCTATGCTCGTTTATATTAAGTTTCATGTGATGTGTTACATTTCCACCCTCATCATTTACAGGGCGCACCATCAATACTAATAATGTTACGCATCGGTTTCTAGCACCACTTAAACATTCAAACTCGTTTTCGAGAATAGAGCGTGATAAATGTCTAACCATTCTTCAAAGTTGCTTAAAAGGTATGTAAAGTACACAAGATTCTTATCAATGAGTACGGTTCAATGAGGTGAAATTATTCTCTATTAAATTCTCAACAGTAATGTCAATTATCGTAACGACATACTTGTTGCTGTTAGGTTCTATATAAATTGTCTCGTTTAACACGCTCTATTTTCAAACGAATATCCCACATTGTTACCTACCTACAAAATCCATATTTCCCGTTTATTTTACTCCTTATATCGATGTAATTTACTTGAGAGCTAAATATAAGACTTGCTGCACGCCTAATCGTGTCGCAACATTCGGTTCGGTGCAATGCCGAACCGAATGTACCCACTCGGTTAAGTGTGTAGCGCACGCCTGATACGATCTCAAGCTGAACCGTTCGAACATTCCAATTCCATTTCATTTTATGTTAGTGTTTGAAGTTTTGAGTGATGACAAACAGTCATACGGTGTACCTGGTTGTTTTCTCTTAATATATTTAAGTAATCCTAGGCTTCTTTAGATGGCGTTGAGGTAAAGCAGGTTGTAAGTTGGCAAAGTGATCAGTTTCATTTGAAGTCCATTTGAGGTAACATCGACCAGCTTGCTCAGGTAAGCCGCATGGTTGTCTGCCAACCTTTGACAGTCATGATTACATTATATAACGAACACACTAAATATTTTGTTAACTACAATTAAACATGTTAAAAGTAACCCACAGTTGGAAGAATACAACATTTAATAATTTCAATAATGGTTTATTTCTCAGAGCTATTGATGTTCACTAAGCTGATACAATTCTTAATTTTAATAACATTTTTAATATTCCTAATAATATGCATTAATTAGAATTCTAGCTATAAAATACAATAGTAAACTGTAGGGTCAGGCTTCATAGCCCGCTAGACAGCGGTGGCTGGCTGAACAGAACAAAGCCTATTTAAATAAAACATACTCAAATTCTTTTTTGTTCGAAGCATGTATAATCGTCGTCACCGATGCACTCGCAATGATTATTATTAATCGTAAATATTAGCGAAAATCTTATTATTTTTAGGTTGCTTCGCACATACAACGGTCCAAAATTCTTCACTATAATTTGAGCAATGCAACCGTAAAATAATATTGGATTTCTTTGCAACGTAGAGGTGTACAAGCGCTGCTTATGCTAAGATTGACTGGTAAAGCCAAAGATGGTGACGTCGGTAGCATCGGTTCAGATCCCACCCCACAAGGTATTCCTCTCTCATCCCTGTTTAGTCCCATCCAAACTACCTAAAGCATAAACCACATAATGAAACAATATTGTGCTCACATCAATCCACACACAGTAACACATACTATATTATTTATGTATTTTTAAACTATAAAATAAGAAACTCATTCGTTGACATATAATAAAAAATAAAATAAAACATGTATGTATCCGTTTACAATTTGTTAAAAGATTTTTGTTTATATGTTAATACATTGTGCTGGTGCGTTCAGAATACGAATTGTTCTCGCTATATTTTTTCTATATTAAGAAATGTTGGCGAAGTAAGCGGTTGTTGTGACATTAATCCACTTATAACTATGGATGACTTAAAATTAATTGACTCAAACATTTTCATTGGATATTTGGCAAATAAGGACAATGTAACAGTGGTAGTGCGAGCCGTGAGCTGTTAACTATTAGATGTTACATTAATATTAGTTATAAAAGGCTGCATGCTCGCTTCTGCAGATGGAAAGCCTTGAGGACTGCTTACACACTAGATGCTAAATCATTTATATGGATCATTACCACACTCGCTCACATCCGAACATAACATAATTATTGAAACAAGTCGGTATTCTAATGGAGTAGGTATCTTTATCTATAATTACATGAGGATTTTATCTTCGACAAAACAAAAACTACAAAAACCTCTTAAAAAAAAACAATTCATCTGAATAGGAACGAATTTGTAGACTATAACATTTTTTTTAATAAGTATTTGGGTCGCCACGACTAGAAATTTCAAACAAAAATACAACAGACCGAAAGAATATATAGTTAGATGCCAACGTAATAGAAATAGAGATTCGGTAATCTCGTTCCATTAATAATTATCTTTTGGAAATGAGTAAATTTATATAACACGTAATTATAACTATGTTATATTACTATACCTCGACGCAACAAGCAAGTATCAACTGAAACAGAGGTAAATATAATGAATTCTTTAATAATAGTTTTCTACTAAAACATTTATTATTTATAATGGTTAAGCTCTCTATCGTTTTAGGCTCACTGTTGGTCTAGAATAACACAGATGTCTTCAATGGTACAGTTGCGATCGACCGAAGCTTTGTTTAACTTTAACTAAATATAAGTACATTTAACACACATTCAATTAATATTAGAAGTTGCAGGTTTTTCCAATTATAATTGACTCTGTGTCTAATTTCTCATATTTTTGGATTAAAGTCGTTCAGACATGGCGTTACGAGTATAGATCAATGTTGCGTTAGCTTGTGATTGTATGCGCAACTTATTTTAACTTAGCCGAGAAGATAAATTTCGTTAGCGTGATGTAGAACGTGATCTCTTAACAGCGCCATCTCTTGGAGGTTGTGTAAAACTTGACAATCGATCGCCACCATTCGTCTATTTATTTATAATCGCAGGGAAATAAGCTCGAGTGGAAAACAAAAGTGGAACACGTCACTCCTTACATCTAACTGAATTACTTACGAGGTACAGGCTGACACGAGAAGTCATCTTTGTCGTTCTAGAGTCGTAATAATAAGTCTCATCTAACAAATATGAATACAAACTAGTGCACGCGCACGTAGCACTAGCCCGACGAGCGACTTTACATTTTAAGAACGTCTTTATAAGACAATATTTTGTTTTATAAGTATATCTTCATTTAAACCTTTACAAAAGTACCATCAGGTTTTACGTTCACGTCAGTTATTATGACATTCATGTGATCACGTCCTTTTTAAGCGACTACGCTAAACAAAATAATTGCCGCTAAGACATTTTGTACAATTTGTAAATCACAAATGGCGATAGCAAAATAATTTATCTTTTTTATTCCCCCAAAAATTTTGATCGCAAAGCGGTGTTTTGGCTAAACAAAATGGACTGGTTACGCTAAATATCTTGTATAAAAGCACTACAGTTTTGTATAAGACCAAATTTTAAAACATCATCAGAAATATATTTTAAATGGCAAGCTACTAGAAAACAGTTGTTTTTAGAAAAAAATGGACGTCTCTGTTCTTAGGTCGAGAATTGGTTATTGACTTTACAATTGGATGTGGTTAGGACACTGTCAGTTAGGGAGTTACGAATCGGCCGTGGTTTGCACAACACATTTTGACACCAGCACTTTCGTTTTCGTTTTCTTTATCGTTACTTTCATTATTAACTAAGATTTTATCAAACTCTTTAGCAGTCTGTTAATTGCATTCATATATCACAAAAACTCAGCATCTATTTGCAAACACTCTCACACAAGGGAGTGGCTTCAAGAGTCAATGCTTACGAGCGTTTCTTTCATTATCACAGCCTTTTTTCTACAACAACAATTACACTTTTCTTTGGTTCATTCGTTTCGTAAGCGTTAACTCTGTGAAAGAAGCTCACTTCTTTGATGAGAAGGCTACAAATAGACCCGAAACCTAGAACTCGAGTCTATAGGCCGCACACGATGTCTCATGATCCTGAAGGTTGATGGTGCACCGCGAAGCAGACGGCGAGAGGTCGATCTTGTACTTCTCGAGAGCTTCCTCGTTCTCTGTGACCCAGTAGCCAAGGACGTCGGTGTCATACGTAGGGATTATGGTCACTTCTGTAAGAGCCGGAAATAACCGTCATTAGAATAATAAAGAGCCATTACCTGAAAACTGTTATATTGATTACTGTTTAATTTTGTATGGCGCTGGCGTAATGAGCACGTAATCGCACACAGCACAACGTATTTGGAACTAAATTTATGCCTTTGTTAAGGCATTATGTCGGTGACTCTGTATCCGTATTATAACGCAATACTAAAGTTTTGCAGTTTTAAATTTGAAGCAATTAGACTTACCTAAATCTTTATCTTCCCATGTCTTCTTGGCATCGAGCAAGGCGTTGTAGATCTCCTTCGATGGCTCTGTGCCGGAGAACACGTAGTAGCGTGCGCGGACTCGCTTGAAGAACTCCACGGCCGAGTAGTACGAGTTGCCATGGTGCGGAACATAAGTTAGTTCCATGTACACTGGTGCCGCAGCCTTCTTCTTACTGGGAGACTCCGAGGCGCGACTCTTTGCCTCTTTGCTCTTTTCCTGGTTGATCTTATTTTTGTTCAACAAGGTTGAACTTGATTGCTTCTTAGGAGTATTCTTGCCATCTGTCTGACTTGGCGGCCCAATTGGACTTGGCAGTCCAAGTGGCTTTCCCCACGACTCAATAGGATCTTCGGATGGTTTACGAGTTTCACTGGTCAGTTCAGATTTTTCGTATTTAGTTTCCTGCATGCTTGATGAACTGCTTTCCGTTACTTTCTTGGACTCCGATTTAAGGTCTTTTAATGTAATTGTACTTTCTTCCTTCGAAGAATGGCTTGAACTTGAATGAAATTTAGAGTCAAGTTCGTACTTAGCTGTTATATTAGAAATAACTTGAGATCCGCTGACCTTTTTGTGTTCTTCGATGGCTTTCTCAAAATGTTCATCGGCTTCTTTCAAGAAAGTAGCGTCACTATGTTTTAAATGTTCATATTTTTCTTTAGCTAAGAAAGCTTCCGTCATTTTTGTTGTAGATCCAGTAAGTACTTCACTCGAAGTTACTTCGGAATGTGATGATGATTTATAGGAATCGTCTTCAGGGAGTTGTCCATAAACGGAAGTTGACATGATATCCCTGTCTAATAGTTCCTGTTGAGACTTTGCGGTGTCTAATTCAAAGCTGAGATTAGATCTTGGTGAGTGTGCGACTTGTGACTTGGTACTACTGGGGCTACCTTGACCATCGTCGTCACTATAATACATACCGCTGCCGCTTTCTGTGCCCCAAACATGAGTAGCTGCTCTAGAACCTCTTGAGCTGATATCTGATGGAGGAGTGGCGATACCAGGGTGATCTAGATCATCACTAGCTGCTGATGAGCTTCGCATATCACCAGTCTTTGAAGAGAGCTTGGAGAACGACTTTTCACTTTCACCGGTGTCAACAGTTTCTTCAAATTCTTCTCTGAACTCTGATATCGTAGTTTTTGTGGATTTAGTAGTCTTAGTAACACCATCACTTCCCTTGCTAACTGTAGTTGTTTCTATTGTAACCTTGATTTTTTCTGGGCTAATTACTTCTTTCGTGGTTACCACAGTGATGGTCTGTGTGATTTCGTTGTCACCTTCTTTGATAGCTTTCGTGTACGTGTCTGTTTCTGTAGTGATTTCTCCTACTGGCGAGCGTTGCTTCTTTGGTTTTTGTTCTGATTTGTCCTTTGATTCAAGTGGAAATTGACTGACTGGGGGTCGCTCGTCTAGTATTTGTCTTTCTTCTTGCGCAACTGGTTGTTTTTCTATTTCTTCAAGTTCTTCAGGGGACCAATCGTCCAAGCCGGTCCCTGGAGGTAAATAGGTGATTTGCGTGCGGACATCTTTCGTTGTTTCTGCAGTGCCATCATCTTTTACGTTTTCAGTAACAGTTTCAGTAACTGTTTTAACTGCAACATCTTTAGTTTTACTATTGCTAAGTTCTTCTTTGGTCACGTTGGTCGTAATTGTTTGAGTTATTTTTTCGCCATGATCTGTCTTAATAATGTTAGTTTTCTTATCAACAGACGTTTTAATCTTACCAGTGGGAACTAACCCCTGTAGCGCAGCTTGTAAATCACTGTCTGATGTCTTCTGGAATTCGGAAACGGTTATTTTCACATCTTTGGTGGTTTCTGTTGCTCCATCAGGGAACTCATCCACAGTAGTCGTTTCAACGGTGGTTCGCACGCGTTTAATATTTACGTCATTGCTAGCCAAAAATTCGCGTTTCGTTGCAATCGTAATTTTGCGCTTGATAGTAATGGAACCTCGCTGCACTACTTCGTTTTTAACATCCAAATCTTCTGTCAGACTTTCTACGATTTCTGTATCACCTATGTGTAATTCTTCAGGACGTTCAGGAACATCTTCCAATGATCTTTGAGGGTAACCAGCTATATCAGTGATTGTGACAGTTTCTTTCTTTTTGGTAATAATGGTACCATCAGGGTGTTCATCTTCAGTCTCAAGTCTGACTATTGTTTTTACTTTCCTAGAACGTGTAATCGTGTTTTCAAATTCTTGAGTAATTGTTAATACTGTAGTTTTTCTATTAATTTTGATGCCGTTTTCAAAAACTACATCTTCTTCAGTTTTCACTGATTCTTTAGGCTTATTAACTTCAGTATAGCCTGTAAGATTCTCATAGAAGGTTTCTGTTTTGTAATCATCTAGTGTCACTTTTTTGTCCCTTGTAATTTCAGTATTCCCGTCAGGTAATGCAATTTGACTTTCAGTTTCTACAGTTATTCTAACCTTCTTCTTTCCATTTTCCTGTAGTGACTCAAGAATTTCTTTTGTTGTTTTAATCGTAATAATTTGTTCAAGTTCTTTGCCGTCTCTAGTTATCACATTATTTTTTGTTTCTACATTAATTTGCACATCTCCTACTTGCTCATAGCCAACCACATGTTGGCTTGGGATTTCTTTTTGTTCTTCTTTTATATCACAGACAGATGTGCTGGTGTCCACAGTCGTTCTTGCAGCACCGTCAGGATATTCATCTGTTGTTGTTACAGTTTTAACTGTCTTTAATTTTCTAAATACATGCTGACTGTCAGCGTACTTAGTTTTTACTACCTTGATATTGATAATTCTTCTGATGTGCATGTCATTCTCTTTTATCTCTTTTATGTCCGTGTCCTCGATAACTTCAGGTTCTCCCGAAGGTAATAAGTCTTTGAGCGCAGCTTCTAATTTTTTTATTTCAGCTTGTTCTTCTGCAGTGGGCTCGATAATTTTAAGACTCTCGTCTACTAAAGAAACCTTTTCACTAGCTCTAGTAATAACTGACCCATCAGGGTATTCATCTTCCAATACTGTTCTAACTGTCGTTTTAGTTCTCTTAATATTTTGGTCAGTGTTAGCATATTCTTGCACTATTGTTGTAATGGTAATTTTTCTTTTGATGAGAATACCGTCTTCAGTGATAGTTTTAGTTTCAGTAGTTGTATCTTCTATTGGTTCCCCAATAGTATCAAATCCTTCTTCGACTGTGTCAGTGGTTTCAACTTCTATGTCGGTTACTGAAGTACTACTTTCAACGATAGTTCGCGCTGAGCCATCTGGGTAGTAATCGGTTGTGGTGAGGGTAGTAACAGTCTTCAGTTTTTTGGGGTTGCCATGCTTGTCGGAGTACTTTATCTTAACAATTTTAGTAATGATAGTCCTCTTGATAGTAATGCCTTTTTCCTTGATATCTACGGTCTCGCTGGATTCACTAATTTCTGGATCTCCAACTGGTGTAAGCTCTTTCAGGGCAGTATCTACTTTACCACTTTCGGCTGGATGTTCATCACTTGATGGCGATTCATCTTTGACTGAAACCGTTTCCTTTGTTTTTGATTTATCTTCTAAAAGTTTTTCATTTTCTGGATGATTATGAACTCCATTGACAACAGGTTGTAAATCATTTTCTTTTGTTTCTGGAATATTACTTTCATCTGTATGTACTGTCTTCTTCGTTTGAATTTCTTCAGTAACAATGTCAGTAATGGAAGTGCTTGTATCAACGGTTACTTTTGTAGTATCATCAGGATATTTGTCACTTGTAGTAACCGTGGTTACTGTTTTTAGTTTTTGTAATAATCCTCTACTGTCAGAGTATTTAGTCTTAACAGTCTTAGTTACAATAGTTCTAAAGATTGTAACTTTATTTTCTTTAATTTCTTCTGTATGTACGTCTTCACTGACTTCTGGTTCTAATGGGATCAGATTCGTTAGAATCGTTTCAATTTTCTCATTTTCAGGATCTAATTCTTCCTCTTGCAACTCTTCGAGATTTTCATCCAAAAGTGATATTTTTTCACTGGTCTTTTTGATTACAGAGCCATCTGGGTGTTCATCTTCTACGACAGTTTTAATTATTGTCTTAATTCGCTTTATGCTCCTAGAAGTATTAGTATATTCTTGTATAGTAGTTGTTATTGTTGTTGTTCTTTTAACTACTACACCGTCTACAGTAACTGTTTCGGTTTCTGAAGTAGTGTCCTTTTTAGGTTGTCCAATTGATTCAAAGCCTTCGAGACTTTCATCTACAGCATCTATCCCGATGTCTGAAATAGATACCTTGACATCTTTAGTAACTTCTGTCGTACCATCGGGAAGTATTGTTTCGGTCACAGTTTCCACAGTAGTCTTTACTTTTCTCCTCGTCCTATCAATTGTGCTCAAGGTTTCTTTTGTTGTTGTTGTGGTTACAATTTGCAGAGCGCTTTTTCCATTAATAGTGACAGTTTTTTCCTGTTTATCACTTTCAATTGCCTTGTCTTCTACTACTGTTAAATCTTGGAGTTCGGGACTTTCTACAGATTCTACTTCAATATCTGTCAAAGAGGTACTACTATCAACTTTAGTGCGAGATGAACCGTCAGGGTAATCGTCGGTTGTAGTGATAGTTGTGTCAGTCTTAAGTTTTTTGGGCACACCTTGTTTATCGGCATACTTTGTTTTTATTACTCTTGTAACGATTGTTCGCCGAATGATAAACGTGTCTTGTTTGATTTCCTCCGTTGTAGAAGTGACACTTTCTTCAGGTTCACTACATATTGCAAAATCACTGAGTATACTGTCTAAATTACTGCTAGAATCTAAAATAATTTCTTCAGTCTTAACTTCAACGTTCTTCTGTACATCTTTTGAACCATCGGAGTGTTCTTTAGTGACATTTGTTTCAACTGTGGTTCGAATTATCTTTTTATGGTCACTGACCTTAATGGTTTCTTTTTTAGTTGTTGTTGTTACGGTTTCCACGATATCTTTGTTATTTTCTTTGATTATTCGTTTACTAACATCCGTATCGATGATCGTATCCTCAATGTTGTCGTCTGACTCATCAGTCTCGCTTAAAAAGGATTTAAGTGATTCTACATCTTTAGGCACGGAAGACTCGCGTTTGTCAGTCAAATCCCTAATTTCAAACTTTTCTTCGCTTTCTGAATATTCCTTATCTATTCTGTCTTTGGCGTACAAATCCATGGATGAGGTAGATCTAAGGCTGGAAGAACATTCTGAGAGTAATGTTTGTGTGTCTTTTATTGTAGTTGTAGAACCATCAGATCCTTTGCTAAGTGTAGTTGTTTCTATTGTAGTCTTTATATTTTGTGGAGTGCCATCTTCTCTTGATATGACTTCTTTAGTAGTGACAGTAGTTATAGTTTGTGTGACGACATTTTCACCTTCTTTAATGATCTTCGTAACAGTGTCGGTCTCTGTTTTTATTTTTCCTACATTTTGCATTAAAGATAATAGATCAGATTCGTCTTCTACAAGAGCTGTCGTCTTTTTAGGTACTTTTTCAGTTGATGTTGAAATTCTCTGAGTAAGAACATCGTCCCCGACGTGGACTACTTTAGTGATTGTTTCTTCGCTGCCATCAGATTTATCGTAGGTAACTTCGCTTTGGACTCCATCACTTATCTTTACATCCTGAAAGTTACTAGGAGTCTTCGGAAGTGGACTGACTGGAACTGTTGGGGGAGTAGATACCCTTACCAAAGATTCGACGCTCTCAGTCTTAATACCTTGTTGTACAGTATCTTCTCCAAAGGCTTTATGTATTGACTCCATAAGATGAACAGCACTGTCTTTCATTGCCTGTGTAACGTTTTTGACATCATTTGGTCCTAAATCAATTGGTATACTGTGCACTCCTGAGTCTGATGCTTCAGAAAGAGGAATTTCATCTCTTGGCGATCCAAGTTCCTGCGTTTTATCATCATGAACATTTGTCAAATCGGTATCTTTCAATGTTGATGTAATTGAATCGTCGATTGTGAGAGATTCTACTTTTTGACTGGAGGTATCATCTAAGTATAGCTTTTTTTTGAGAGATTTCTTTTCCGATTTTTCAGTGCCTTCAAAACTGTATTTTTCTTCAAGACTAGTGTCTTTGGATACGTCTTCAGAGCTACTACCATGTGGTATGGGAGTAATACCATCTGTCATGCTATCAAGCGAATCTTGAGTAGATTTATCATCTGGAATAGATCTTTTCTTAATTTCATGTGGCTTACTGACAGTTTCCTTAAGGCTAGGTTCTAACTTAGAAACAAACTGTCTCTCTTGTTTTAGCATTTCTTCAGTATGAGTCATTAATGATTGCGCTGTGGTAGCTGTAATCTTAATTGAATCTTTTTTAATGTCAACTCTTTCTATGACTTGACTGTCTTCACTGATTGATTCACCATCTTCAAAAATATCTTTTTCATCAGTGTCTAGATCTTGTTGTTCAAGTTTTTCGTCTGTTGGGAGTTTTTCTACTTCAGCTGCTACTGGCCTAATTGATTTTAACCCTAGTTTATATTCGACAATAGATGTAGTTTCTTCATTAAAACATTCTTTTTCATCAATGTCTTTTTCGTCATCCTTCGACTTTGTTTCAATTTCTTTTTTAGTAACTTCAGATTTTTCTGGTTTATCTTTTTCAGCATTCTTCACAGAACTAGCAATTTTTTCATCAGGCTTAGCTACGCTAGGAGTCGCTCCAGATTGTTTTGTGCTTGATTCTTTATCAACAGGCTTTTCTGAACTTAATTCTATTTTAGCTACCACCTGACTGGGTGTTTTTACATCCGGTTTAGCCGCTATTTCTTTTAACTTGATAGATATAAGTTTTTCATCATCCACTGGTTTTTCTGGATCAGTTTCATCGAGAACGTCAGGATTTACATCATCTAGCCTGGCAAGACTTGGTATATCTTCATCTGGCTCGTACGGTGAATGAACCTTGATGTCTAACAACATAGTAGTTAATTTTTCTTCTAAATTAATAGGAGTTATCTCTACTTCATAAGCTTTCTTATCGGGCTTGTTTGGGCTTGTTGCAGTTTCAACATGCTTTTCCTGGCTTGTAGTAGTCTCACCGGACTTAATTAGAATTGGTGTTTTTTCTATAAGCTCGACTGGGGAAGATACCTTTTCCTTGATCTTATCTGCGCTAGCTCCCTTCTTATCAGACATGTCTAGGGTAACCGCCTTCTCATCGGGCTTTAGAGGGCTACTGCTGGGCTTGTCTTGACTAGCTAGCACTTTAACTGGTTGATCTGGACTAGCAGTTGTGGTTTCAGCAGGCTTTTCAGTGGTTGCTGACTTTTCAATGGTCTTGTCCAGGCTAGATGTTTTTTCACCGTGCTTGTCTAGTCTTGCTGCGGTTTCAGCTGGCTTTTCAGGACTAAGAATTTTTTCCTGAGGTTTAACTACGCTATCTACTACTCCAGCAGGCTTATCTGAGCTAGCTGTAGTTTTAACAGACTCGTCTGGGACTAGTGTCTTTTCATCAAGTTTGTCTAAACTAGCTAACGTTTTAGCTGGCTTGTCTGGACTAGATGGTTTGTCCGCAGGTTTAGTTGAGCTGGCTTCTACTTCATCTGGCTTTTCTGAGCTTGCTGTAGTGTCAGCTGGTTTGTCTTGGACCGCTGTTTTTTCATCGAGCTTGTCTGTTTCAGCTGGTTTCTCTGGACTTGGTGTTTTCTCTTCAAGTGTGATTGGGCTAGATTCTTTCTCACCGTGCTTATCTAGGCTAACTTTTTTCTCATCGGGCGTAATAATGCTAGTTATTATTTTGTCGCGCTTGTCTTTACTAGCCGCCGTTGCAGATAGCTTGTCAAGACTAGCCTGCGGTTCAGTTACCTTGTCTGGGCTAGCTGTTTCAGCAGACTTTTCCGGGCTGTCCGCCTTTTCTTCGTGTTTATCTGGGCTGACTGTCTTTTGATCAGGCTTAATTAGGCTAGATGGCTCTTCTTCGGGCTGGTCTGGGCTAGTTGTCTTCTCATCAGGGTTGTCTGGACTTTCTGCTTCTACAACTGCAGCATATTTTACTGGGCTAAGTGGTTTTTCATCAAGCTTAACAGGGCTAGGTGGCTTTTCTGGCTCAATAGCTGTTGGTTCTTTCTCGTGTAAATTGTCTGGGCTCGGTGCCTCCTTATGAGGTTTGTCAGAGCCAGGCGCGTCTTGGTTAGGCTTGACTGGGCTTGGTACTTTCTCATCGAACTTAGCAAGGCTTGGCACCTTTTCATCAAGCTTCTCTGGGCAAGCCTCTTTCTCAACAGGCTTAACTGGCTTTTCATCATGTTTTACAGGACCCAGAGTAACACTGTGTTCTAATGGTTTCGTTTCCTTTTTCTCAATTTTTTTTTCCATTTCCTTTTGCTGTAATTCACTCGACGTCTTAACATTACAAAGCTGCATAAGTTGCTCCAAGGTAGGTTTGGTGTCACTGAGCGAAGTTTTCGTAAATGTTCTGCTGACTTTAGTACCATCTGGTAGCTCGTCTTCTTCGATAGTAACAATCGTTATCTTATACATTACTGTCGTTCTCGTAATGCTATAGTACTTTTGAATAATTGTAGTTATAATAAATGTTCGCATTATAACAATCCCTTTTTCGGTTATAGTAAGATATTGTGTAATAGTTTTTTCTTCTGATTCACCCATTTGTTTGAAATCCTTTAGTCTTTCTTCTATTTCTAGATCATCGAAGAATGAAAAGGATTTATCTTGCATTGGGGTACATGGACTGAGGTGCCCATTGTCAAGCTTCTCTGGAATTGATGCTTTTTCTTCCGGTTTTATTAGCCGTACTGTTCTGTCATCTGCCTTCTCGAGGCTAGGCATCTTCTCCATGATATTGACTGGGCTAGATGCCTCTTCTTTAGGCTGAACGAAACTAGGTTCTTTTAAGTCAGACTTGACAAGACTTGGTTCATCCACATCAAGTCTACCAGAGCTAGGTGACTTTACATCAGATTTGACGGGGCTACGGACATCATCTAATTTAGTAAATACAGAAGAAATTTCTAGTTGTAATGGCTTCATAATTTTTTCTCCAAAAACGGAATCAATTGCTTTGTCGTCAGACTTTGCAAGGCTTTTTATCTTCTCATCAAATTCAGAGAGGCTAGATTGTTTATCATCAAGCTTTCCTGACCCCTTTGCATCAGGCTTAACGGGACTAGGCTCTTTCTCATGAGGTTTATCTAGGCTAGGGTCTTCATCCTTCTTAACAGGGCTAGGCTCCTTCTCATCCGTCTCGATTAGACCGGATCCATCTTTAGGTTTAAGGCTGAGTCTTTTCTCATCAGGCTTGACTGAAATAGGTTCCTTCTCATCGTGCTTAACTGGGCTAGGATCTTTTGCATCAGGCTTAATGGGGCTAGGCTCTTTCTCATGAGGTTTGACTTGGCTAAGGTCTTCATCTTTTTTAACGGGGCTAGACTCCTTCTCCTTTATCTCGATTGGACCGGGTGACTCATCTTGCGGTTTAGGACTAAGTCCTTTTTCATCAGGCTTGACTAAAATGGGTTGCTTCTCATCGTGCTTGACTGGGCTAGGCTCACTTTCACCTGCTTTATCAAGCACAGATGTAAGGTGTAGCTCTAGAGGTTTTGTTATTTTGCCTTCAAGCGCGGAACTAATTACCTTTTCATCATGCTCTACTGGGCTAGGTTCTTTGTCATCATGTTTGACTGAGCTGGGCTCCTTATCATCGAATTTAACTGAACTAGGCTCCTTTGAATCAGGCTTGACGGGATGTCTGTCATAAGGTTTAACTGAGCTATGCTCCTTGTCAACAGGTTTGTCGGTGCTGGACTCTTTGTCATCAGGTTTGGTAGGAGTCAGCTTTTTGTCATCATCCTTGACTGGGCTAGACTCTGTGTCATCAGGTTTGATAGGACTCGACTCTTTTCCGTCAGTTTTGAGTGGGCTCAGCTCTTTCTCATGAGTCTTGACTGGGCTTGGCTCTCCATCTGTCTTGCTAGGGCTAGGCTCCTTCTTATCAGCTTTAGTAAGTGCAGATTCAACATCCAGTACTGAAGGTTTTGTTAGTGTATCTGCAAGAACGGAACTAATTACCTTTACATCAGTCTTGATAGTGCTAGGTATAGGCTCCTTGTCATCAGGTTCAACTGGGCTAAGTTCCTTCGTATCAGACTTAACTGGGCTAGGTTCTTTCTCATCAAGCTCGGCTGGGCTAGGTTTTTTATCATCAGGCCTGGTTAGGCTAGGTTCCTTGTCCTCAGGTTTCACTGAGCTAGGTTCCTTCATAACAGGCTTGACAGGGCTAGTCTCCTTGTCATCTGGTTTAAGTAGGCTAGGTTCCTTGTCATCAGGTTTCACTGAGCAAGGTTCCTTCATAACAGGCTTGACAGGGCTAGTCTTCATGCCATCTGGTTTAACTGAGCTAGATTCCTTGACCTTAGGTTTCACTGAGCTAAGTTCCTTCGTATCAGACTTGACTGGGCTAGGTTCTTTCTCATCAAGCTCGGCTGGGCTAGGTTCTTTATCATCAGGCCTGGTTGGGCAAGGTTCCTTATCTTCAGCTTTGTCTGTGCTAGGCTCTTTTGGCCTGAAGGGGCTAAACTCCTTGTCACCAGGTTTAACTGAGCTTGGCTTTTCTTCATCTTGCACGACGGGGCTATGTTCCTTTACATCTATCTTGATAGTGCTAGGGCTAGGCTCCTTGTCAGCAGGTTTAACTGGGCTAAGTTTCTTCGAATCAGACTTGACTGGGCTAGGTTCTTTGTCATCAGGCTTAACTGGGCTAAGCTCTTCATCTTCCTTGAGAGGGCTAGGCTCTTTTTCACCAGTTTTGATAAGTACAGATTCAACGTTCAGCTCTACAGGTTTTGTTAGTGGTTCTTGATGAATGGAACTAATAACCTTTTCATCATACTTGACTGGACTAGGGCTAAGCTCCTTGTCATCAGGTTTGACTAGGCTAAGTTCCTTCGTATCGAGCTTGACTAGACTCGGTCCCTGATCCTCATGTTTAATTGGGCTAGGTTCCTTTATGTCAGGCTCGACGGGGCATGGTTCTTTGACATCGGGTTTGGCTGGGCTACACTCCTTATCATCAGGTTTGACGGGGCTAGGCTCCTTTGCATCAGGCTTAATGGGGCTGTGCTCCTTTGTATCAAGCATTATGAGGCTAGGCTCTTTCTCATCTGTCTTGATAGGACTATAAGGATCTTTCATATCAGCTTTAGTAAGTACAGATTTAACGTCCAGTACTAAAGGTTTGGTAAGTGTTTCTTCAAAAACGGAACTAATCACCTTTCCATCAGGCTTGATAGGGCTAGTACTAGGTTCCTTGTCATAAGTTTTAACTGGGCTAGGTTCCTTCATTTCAGGTTTGACGAGTCTTGGCTCTTTTTCAAGAAGTTTGATTGGGTTAGGCTCTTCATCTTCCTTAACAGTACTAGGCTCCTTGTCATAAACTTTGACTGAGCTAGGCTCCTTGCCATCAGATTTAACTGGGCTAGACTTTTTCGCATCTGGCACGACGGTGCTGGGCTCTTTCTCATCTCTCTTGAGAGGGCCGGATGTCTCATCTTCAGGTTGTGGGCTCAGTTCTTTCTCGTCATGCTTGACTGGGCTAGACTCCTTGTCATCAGCTTTAACTGGGCTAGGCTCTTTCGCATCATGCTTGACTGGGCTTTGCTCCTTATCATCAAGTTTAACTGGGCTCGCTTCATCTTCAGATTTAATAAGGCTTGGTCCTTCCCCACCAGGCTTGAATAAAATAGGTTCTATGTCTTCAAGTTTATCTAGGATAGGCTCTTTGTCATCAGTTTTGACTGGGCTAGGCTCCTTGTCATCAGTTTTGACTGGGCTAGGCTCCTTGTCATCAGTTTTGACTGGGCTAGGCTCCTTGTCATCAATTTTGACTGGGCTAGGCTCCTTGTGTTCAGGTTTCTTTTGATCAAGTTTATCTGAGATAGGCTCCGTGTCCTCGGGTTTGACTGGGCTAGGATCCTTGTCATCAGGTTTAACTGGGCTAGGCTTTTTCTCATCTGTCCTGAATGGGCCAGGCGCCTCATCTTCAGATTTGGGGCTTAATAATCCTTTCTGATCAGGCACGATGGGGCTAGGTTCTTTCTCATCTGGCTTTACAGGGGTTGTTTCCTTTTCTTCAGACACAAGGCGAATAGATTCTATCGTGTCATCTGATGTATCTGGTAGTACTTTATTCAGTGTTAATTCTAGACCGGTTGTCATATCTTGATCCTTTACTGGAGATGGTTCTTTCACTTCGATTGTAACTGTGCTCTTTTTAGGCCTCGTATCAGCTATAGATACTTCTTTGAAGGTTCTACTGAATTTCGTACCATCTGGATGTTCATCTGCCTCCATAGAGATTACTGTAATTTTATATTTAGTTATAGTTCTAATAACATTTGAGTATTCTTGAATGATTGTTGTTATAATTGTTTTTCTTTTGATTACAAGACCATTTTCAGTAACAGTTACTATCTGAGTCGTTGTATCTTCCTCTGTTTCGCCTATTGGTTCAAAGCCTATTAGCTGCTTTTCAATTTCAAATTCATCTTGAGTTGGGCTTGGTGTTTCTCTGTCTAAAACTGATAAGATCTTTTCTTTTTCATCTATTGTTACCTCATCAAGGTGTACAGGGCTCGTAGCCTTCTTATCGGGCTTAACTGGGCTAGTTATTTTCTTATCGTGTTTATCTGATTTTTGTTCTTTTATATCAGTAGTCTTAGTATCATCCATTAAAGGTGGACTGAGTACTTCTTCATCAGATTCTACTGGGCTGGATGTCTTAAAACTGGTAACAAGGTCAAGCTTAACTGGTTTGAGTACGTTTTTATCAAGACTGTCCTCCTTTTCTGCAGGCTTTTCAGGGCGTGGTGTTCCTTTGACTGTGTTTAGTCCTTCTTCTATAGATAACACTGGACTTAGTACCGTCTCAACAAGCTTGTCTAGGCTAGGTTCGTCCTTCACAGATGGTATAGGGCTCGGTGCTTTCTCATCGGGCTTGTCTGAGCTAAGTTTGTCCTCAACAGATGATACTGTTCTCGGTCCTTTCTTATCAGGCTTGGGTGCAGTAAGTTCGTCCTTCACAGATAATACTGGGCTCAGTGCTTTGTCATCAGGC
Organism: Caradrina kadenii; assembly: GCA_947462355.1. Taxonomy (NCBI): domain Eukaryota; kingdom Metazoa; phylum Arthropoda; class Insecta; order Lepidoptera; family Noctuidae; genus Caradrina; species Caradrina kadenii. Next base: position 13,925,635 of record OX381686.1, on the reverse strand, counting down.
CCGGCAGAGGTTAGTTCTTCCTTCACAGATGGTGCTGGACCTGGAAGCTTCTCATCATGCTTGACTGAGCTTATTTCTTCCACCACAGGTGATACTGAGCTTGGTGCTTTCTCATCAGATTTGGCTGGAGAAAGTTCATCCTTCACAGTTGATACTGGGCTCGGTGCTTTCTCATCAGGCTTGGATGAACTAAGTTCGTCCTTCACAGATGATACTGGGCTTGCCGCTTTGTCATCAGGCTTCGACGGACTAAGTTCGTCTTTCACAAATGATACTGGGCTCGGTGCTGACTCATCAGGCTTGGATGAACTAAGTTCGTCCTTCACAGATGATACTGGGCTTGCTGCTTTGTCATCAGGCTTGGACGGACCAAGTTCGTCCTTCACAGATGATACTGGGCTAGGTGGTTTCTCATCGGGCTTGGATGGACTAAGTTCATCCTTAACAGATGATCCAGGGCTTGGTGCTTTCTCATCCGGCTTGGTTGGACTAAGTTCGTCCTTCACAGATGATACTGAGCTCGGCGCTTTCTCATCGGGCTTGCCTGAGCTAAGTTCGTCCTTGACAGATAATACTGTGCTTGGTGCTTTCTCATCAGGCTTAGCTGGACTAAGTTCGTCTTTCACAGATGATACTGGGCTCGAAGCTTTCTCATCAGGCTCGGCAGGGGTTAGTTCTTCCTTCACAGATGGTGCTGGACTAGGCAGCATCTCATTATGCTTGACTGGGCTTATTTCTTCCACCACAGGTGATACTGAGCTCGGAGCTTTTTCATCGGGCTTGCCTGAGCTAAGTTCATCCTTAGATGATTCTAGGCTTGGTGCTTTCTCATCAGGCTTGGCTGGAGTAAGTTCGTCCTTAATAGATGATACTAGGCTTGGTGATTTCTCATCAGGCTTGGCTGGAGTAAGTTCGTCCTTAATAGATGATACTAGGCTTGCTGCTTTGTCATCAGGCTTGGATGGACTAAGTTCGTCTTTCACAGATGACACTGGGCTTGGTGCTTTTTCATCAAGCTTGGTTGGAGTAAGTTCGTCCTTTATAGTTGATACTAGGCTAGGTGCTTTTTCATCAGGCTTGGTTGGACTAAGTTCGTCCTTTACAGTTGTTACTGGGCTAGGTGCTTTTTCATCAGGCTTGGTTGGACTAAGTTCGTCCTTCACAGATGATACTGGGCTCGGTGCTTTGTCATCAGGCTTGGATGGACTAAGTTCGTCTTTCACAGATAATACTGGGCTCGATGCTTTGTCATCAGGCTTGGATGGACTAAGTTCGTCTTTCACAGATGATACTGGGCTCGGTGCTTTCTCACCAGGCATAGTTGGACTAAGTTCGTCTTTCACAGATGACACTGGGCTCGGTACTTTTTCATCAGGCTTGGTTGGACTAAGTTCGTCCTTCACAGATGATACTGGGCTCGGTGCTTTCTCATCAGGCTTGGTTGAACTAAGTTCGTCTCTCACAGATGATACTGGAATCGGTGCTTTCTCATCGGGCTTGCCTGAGCTAAGTTCGTCCTTGACAGATAATACTGGGCTCGGTGCTTTCTCACCAGGCTTAGTTGGACTAAATTCGTATTTCACAGATGACACTGGGCTCGGTACTTTTTCATCAGGCTTGGTTGGACTAAGTTCGTCCTTCACAGATGATACTGGGCTCGGTGCTTTCTCATCAGGCTTGGTTGAACTAAGTTCGTCTTTCACAGATGATACTGGAATCGGTGCTTTCTCATCGGGCTTGCCTGAGCTAAGTTCGTCCTTGACAGATAATACTGAGCTTGCTGCTTTGTCATCAGGCTTGGATGGACTAAGTTCGTCCTTTACAGATGATACTGAGCTCGGTGCTTTCTCATCCGACTTGGATGGACTAAATTCGTCCTTAACAGATGATCCAGGGCTTGGTGCTTTCTCATCAGGCTTAGTTGGACTAAGTTCGTCCTTCATAGATGATACTGGACTCGGTGCTTTCTCATCGGGCTTGCCTGAGCTAAGTTCGTCCTTGACAGATGATACTGGGCTTGGTGCTTTCTCATCAGGCATGGCTGGACTAAGTTCGTCTTTCACAGATGATACTGGGCTCGATGCTTTCGCATCAGGTTTGGATGGACTAATTTCGTCTTTAACAGATGATATTGGGCTTGGTGCTTTCTCATCAAGCTTGGCTGGACTAAGTTCGTCTTTCACAGATGATGCTTGGCTCGATGCTTTCTCATAAGGCTTGGCTGGACTAAGTTCGTCCTTCACAGATAATACTGGGCTCAGTGCTTTGTCATCGGGCTCGGCAGGGCTTAGTTCTTCCTTCACAGATGGTGCTGGGCTAGGCAGCTTCTTATCATGCTTGACTGGGCTTATTTCTTCCACCACAGGCGATACTGAGCTCGGTGCTTTCTCATCGGGCATGCCTGAGCTAAGTTCATCCTTAATAGATGATACTGGGCTTGGTGCTTTCTCATCAGGCTTGGCTGGACTAAGACCGTACTTCACAGATGACACTGGGCTTGGTGCTTTCTCATCAGGCTTGGATGGACTAAGTTCGTCTTTCACAGATGATACAGGGCTAGGTGTTTTCTCATCAGGTTTGGATGAACTAATTTCGTCCTTCGCAAATGAAACTGGGCTCGTTGCTTTCTCATCAGGCTTGGCTGGGCTTAGTTCTTCCTTGACAGATGGTGGTGGACTAGGCAGCTTTTCATGATGCTTGACTGGGCTTATTTCTTCCACCACAGGTGATACTGAGCTCGATGCTTTCTCATCGGGCATGCCTGAGCTAAGTTCATCCTTAATAGATGATACTGGGCTTGGTGCTTTCTCATCAGGCTTGGCTGGACTAAGTTCATCCTTCACAGATGATACTGGGCTCGGTGCTTTCTGATCAGGCTTGGATGGACTAAGTTCGTCCTTAACCGATGATACTGGGCTCGGTACTTTCTCATCAGGTTTGGCTGGACTAAGTCCGTCCTTCACAGATGACACTGGGCTTGGTGCTTTCTCATCAGGCTTGGATGAACTAAGTTCGTCTTTCACAGATGATACAGGGCTCGGTGTTTTCTCATCAGGTTTGGTTGAACTAATTTCGTCCTTCGCAAATGAAACTGGGCTCGTTGCTTTCTCATCAGGCTTGGCTGGGCTTAGTTCTTCCTTGACAGATGGTGGTGGACTAGGCAGCTTCTCATCATGCTTGACTGGGCTTATTTTTTCCGTTACAAGTGATACTGGGCTTGATGGTTTCTCGTCAGTCTTGGCTGGAGTAGGTTTTTCTTTCACAGGTGATACTGAGCTCCGTAATTTCTCTTCAAGTTTGATTGAAGGTGATTTGGTATCAGTTGCTTTTTCTAATGCAATATCTTTATCGTTATTTAATAAATCTTCACCATCGATTTTCTTATCAGTTTGTTTGATGTCATGAATTTCTATTTCTAAACCAACTTGCTTGTCATCAAGTTTGTCAGAAATTGTACTTTTCTTCGTGATTTCATCAGGTTCTTTTTTTAGTTTTAAGTCTTGTTCTGTATCAATGGAATCAATAGATTCAATTGAATGTTGTACTTCCTTGATTTCTTTATCAAGTGATTTTAATTCGTCGATCGTTTTCTCTACTAATATTTCTTCTCTATCAATAATTTTTTCATCTTCTTCTTTTTCAGAAATATGTTTTTTCATATCTTCTTTAGCCGACAAAGGGCTTGAAACTCGATATGTGACCGAATCTTCTAAGTCACTATGAATTTCAGCGTCTACACTGATAATATCCTTTGTTTCCGTCACGAATTTGGTAAAACTCAGTTTCCTTTCATCAACCAACTTTGTACGGATATGTGTGGGGCTGGGATCTTTATCTCCATCAAGCACAGGTTCAGGGCTTGGAATTTCATCTTCAGATTGATCAAGGGTGTCGATATCAATAGTGAGTTCTTTCTTTATTTTCTCATGTGTAAGGTCATCTTTGATTTTGATACCTTGATCCACTTCTTCCTTTATCTGTGCCTCTTTCTCTGGACTAGGTTCTTTTACAGGAACTTTGCTGAGAACGGCATCAGAAGTTTTAGGGACGAGTGGTTTTTCATCGATGGTGATTGTGGATTTGCCTGGTTTATCTGCCTCCAAAATATAAGACACTTTTGGTTTATCTACTGAACTGATTTTAGTTCCATCTATTTTATTTCCTAGAGAATCATGTTTAAGAGCCTCATAATCTTCATTAAGAAGATCTTTGTCAACGACAACAAAGCCATCTTCATCCAATTGCTCTTCCTTTCTGTGCTCACGTTTGTCATCAACTTCTATGGGCACGCTTTTATTACTTACTATCGGTTCCTTATCGTGGGGTTTGATTGGAGTTGCTATCTTATCATCTGTTTTGGGAAAACTTTCAGCCTTTTCATCAAGTTTGACTGTGCTAGGCGGCTTGTCTTCTGGCGTGATAAGGCTAGTCCTTCTTTCATCAGGCATGGCCGGGCTTGGCTCTTTGTCGTCTTGTTTGACTAGGCTTTCCGCTTTGTCGTCAAGTTTGACTAAACTTGGCTTTGTGTCGTCAGATTTGAGTGTGCTTGGTTCTTTCTTCTCAACACTTATTGAACTCAGAGCCTGCTCTTCTGATGTGATTAGGCTTGGCTTTCTATCATCAGGCTTGACTGGGCTGGGCTCTTTGTCATCGGGTTTGACTGAGCTTGCCTCTTTCTCGCCAGGCTTTTCTGGTGTGGTTAGGCTTGGCTTTCTATCATCAGACTTGACTGGGCTAGGCTCTTTATCGTCAGGTTTAACTGAGCTTGGCTCTTTCTCGCTAGGTTTTTCTGGAGTGGTTAGACTTGGCTTTCTATCATCAGGCTTGATAGGGCTGGGCTCTTTGTCATCGGGTTTGACTGAGCTTGGCTCCATCTCGCCAGGTTTTTCTGGTGTGGTTAGGCTTGGCTTTCTATCATCAGGCTTGTCAGGGCTGGGCTCTTTGTTATCGGGTTTGATTGAGCTTGACTCCTTCTCACCCGGTTTTTCTGGTATGGTTAGGCTTGGCTTTCTATCATCAGGCTTGACTGGGCTTAGCTCTCTGTCTTCGGGTTTAACTGAGCTTGGCTCTTCCTCGCTGGGTTTTTCTGGAGTGGTTAGGCTTGGCTTTCTATCATCAGGCTTAATTGGGCTGGGCTCTCTGTCGTCGCGTTTAACTGAGCTTGGCTCTTTCTCGCCAGGCTTTTCTGGAGTGGTTAGGCTTGGCTTTCTATCATCAGGCTTGACTGGGCTTGGCTCTCTGTCTTCGGGTTTAACTGAACTTGGCTCTTCCTCGCTAGGTTTTTCTGGTGTGGTTAGGCTTGGCTTTCTATCATCAGGCTTGACTGGGCTGGGCTCTCTGTCGTCGGGTTTAACTGAGCTTGGCTCTTCCTCGCTAGGTTTTTCTGGAGTGGTTAGACTTTGCTTTCTATTATCAGGCTTGATAAGGCTGGGCTCTCTGTCATCGGGTTTGACTGAGCTTGGCTCCATCTCGCCAGGTTTTTCTGTTGTGGTTAGCCTTGGCTTTCTATCATCAGGCTTGTCAGGGCTGGGCTCTTTGTCATCGGGTTTGACTGAGCTTGCGTCCTTTTCGCCAGGTTTTTCTGGTGTGGTTAAGCTTGGCTTTCTATCATCAGGCTTAACTGGGCTGGGCTCTCTGTCGTCGGGTTTAACTGAGCTTGGCTCTTTCTCGCCAGGCTTTTCTGGAGTGGTTAGGCTTGGCTTTCTATCATCAGGCTTGACTGGGCTTGGCTCTCTGTCTTCGGGTTTAACTGAGCTTGGCTCTTCCTCGCTAGGTTTTTCTGGTGTGGTTAGGCTTGGCTTTCTATCATCAGGCTTAACTGGGCTGGGCTCTCTGTCGTCGGGTTTAACTGAGCTTGGCTCTTTCTCGCCAGGCTTTTCTGGAGTGGTTAGGCTTGGCTTTCTATCATCAGGCTTGACTGGGCTTGGCTCTCTGTCTTCGGGTTTAACTGAACTTGGCTCTTCCTCGCTAGGTTTTTCTGGTGTGGTTAGGCTTGGCTTTCTATCATCAGGCTTGACTGGGCTGGGCTCGCTGTCGTCGGGTTTAACTGAGCTTGGCTCTTCCTCGCTAGGTTTTTCTGGAGTGGTTAGACTTTGCTTTCTATCATCAGGCTTGATAGGGCTGGGCTCTCTATCATCGGGTTTGACTGAGCTTGGCTCCATCTCACCAGGTTTTTCTGTTGTGGTTAGGCTTGGCTTTCTATCATCAGGCTTGACAGGACTGGGCTCTTTGTCATCGGGTTTGACTGAGCTTGGCTCCTTCTCGCCAGATTTTTCTGGTATGGTTAGGCTTGGCTTTCTATCACCAGGCTTGACTGGGCTTGGCTCTCTGTCGTCGGGTTTAACTGAGCTTGGCTCTTCCTCGCTAGGTTTTTCTGGTGTGGTTAGGCTTGGCTTTCTATCATCAGGCTTGACAGGGCTGGGCTCTTTGTCATCGGTTTTGATTGGGCTTCGCTCTTTTTCATCAGGCTTTTCTGGTGTAGTTAGGCTTGGCTCTCTGTCATCAGGCTTGACTGGGCTGGGCTCTTTGTCGTCGGGTTTAACTGAGCTGGTCTCTTTCTCGCCAGGTTTTTCTGGTGTGGTTAGGCTTAGCTTTCTATCTTCACGCTTGACAGGGCTGGACTCTTTGTCGTCGGGTTTGACTGGGCTTGGCTCTTTCTCATCAAGCTTCTTTTGACTTGCCTCTTTTTCATCGAAATATACTGAACTTGGTGTCTCCCTCTTCTCTTCTGGTGTGATTAAACTTGGCTTTTTTATTTTATTGGTTTCGACATGTAAAATACTGGGTATTTTTTCTTCAACAGTGCTTTGACTTATGTCTTCTGATTTAACGGGACTAGCTGTTTCAGAATCAACCTTGCCTAATTCTGTATTATCCATGTCAACAAGACTAAGCGTCGTCGTCTCGTCTGGGCTAGGCGTTTTTTCTAGTGACTTCCCATCAATCAATTGTTTATCAGGTATAGGCAATTTGTCTTCGAACTCAAATGGGATGGGGTCCGGTTTCTTATCGAAAAGTTTTATCTGCCTCAAAGTTTGAGTGTGTAATGACACATCACTATGCAGATAGTCATACGCTTCAATGGTTACAATGCAAACCTTATATTTTACTACATTTTTGATTAAATGTTTATATTCCTGAACAATTGTTGTTATGAGAGATGTTTTAGTTATAACTATATCGTTCTCCGTAATAGTTTCACTTTTTTCAGTAATATGATCTTCAGGTTTACCCAAAGGTTCGAAATCCTTCAGAAACTCTTCAATTTCTAGTTCTTCAGTTTCATCCCAAACCAAGTTAGGTACATACGTAGACAAGTTAGGTACGCACCAAGTTTCACTATGTTGGTCGGTAGAACTTAGCATCGGTTCTTGTGGCTGTACATCTGAAATAGAGGATTCCTCTTGAGATTCAGGTGGACTGGGTACCTGTTTATCAACATGAATTGGGCTAGTTGCTGCCTCGTCTGACTCGACTGGACTGAGAGTTTTTTCCTCTGGTGTAGTCTCTTTTGAGGTAATCAGGCTTGGTTTTCTCTCATCATGTTTGACCGGGCTGATTACCTTATCATCAGCCTTGGCTGAGCTTGGAGCTATTTCATAAAGATGGATTGGGCTAGGTGCCTTCTCACCTGGCTTGCCGGGGCTAGGTGCCGTTCTATCAAGATGGATTGGGCTAGGTGTTTTTTCTTCCGGTTTGACTGGGCTAGGTGCCTTTTCATCGTGATGGATTGGGCTAGGTGCCTTCTCCTCCGGTTTGACTAGGCTAGGCACCCTTTTATCGACATGAATTGGGCTAGATGCTTTTTCTTCCGGTTTGACTGGGCTAGGTGTCTTCACGTCCGGTATGACTGGGCTAGGTGCCTTTTCATCAAGATGGATTGGGCTAGGTGCTTTCTCTTCCGGTTTGACGGGGCTTGGTGTCCTTTCATCCTCATGGATTGGGCTAGGGGCCTTATCATCAAGATGGATTGGGCTAGGTGCTTTCTCTTCCGGTTTGACTGGGCTAGGTGCTTTTTCATCAAGATGGATTGGGCTAGGTGCTTTCTCTTCCGGTTTGACTGGGCTTGGTGTCTTTTCAACTTCATGGACTGGGCTAGGTGCCTTTTCATCAAGATGGATTGGGCTAGGTACTTTCTCTTCCGGTTTAACTTGGCTTGGTGTCTTTTCATCCTCATGGATTAGGCTAGGTGCCTTATCATCAAGATGGATTAGGCTAGGTGCTTTTTGTTCTGGTTTGACTGGGCTAGGTGTCTTCTCGTCCGGTTTGACTGGGCTAGGTGCCTTTTCATCAAGATGGATTGGGCTAAGTGTTTTCTCTTCCGGTTTGACTGGGCTAGGTGCCTTTTCATCAAGATGGATTGGGCTAGGTGCTTTCTCTTCCGGTTTGACGGGGCTTGGTGTCCTTTCATCCTCATGGATTGGGCTAGGGGCCTTATCATCAAGATGGATTGGGCTAGGTGCTTTCTCTTCCGGTTTGACTGGGCTTGGTGTCTTTTCAACATCATGGACTGGGCTAGGTGCCTTTTCATCAAGATGAATTGGGCTAGGTACTTTCTCTTCCGGTTTGACTGGGCTAGGTGCCTTTTCATCAAAATGGATTAGGCTAGGTGCTTTCTCTTCCGGTTTGACTGAGCTCGGTGTCTTTTCATCCTCATGGATTGGGCTAGGTGCCTTTTCATAGAGATGGACTGGGCTAACTGCCTTCTTGTCCGGTTTGACGGAGCTTGGCTCCTCTTCGTCGAGATGGATTGGGCTAAGTGCTTTCTCTTCCGGTTGAACTGTGCTTGGTGCCTTCTCTTCAAGATGGCTTTGTGCTTTCTCTTCCAGTTTGACTGGGCTTGGTGTCTTTTCATCCTCATGGACTGGGCTAGGTGCCATTTCATCAAGATGGATTGGGCTAGGTGCTTTCTCTTCCGATTTGACTGGGCTAGGTGCCTTTTCATCAAGATGGATTGGGATGGGTGCTTTCTCTTCCGGTTTGACTGGGCTTGGTGTCTTTTCATCCTCATGGACTGGGCTAGGTGCCTTTTCATCAAAATGGATTGGGCTAGGTACCTTCTCTTCCAATTGGACTGGGCTAGGTGCCTTTTCATTTAGATGGATTGGGCTAGGTGCCCTTTCTTTAAGATGGATTGGGCTAGGTGTTTTCTCTTCCAGTTTGACTGGGCTAGGCGCCTTCTCATCAAGATGGATTGGGCTAGGTGCCTTTTCATCTAGAAGGCTAGGTACTTTCTCTTCCCGTTTGACGGGGCTAGGTGATTTTTTAGCAAGATGGATTGGGCTAGGTGCTTTCTCTTCCGATTTGACTGGGCTAGGTGCCTTTTCATCAAGATGGATTGGGCTAGGTGCTTTCTCTTCCGGTTTGACGGGGCTAGGTGCCTTTTCAGCAAGATGGATTGGGCTAGGTACCTTCTCTTCCGATTTGACTGGGCTAGGTGCCTTTTCATCTAGATGGATTGGGCTAGGTGCCTTTTCTTTAAGATGGATTGGGCTAGGTGCTTTCTCTTCCAGTTTGACTGGGCTAGGCGCCTTCTCATCAAGATGGATTAGGCTAGGTGATTTCTCTTCCGGTTTAAATGGGCTCGGTGTCTTTTCATCCTCATGGATTGGGCTAGGTGCCTTTTCATCAAGATGGATTGGGCTAGGTGCTTTCTCTTCCGGTTTGACTGGGCTAGGTGTCTTTTCATCTTCATGGACTGGGCTAGGTGCCTTTTCATCAAGATGGATTGGGCTAGGTGCTTTCTCTTCCGGTTTGACGGGGCTAGGTGCTTTTTCAGCACGATGGATTGGGCTAGGTGCTTTCTCTTCCAGTTTGACTGGGCTAGGCGCCTTCTCATCAAGATGGATTGGGCTAGGTGATTTCTCTTCCGGTTTAAATGGGCTTGGTGTCTTTTCATCCTCATGGATTGGGCTAGGTGCCTTTTCATCAAGATGGATTGGGCTAGGTGCTTTCTCTTCCGGTTTGACTGGGCTAGGTGCCTTCTTATCAAGATGGATTGGGCTAGGTGCTTTCTCTTCCGGTTTGACTGGGCTAGGTGTCTTTTCATCTTCATGGACTGGGCTAGGTGCCTTTTCATCAAGATGGATTGGGCTAGGTGCTTTCTCTTCCGATTTGACTGGGCTAGGTGCCTTTTCATCAAGATGGATTGGGATGGGTGCTTTCTCTTCCGGTTTGACTGGGCTTGGTGTCTTTTCATCCTCATGGACTGGGCTAGGTGCCTTTTCATCTAAATGGATTGGGCTAGGTGCCTTTTCTTTAAGATGGATTGGGCTAGGTACTTTCTCTTCCAGTTTGACTGGGCTAGGCGCCTTCTCATCAAGATGGATTGGGCTAGGTGCCTTTTCATCTAGAATGCTAGGTACTTTCTCTTCCGGTTTGACGGCGCTAGGTGCTTTTTCAGCAAGATAGATTGGGCTAGGTACTTTCTCTTCCGATTTGACTGGGCTAGGTGCCTTTTCATCAAGATGGATTGGGCTAGGTGCTTTCTCTTCCGGTTTGATGGGGCTAGGTGCTTTTTCAGCAAGGTGGATTGGGGTAGGTACCTTCTCTTCCGGTTTGACTGGGCTAGGTGCCTTTTCATCTAGATGGATTGGGCTAGGTACTTTCTCTTCCGGTTTTACTGGGCTAGGTGCCTTTTCATCCTCATGGACTGGGCTAGGTGCCTTTTCATCAAGATGGATTGGGCTAGGTTGTTTCTCTTCCAGTTTGACTGGGCTAGGTGCCTTTTCATCAAGATAGATTGGGCTAGGTGCTTTATCTTCCGGTTTGACTAGGCTTGGTGTCTTTTCAACTTCATAGACTGGGCTAGGTGCCTTTTCATCAAGGTGGAGTGGGCTAGGTGCTTTCTCCTCCGATTTGACTGGGCTAAGTGCCTTTTCATCAAGATGGATTGGGCTAGGTGCTTTATCTTCCGGTTTGACTGGGCTAGGTGCCTTTTCATCAAGATGGATTGGGCTAGGTGCTTTCTCCTCCGATTTGACTGGGCTAAGTGCCTTTTCATCAAGATGGATTGGGCTAGGTGCTTTCTCTTCCGGTTTGACTGGGCTTGGTGTCTTTTCAACATCATGGACTGGGCTAGGTGCCTTTTCATCAAGACGAATTGGGCTAGGTACTTTCTCTTCCGATTTGACTGGGCTAGGTGCCTTTTCATCAAGATGGATTGGGCTAGGTGCTTTCTCTTCCGGTTTGACGGGGCTAGGTGCTTTTTCAGCAAGGTGGATTGGGCTAGGTACCTTCTCTTCCGGATTGACTGGGCTAGGTGCCTTTTCATCTAGATGGATTGGGCTAGGTGCTTTCTCTTCCGGTTTAACTGGGCTTGGTGTCTTTTCATCCTCTTGGACTGGGCTAGGTGCCTTTTCATCAAGATGGATTGGGCTAGGTGCTTTCTCTTTCGGTTTGACTGGGCTTGGTGTCTTTTCATCCTCATGGATTGGGCTAGGTGCCTTTTCATCAAGATGGATTGGGCTAGGTTGTTTCTCTTCCAGTTTGACTGGGCTAGGTGCCTTTTCATCAAGATAGATTGGGCTAGGTGCTTTATCTTCCGGTTTGACTGGGCTTGGTGTCTTTTCAACTTCATGGACTGGGCTAGGTGCCTTTTCATCAAGGTGGAGTGGGCTAGGTGCTTTCTCCTCCGATTTGACTGGGCTAAGTGCCTTTTCATCAAGATGGATTGGGCTAGGTGCTTTCTCCTCCGATTTGACTGGGCTAAGTGCCTTTTCATCAAGATGGATTGGGCTAGGTACTTTCTCTTCCGGTTTTACTGGGCTAGGTGCCTTTTCATCCTCATGGACTGGGCTAGGTGCCTTTTCATCAAGATGGATTGGGCTAAGTGCTTTCTCTTTCGGTTTGACTGGGCTGGGTGCCTTTTCATCAAGATGGATTGGGCTAGGTGCTTTCTCTTCCGGTTTGACGGGGCTAGGTGCTTTTTCAGCAAGATGAATTGGGCTGGGTACTTTGTCTTCCGGTTTGACGGCGCTAGGTGCCTTTTCATCAAGATGGATTGGGCTAGGTACTTTTTCTTCCGATTTGACTGTGCTAGGTGCCTTTTCATCAAGATGGATTGGGCTAGGTGCCTTTTCTATAAGATAGATTGTGCTAGGTGCTTTCTCTTCCGGTTTGACTGGACTAGGTGCCTTCTCATCAAGATGGATTGGGCTAGGTGCTTTCTCTTCCGGTTTGACTGGGCTAGGTGTTTTTTCATCCTCATGGACTGGGCTAGGTGCCTTTTCATCAAGATGGATTGGGCTAGGTGCTTTCTCTTCCGGTTTGACGGGGCTAGGTGCTTTTTCAGCAAGATGAATTGGGCTGGGTACTTTGTCTTCCGGTTTGACGGCGCTAGGTGCCTTTTCATCAAGATGGATTGGGCTAGGTACTTTCTCTTCCGATTTGACTGGGCTAGGTGCCTTTTCATCAAGATGGATTGGGCTAGGTGCCTTTTCTTTAAGATGGATTGGGCTAGGTGCTTTCTCTTCCGGTTTGACTGGACTAGGTGCCTTCTCATCAAGATGGATTGGGCTAGGTGCTTTCTCTTCCGGTTTGACTGGGCTAGGTGTCTTTTCATCCTCATGGACTGGGCTAGGTGTCTTTTCATCAAGATGGATTGGGCTAGGTGCTTTCTTTTCCGGTTTGACTGGGCTTGGTGTCTTTTCATCTTCATGGATTGGGCTAGGTAGTTTCTCTTCCGACTTGACGGGGCTAGGTGCTTTTTCAGCAAGATAATTTGGGCTGGGTACTTTGTCTTCCGGTTTGACGGCGCTAGGTGCCTTTTCATCAAGATGGATTGGGCTAGGTACTTTCTCTTCCGATTTGACTGGGCTAGGTGCCTTTTCATCAAGATGGATTGAGCTAGGTGCCTTTTCTTTAAGATGGATTGGGCTAGGTGCTTTCTCTTCCGGTTTGACTGGGCTAGGTGCCTTCTCATCAAGATGGATTGGGCTAGGTGCTTTCTCTTCCGGTTTGACTGGGCTAAGTGTCTTTTCATCCTCATGGACTGGGCTAGGTGCCTTTTCATCAAGATGGATTGGGCTAGGTGCTTTCTCTTCCGGTTTGACTGGGCTTGGTGTCTTTTCAACATCATGGACTGGGCTAGGTGCCTTTTCATCAAGACGAATTGGGCTAGGTACTTTCTCTTCCGGTTTTACTGGGCTAGGTGCCTTTTCGTCCTCAAGGACTGGGCTAGGTGCCTTTTCATCAAGATGGATTGGGCTAGGTGCTTTCTCTTCCGGTTTGACTGGGCTTGGTGTCTTTTCATCCTCATGGATTGGCCTAGGTGCCTTTTCATCAAGATGGATTGGGCTAGGTGCTTTCTCTTCCAGTTTGACTGGGCTAGGTGCCTTTTCATCAAGATGGATTGGGCTAGGTGCTTTCTCTTCCAGTTTGACTGGGCTAGGTGTCTTTTCATCCTCATGGACTGGGCTAGGTGCCTTTTCATCAAGATGGATTGGGCTAGGTGCTTTCTTTTCCGGTTTGACTGGGCTTGGTGTCTTTTCATCTTCATGGATTGGGCTAGGTAGTTTCTCTTCCGACTTGACGGGGCTAGGTGCTTTTTCAGCAAGATAATTTGGGCTGGGTACTTTGTCTTCCGGTTTGACGGCGCTAGGTGCCTTTTCATCAAGATGGATTGGGCTAGGTTCTTTCTCTTCCGATTTGACTGGGCTAGGTGCCTTTTCATCAAGATGGATTGAGCTAGGTGCCTTTTCTTTAAGATGGATTGGGCTAGGTGCTTTCTCTTCCAGTTTGACTGGGCTAGGTGCCTTCTCATCAAGATGGATTGGGCTAGGTGCTTTCTCTTCCGGTTTGACTGGGCTAAGTGTCTTTTCATCCTCATGGACTGGGCTAGGTGCCTTTTCATCAAGATGGATTGGGCTAGGTGCTTTCTCTTCCGGTTTGACTGGGCTTGGTGTCTTTTCAACATCATGGACTGGGCTAGGTGCCTTTTCATCAAGACGAATTGGGCTAGGTACTTTCTCTTCCGGTTTTACTGGGCTAGGTGCCTTTTCGTCCTCAAGGACTGGGCTAGGTGCCTTTTCATCAAGATGGATTGGGCTAGGTGCTTTCTCTTCCGGTTTGACTGGGCTTGGTGTCTTTTCATCCTCATGGATTGGCCTAGGTGCCTTTTCATTAAGATGGATTGGGCTAGGTGCTTTCTCTTCCAGTTTGACTGGGCTAGGTGCCTTTTCATCAAGATGGATTGGGCTAGGTGCTTTCCCTTCCGGTTTGACTGGGCTTGGTGTCTTTTCATCCTCATGGACTGGGCTAGGTGCCTTTTCATCAAAATGGATTGGGCTAGGTGCTTTCTCTTCCGGTTTGACGGCGCTAGGTGCCTTTTCATCAAGATGGATTGGGCTAGGTGCCCTTTCATGAAGATGGATTGGGCTAGGTGCCCTTTCATGAAGATGGATTGGGCTAGGTGCTTTCTCGTCCGATTTCACTGGGCTAGGTGTCTTTTCATCAAGATGGATTGGGCTAGGTGCTTTCTCTTCCGGTTTGACTGGGCTTGGTGTCTTATCAACTTCATGGACTGGGCTAGGTGCCTTTTCATCAAGATTGATTGGGCTAGGTGCTTTCTCTTCCGGTTTGACTGGGCTTGCTGTCTTTTCATCCTGATGGATTGGGCTAGGTGCCTTTTCATCAAGATGGATTGGGCTAGGTACTTTCTTTTCCGGTTTGACTGGGCTAGGTGCCATTTCATCAAGATGGATTGGGCTAGGTACTTTCTTTTCCGGTTTGACTGGGCTAGGTGCCTTATCATCAAGATGGATTGGGCTAGGTGCTTTCTCTTCCGGTTTAACTGGGCTTGGTGTCTTTTCATCCTCATGGACTGGGCTAGGTGCCTTTTCATCAAGATGGATTGGGCTAGGTACTTTCTCTTCCAGTTTGACTGGGCTAGGTGCCTTTTCATCAAGATGGATTGGGCTAGGTGCTTTCTCTTCCGGTTTAACTGGGCTTGGTGTCTTTTCATCCTCATGGACTGGGCTAGGTGCCTTTTCATCAAGATGGATTGGGCTAGGTGCTTTCTCTTCCGGTTTGACCGGGCTTGGTGTCTTTTCATCCTCATGGATTGGGCTAGGTGCCCTTTCATGAAGATGGATTGGGCTAGGTGCTTTCTCGTCCGATTTTACTGGGCTAGGTGTCTTTTCATCAAGATGGATTGGGCTAGGTGCTTTCTCTTCCGGTTTGACTGGGCTTGGTGTCTTTTTAACTTCATGGACTGGGCTAGGTGCCTTTTCATCAAGATTGATTGGGCTAGGTACTTTCTCTTCCGGTTTGACTGGGCTAGGTGCCTTTTCATCAAGATGGATTGGGCTAGGTGCTTTCTCTTCCGATTTGACTGGGCTCAGTGATGTTATTTCTTCTGGTGTGATTACGCTTGGTTTTCTGTCATATTTGACAGAGCTGCCTACTTTATCATCCGGCTTGGCTGGGCTCGGAGCCTTTTCATCAACATATATTGGACTAGGTGCTTTCTCGTCAGTCTTGACAGGGCTTTGTACCTTCTTATCGAGATAGATTGGACTAGGTGTCTTCTCGCCTGGCTTAATAGGGCTTGACGGTTTTTCATCAACATGGATTGGTGTTGTCTCGTTTGGTGTTATTAGTCTTGGTTTTTTCTCATCATGTTTGACAAGATCAGAACTCTGTATTTTACTTTCTACTAGTTCTGTTTCTAATCTAAAGGGTTTATTTTCAATTATTTGTCGCTCTGGACTTATCAGTTTCTCATCAGGTGTAGCAGAACTAAGTTTTGGTTTCTCATATGCGAGCGATACTTTTCTGATGTTACGACTTACTGTAGTACCATCTGGCAACTCATCTTCTTCAATAGTTAAAACAGTTGTTTTATATCTGAATGTTGTTTTAGTTACATTGGTATATTCCTGGAGGATTGTCGTAACTGTTGATTTTCTTTGTATCAAGACGCCTTTTTCAGTAATTGTTGTGATTTGTGTTGTTGTTATTTCTTCCGGCTTTCCTGTTGGTTCGAAACTCATAAGTCTTTCTTCGATTTCTAATTCTTCATCTTCATCGAAAATTAAGCTAGGCTTATCATCTGGTGGTGTTTGACTTAAAGGCTTTGACAGAGCCGGGCTAGGTATTATTTTTTCTAAATCAGTCAAGCTCGATTTCTTCTCATCAGGCTTCACAGGAGAATCAGGCTTTTCGTCGAGTTTTAAAGGACTAGCTGCTTTTTCTTCAATTTTGGTTGGGCTAGGTGTTTTCTCCTCTAGTTTAACTGTACTGATCTTTGGTCGTTCGTGAGAGAGGGATACTTTTCTGTAAGTTCTCCCAATTCTCGTACCATCAGGAAATTCATCGTCTTCAATTGTAAAAACAGTAGTTTTATATCTTACTATTGTCCGTGTTATGTTGCTATATTCCTGCAAGATAGTTGTTATAGTTGACTTCCTAGTTAGGACAGTACCATTCTCGATAATTGTCGTAATTTGTGTAGAAGAGATTTCTTCTGGTTTTCCAATTGGTTCAAACCCAATGAGTCTTTCTTCAATGTCTAATTCTTGATCTTCATCATAAATTAAACTAGGGATCTTATCTTCCGATGGCATATCTTTCTGAATTTCAACAGGAGTAGGTGTTTTCTCTTCTGGTTCTAGTGAGCTCGGAGCTTTTCCACTAAGGATATGTTTTTCAGAACTGGCATCTTTTTCAGGACTTACTTGCTTTTCCGTTATTTTTTCTAATTTGCTGTCCAACTTATCAAGAACGTCCTTAGTAGTGTCGGCAATTTGAGTTTTCATTTCTTCAAATATTGATACTTTTGGTTTTTCTTCATATGGTTTATCTATAGAAACCTTTTCTGAAGATAATTCTTTAAGTGGACTTGGTGTTATTATATCTGCCTCTTCTTGAGCACCCATTTCGAGAACCTTCTTTTCATTAATGAGTTCTTCTTCTTTTAATTCTTTTTCAGGACTTTCTTTCTTTGGAATTTCTTTCTCTGGGCTAGTTTCTTTCTTATCTGTTTTTTTACCAAAGAATCCAAATACTTCATCTTTGAAAGCAGAAACCTTTCCAGCCACCTTTTCTACTCTTGTTTCAGCTTTTTGAAGTAATGTTTTCTTAGGAAGTTCCTTTTCAGGACTTAATGGTTTCTCCACAATAGGTGTCTTTTCTTTCAGAAGATTTTCAGATTGTTCAGGTTTTTCTGAAATTATTTCTTTTTTCGTTACGAGAGGTGCTTCGTCTAAGCTGGCTCGCTTTTCAGACATATCTGGAGCAACGTCTTCAAGTGTTTTAGGTTCACTTATTTCAGATGGTCTCGCTTCAATCTTTTCAAGTAAATTTTTTTCTTCTTTTTTCTTAAGATCAGCTATTTTTTCTTCAAGTTTTTCAAGTGTCTTAGCTGATTCTAATGCAGTGCTGACTTTTTTGTCAGGTTTTAATTCTTCAATACCTACTGTGGCATGATCGGTTATATCTGTACTAATTTCATGCGTTTCTGAAATACCAATTTTATGATCTTTGTCAGAAATCTCATTAACATCATCTACTTTATCTTTGATTTTTTCATCTAAAAGTTCTCGTTTAACTCGCTTACCTTCACTTAGTACGGTCTTGTCTGAAGTTTCACTAGCATCTTCTGATGTTATTGACCGAACTGGTGACACTTCTTTCTGTATGGTATCAGCAATTTCATGGGTTAGCTTTGCATTCAGAGTTTTAATTTCTTTGACTTCTTCATGCAAATCATGTTTTATTTTTTGTTCACTAGTCAAAAGCATCTTTGTCGCTTCAATAACACTTACAGTTTTATCCGTACTCGGGAAGGCGTCAGGTGATTTACTTAATAAAGGCGACTTTTCAGCCATTATTTCGTCTAAACTTTTTTCTGATTTCAGTACTTCAGCGACGTCAGAAACAATTTTTTCTACTTCTTTGGGACTTAAGGGAGGTTTGTCAGCCATTTCTAACTTGCGAGCCTCTTCAATTTCCTTTTCGACGTCCTCAGGTATTGATGGGATCTTTTCGGGCATACATGGCATCTCTTCGATTACAATAATATCATCTTTAATTGGTGAATCAAGAGTCGTAATGTGAGTTTCTCTTAATTTCTCAGTGTACCGACCGTAGTCATAGTCAGCGTCATCGTATTCTTTTACGGGTTTTAGGTCTTTATCAGGAGTTGCAGAAACTTTCATTTGCTCGTGATACATGGGGGACTCTGGTGCTGAGCCAGGCGTTACTGTAACGAGTTCAGGATGCGATGCACGTTGTACCGTTTTAACTATTACGTCATCCTGGACCGCTTTCATTCCTTTATAAGTCATAGTACCTTCTTGGTCTAAAAGAGGTAGATCTTTAGGAACTTTGATTTCATCCGGTTTACGTTTAATGAATTCTTCTTCTGGTGTTTTCTTTTCTACATAAGTTCTATAGTCTACTTCCTCGTGCAAAGGTAGGTCGGCTACTTCGTCAGGGGTCTTAACAATTTCTCGTATAGGCACTGGAATCGACTCAATTTTAGGACTTTTTTCGAGAGATAATGGTTTCGTGTCGACTAAGCTTTGAGGTGGAATTACTTCCTTCGTTTCCTCTTGAACATGTTTTTCTTCAACTTGTTGATCTTCTTTAATTTCATCAAGAGTTATTCGTTCATCTTCAGGAAGAGTGGGTGCAGTTGTGGCTCCTGATTCGATGGTAGTAGAAATTTTCTCATCCGGTTGAGACTCTTGAACCTGCATTTCAAGAGAATCTTTGGGTTTGGGAATACTTTTACTATCAGAAGTCTTCTTTTCACTGCTTATATCTTGTTTTTCTTCCACACTAACTGAGTGTTCCTTGGATTCTATCTGTTTTGCTTCCATTTCAATAATTGCTTCAGTCTTTATTTGTGTATCTTCAGGTTTTTCCTGCTCTAATACTGTTACATCTTTCTTTTTCTCAGATTCTTCTTTGTCTTTAGCATGTTTTTGTAATTCATCTTCATGATCATGACTATCTTCTCGATCTACAATCGAATCCTCAGTATATTGTTCAACTTCTTCCTTTTCAATAATCAAATATTCTTCTTCAAATTCACCGTCGGCAGTCGCTTCAGTCTTGGTGTCATCTAATAAACAAGTAATTTTTTCGATATCCGATCGCCCTACATACTCAATTTTCTCCTCGGCTTCGCTATCCCTGTTAAAGACTGCTTCAATTTCCCTAACAATTTCTTGTTCTTCCCTCTCATCTAACTCTTGCTGTTTTATATCATCAAGAGACTTTGACGTGTCTTCGTCAGATTTCTTTGCATCTTTTAATATATCTTCATAGTTAACTCTTTGTAACCCCTTTAACTTTGAAGAATCAACTTTACCTGACTTTACTGATTTAGTTGGGCTCTTCATAGCTTTTAATCCTTTCACTGGTGATGATAGCGGTCTAGGCCGGCGCGAGATAGGTTCTCGTTTAGCTTTAGTATCTTTCTTTTCAGGTGCTTTTACTGTGACGTCACGTTTAGGTGATGCTTGTTTATATTTTGATTCAACAACCATGCGATTTTTTGCTTCTTTGGTGCTTTTGGCTGGGGTGCTACCGGGGCTCAGTCTTCTGGTTTTGGCTTTAATTTTATCTTTCACTGCTGGTACAGATGGACTAGGTTTGGCGTCAACTGACTTTTTGGGTGTAGTTGGGGGTGATTTTTTGTCTTCAGTCGCTGTTTTCTTATCAGTGCTTACCGTTGTTTTCCTTTCTGATACGGCCCGCGTTGCTCGATGGCCGACTTTGTTCCTAGTAATTGATGACGTCATTTCAGATGTGCGTGGGCCTACCCGTGTTTTCTTTTCTACTTTAGTTTTCGGTTCAGCGTCAACTTTTTTAGCATCAACCTTAACTACAGAGTCTTTAACTTCTTCAGTCTTATCAACGCGTTTCGTTTTCTTATCCACAGCCTTCTTTTTGACTTCCTTCTTCTTAGGCAGACCGTCTATCACAGTGCTCTCGTATTGAGCAATCTTATCATCTAGTTTAGTTTCTATTCTCGCAGTGATAGCATCGTGTAAAACGGAGTCCATTTTATCTTCTCCATCTACAAGTTCACTGAGTAATTTATTGTCTATAATATTTTTTGTTTCACCTTCTTTAAGGTCCTTTGATGGAGGTTCTGGTTCAGAGATTTTCTCTTCTTTCGTTTTTTCAGTAGTTATACTTCTTTCTTTGCCAGATTTAGTTGCGATTCTAGCACTAGTTTTTGTAGTTGCGACTGTAGTTGTGGCCGGTGGCGTCGTGGGAGTCATCTGCCTTCCCGTGCAAGTGGGATGCTGTAGAAATTCTAAGTGTTTGAGCCTTTCTAAGCCTTCGAATATTTTATGCTGTGGAGTCGATCCGGGGAACATTATCCTGGTGATTGTATCGTCAGGGTTGGCAGGGCGCCACACTAGTAACGCGCATATCGATACTAAGTTTGGTATCGGGAAATTGAATTGTCCAGATACACTGGCGCCTTCAAATAGTTTCTGTTCACTATTGTGCCAACGTTTTAGGAATTCACGAACGTATTTAGAGTCCTTGGACGGATTCAGTACGTACATGTCTAGGGTTCCTGAAATTAAAGAAAAAGAAGTATTAGAAGTTGGGAAAATAAATTATATTGGTTTACTAGGAGTGTAGGTTAATTGAGATCTAACAGAGAACATTTGTGTATGCTGAGAATAGACCTTAACCAGTATTTATATAGGTAAAAAATGAGGTCTTTGATGTTGATGATGAAAAACACTTGAATTTTTTGTTATACTATAAGAAATGAATTAAAAAATTGAATGAAATTAGGGAAATATTATATACAAAATACCTACCAGCGCGGTAGGACATACATTTAACAATAACCAATTGTCAAGTAATTTAATTAAACAAATAATGGCTTCATTAATGCGATTAATGAGAATCGATTGTTCATTAGGTACACTCTTGGGAGTTAGTGGGTCTCAAACGGGCTTACCATGTCCAACTTTGTGGTATAAATTGATGGGTTCAGGGTTTCTGTAGCAGTGCTGTGGCTTGAGGTTGATGTGGCGCAAGTCGGCCATCATGTCGGATCCCTCCTGCAGTAACGACACTAGCAGAGGGTCCGTGTCTTTGTCTCCGTCGGGGCTCGCGAGAGCGCGTCGTTCCTGGAAACAGCGGCGTTGGATTTGAAAATTGGATTCTGCATCTTGAATGAATGTTGTATTCCTTGACTACACGGCGACTGTTCGCGGGCTCGATTCTCGCGAGGAACAAATATTTGTATGGCCTACAGATGGTTGTTCTGGATCTAAGTGTTTGTGTATGTGAATTTATATTATGTTCGTAATGAAATAAGGTATGCCATTATAAGTACGTATCAAATTCTTTAAATAACAGTCTTTTACTTTGTGTAGACTGATTTGTTGTGAATTGTTGTAGCCAAGTGCACATTGTTGTTTCACGGCTATCAACAAATTATAACTTAAAAAACGAAGTTTTTGCATGACAATTTTTTTTTAAGTATGGTGGTATGGCATTTTTTTTATTTTAAAATTAGAACGGTTCAGTAATACATTTTATCATTTATAACCCAGCTATGTACGGTATACCTATGTCACTTAAATACGTACCACAATAAATCACATAATACCGGATTTGGAGAACATTAACAAAACAAAATCGCAAAAACACTAAAATGCTTAGTCAGAGACACATAAGATTTTCTCTGGATCACCACCACACTATAGTACGTGATGAATGATCGCGACAGACTGATTGGAAGGTGATACTATATGCATCACTGATTACCGCAGGTTTTAGAACATTTTGCTGATATTGCATTGATTTTATTAAAACTAGGGAAATTCTTGCTTAGATTATGCTAAAAGAATAATATTAATACTATTTTTTTATTGTAACACGGCAGCACAACGGCCTCTCTTAGAGAGAAGGCATGAGCATTGATCATTACGCTTGCTCAAGGCGGATTAGAAATTTCAGACTTATATTCATTGTAAGTCCAGGTTTCCTCACGCTATTTTCGCTCACCAATATCAGTGGTACAGCTTATGAACGATTTTGAAATACTGGCAAACTCGAATTCGAGACCCTATTTTCCTAGTCTTGCAAGAATCCTTATTATAAGGATAATTTATGAAAGGTTTAACGTTACAATGTATATTACGATTGATTTTAATGAAATTGCACTCAGACGCACATAATTAAGTACATTACTTTTATCTGAGAATATTATAACTCGAGATGTGAGTGAATACACAGGCAACACCTAGTCGATATCCTCGATAAAACTTTAAGCTTTTTTTTACGATTAAAACCACCGGCGCATCTACTAGTCTGTCATGGTAAATTAACAATTGCCAGTTCTATTAGATTCTAAAGGGCACACACAGTAAGCAGAATGTTCAATGAAGTGTATCGACACAGTGTCATGTGTCGGCCTTGTAAGGGCGTCTGTGTGGCGCCTACTACCTCCGCTCCCATTGTCGGAATATATAGAATAAAGAAGGTTCCAACTTTTCTTTAGATTTTTTAATGAAAAATGATTGAAATGTTTAAACTAAACTTAAATACCCCCATGACCCCCGTGCTGTATTATTGGATGGACAATGTTTATCCGTGTGTTACCATAAACAGTGATTTTTACACCAAAAAAAGTAGTTTCCAAGACATTTTTTTTTGTTTTTGCTTACTGTTGCTTAGTATGATGCGCAATTAACGGGTGGGTGATGTGTCTTTTTATTCCTCGTATGTGTACCCTCCATATTTCAGCTAATCCCATCCAGCCTATTAACCGCAAGAGTTACAAACATCCATCAACCATTCATCCATCCGTCCTCAGAAACTATCACGTTTAGAATAAGAAGTCGACAGAAACCTCATCTCACCTCTAAATTACAGAAGAAGTGTCCAATCTGTGGGTATACTGTAGCTCCGGCCTTCCTCCGGAGCACGGACGCCATGCCTGACATGGAGCAGTTGTTGATCCTGGTGAACAACACCGCGTCCAGCCGGTCCAGGTGGCGGGCGAAGTCCCACCAGCATGCCTTGCGGGAGAAGCCTCCGTCAACTGGAATATGCAGCGAAACAGGTCAGTATATCTTAAGGAATAACATAATAATATAGGAACCTGTAAAAACGACCATTATTATATTTAATAAGGGCTAAGACCTAAATGTTAATGGTTTTTTTTTGCAGTAGCATCTGCGAACTAGGCAAGCCTTTATCTCGGGTACCAATATGGAGGTTACTGTTAGTTACTTATTGTTACCTACCTAATTGTCAAAACGATTTATATATTTATTGTTGTGGTTAACTCACGAACTTCTTAACCGACTTTAAAAATTATTTCGCCTATGGAAAGCTACATTATTAACGAGTAACATATGTTTTATTGCATTTCCAAAAAAAATGGAATCCGTTAGAAACTCGCGGATAAAGCCGTGGGCAAAAGCTAGTGAAATATATTTTTACAACCGTACCCTTTGAAAACCTTCCCTAAGCCACATAAACTGCATAAGTTAAATAAAACCTACACAAAAGGTTCCATCTAACGAAATTTCCATCAGTTTTACGAGTGACTAAACTAAAATAGCAAAACGAGGTTAGATTAGACCCCGCGACCTTTAGATCGTCTGTCAGCGTAATAGCCGTTGCGCTATTGTCTGGCTAACATCCCCTCGGCAGGGGAGATAGCGTGTCTCGTCCACATTCTAGCATCTTTAGTTATCCACATAAAGTTTTGCAACTGCACGGAGAGTACCGCTAGGGATTTGTCGGTTGAGATAACGAGAAAATATTGGATGTACAAAATCAGGATTTGTAGCTGTACTCGTACATCGAATTTTACAGAAATATAGGCAAAACGTTTGTAGCACCAAAGTAGATATTTTTTCTTAAAAAAAAAACAAACAGCACACTAGGAATTTTGCCTATACCATGGGTGTTATACAAACATATTTATAAACTCACATACACAACTTTTGTTTTTCCACGAAAATGGCATTCAAATGAGCCTTTTAATGGTCTAATTTGATTTGAAAAAAAACAACCAGCCCCGGAACAACTACCTGTAGGCTATACAAATATTTATTCCGTGCGAGAATTGAGGCCGAGACACGCAGTGCAACAGCTTTCATGTATGTAGGCATTTGTATTGTTTTGGAAGTACTTGTGTACATTTCACTTTATTTAAAGTAATTATATTGAGATTTAAAAGAAAATGATCTTCGCTTATACGATAATTTGCATTTGCCATGTTATCTCTTCACCATCTTTGGTTTACTGGTAGAGAATGCTTAAGGCATTAAGGCCGCTATTGTACCTTTAATGCATAACGTTTAAATTTTAGTTGAAAATGTTAATCAAATCAGTACCCTCTTATAACTAACTACAAAAGAGCACAATCTTATTCGATTTAACAATAGGTGTTAATAACCCCAACAGTACATAACTATATGGTTCAAGTACCGCAGTATGCATAAATTCTAACACCATATTCAAGTATTCACACCAAACAACCACCCTATTACAATCTAATCACTTGAATACAGTTCAACCCCCTTTCATACCGAATTCAGCATACAAATCACACACATTTGGCCGTTAGGCATACATTGCCAGCTCGCGATACAAACGCGTTCGCAAATACGTATCTAATACGCAATACGATTAGTACATACCGGAATATTCACCGATGTGAGACTCCAATTTGAAATGATGCTCCCGGTAAACAGTAATTAAGCTTGCATTGTTTCATATTGCTTTTAATTTATTTCTATAGGCACTGAACTCATTGGATTGTGCCAATGAGCTTTTGATTCGGAAATGTAGTCGAATGAGGTCAGATGCTGATTTAAATAAAGAACGAAATGTTAAGTTTTTAATTGCGTGTCAGTCTGATGTGCCTGGCACTTTATAGACTTAAATGGAGTTCGAGTGTTGTCCATGTTGTGCTTTTTATTTCAATTTGTTTTGGAGTTGTTTGGTTTTCCATTTACCTACCTACTTACCAATATTGCTACAGGGTTTGATCTTTCGCTTTATCTAACTCATGTACGAATAGAATAACTGCCTCGTTAGCCTAGTGGTCCTAAGCGCGACTGCAACGCTAAAGGTCTTGAGCAAACTGCTATTTGGTTTTTCTAAGATGTCAAAATCAAATTCAATTTTGAAATATTTTTATTTCAACCTTATGTTGCTACCAAACTCTTTACCTCCAGCTAAAACGCAGGTATTTCAACTCACAAAATATTGACTAGGTGGAACTCAAACAAGATAGATAAACCCCACGGATCGCTTGATTAAAGAATAAATTGGACAGGAAATGGATTCCGATGTGCATTTTTGTTTGAACAGCGAATGATGTTACCACGCGCCATTTTGTTTGCGGATAGCGGTAAAAAATTTAAACTGACTGGTGTAGAGCAATGAAACCTAAATGGAGAGGATTAAAGATTGGAAGAAATACGGAATATATAATTCTTACTACTATTATGGATGCGAGTTTGGATGGATGTCCGTTGCTCAATCGAGTCAGAACGGTGACAAAGTCGCGGGCAGAAACTAGCAAAAACACAAAATTGAAAATTTTAAGTAACCCCCGACAGAAAAATCTCTACCGCAGCTAACAAAAGAGCTGATAACTTTGAAACCCCTAAACCAATTTCCATCAAACATAGCTCATAACACTCCCGACTAATTCACCTTTCAAACACAAAAAAAAACCAAAATCGGTTCATGCATTCGGGAGCTACGATGCCACAGACAGACACACATACACACAGAGAAACGTCAAACTTATAACACCCCGTCGTATTTGCGTCGGGGGTTAAAAAATAAATGGAGGGGATTAAAGATTGGTACGT
Organism: Caradrina kadenii; assembly: GCA_947462355.1. Classification (NCBI taxonomy): domain Eukaryota; kingdom Metazoa; phylum Arthropoda; class Insecta; order Lepidoptera; family Noctuidae; genus Caradrina; species Caradrina kadenii. Next base: position 13,899,806 of record OX381686.1, on the reverse strand, counting down.
ATTAAATATATAAGTATTAGAAAGAAACAATTAAATAAAAACGAGTAGTGTTGCACAAAGAATATTCTTAATAAATAGTTAATTAGGTAGTAGGAGAACTCTATTCTATTATCTTCGTATAAAATAGTCTAATATACAATATCTACTGGTGTCTAAATAGATTAAGAAATCATAGTATTCAAAGTCATTATTAGTTACCTTTCGCACACACATACATATTGCACACATTCAAAACAATGTTCATACAGTCCACTCATTTCAACTATCGAATTTGTAACTAACTTCAGTGCATAATAAATGTCATTTGAGTAAAGACGTACTACAGTATTTTCTTCACCAAAAAAAAAACGGATATAGACCTAATTCCATCGAACAACTGGGAAATATGAAAAAAAAACGAAGATAATGATATCAAAATGTATAAATAATAAAAGTCATGTTGTATAATTTCTAAAGCGGTAAAATTATTAATCTCAAAGTCTAAAGGGACCTATTCCATTTCTATCAGAATATTATGCAAAGTAAATAGGCCAGTAGGTTTACAACGTGACTACATTACTATTCTAGGACCGTAAGAACTGGGCATAAAGCTTAATTTCCAATTCTAAATTAATTAGAGGTCTATCAAAATTGTTATCAAAACAAAGTATATTTCATCTCCCATTTAGGTCAGCATTTAAAAGGACCTACTACATAACTTCACGCCTGTATGACCTGGGAAACGAACCCCAAACTCTGTAGTCGCGCTTGCCACCAACTAAGTACTTAGTCAAAATTGTTTTAAGTAAAATCCTTTCTTATTACAGCTCTGATTACAAAAAGATCTATATGAATATCCTGATAACTTTTAATTATTGTAGGAATATATTTTTTATGTTTAAATGTAAAATGTATAATTATTGTTACCTATATTCTAAACTTAAAAGGTTTGAGAGTGATAATATGAATGTTAAAATTAAGAAGTAACAAGGAAGTGTAACAAAAGGAAATGTGTACTCTAAAAACTTCCAACATTATTGTATTACACAGACTTAAGCCAAAGACGTGACACTTCCAGTAGCGAGCGTGTTTATACGTGTGTGTGGTTACTTAGTAACACGACGCTGCACGCTCTCGACCGTGACGTGACACAAAAGGCTTAATGGGAAATGCTGTTTGTGGCGTATTTCTGAGTTTTTATCCGGAAAACGTCTATTTAGAAGAACAAGCTCGACATAATTCAATTTTAGGTATTAATCTGCGGCTTGAAGTTGACTATTTTGTTTGTGATTGGCAGCTTGATAATCGAATACGTGAGGTTTAAACTCGATATCCTTTTTCAATCTCCTATATCCATATTTCAATTCAAGGCATTATAGCCGATATTTTTCACATATCCTTACTGTCAGTTTTTTAACAATTTGTGTCAGACAAACCGATGGCGGCCTGTCTGATGTTAAGTGGTCACCGCTGCCTAAAGACATCTACAATACCAGATGCCTTGCAAATGTGTTGCTATCAAAGACAAACTTGAAGTGCTTCAAGTGCCTGTAATTACACCGGCACCCAAACCCTTCAAACCAGAACATAGCAACGCTGCTTTGCGGCAGAAATAGGTATGGTGGTAATACTTTCCCGGAGGAGCTCCTTCACAAATAAGACAACGTTACATAAAAGCTCGTAAGTTATGTTTTAACCAAAGAAAATGTTCAATATTTCAATGTAAACCGTTGTTTCGCGTGACAGTCACGTTTTACAGTGGGTGTTTGTTCAACACGGCACTGTCCCGCTGTTGGACGTGACAGTGTAGGCGACGGATTTAATGGAACATATTGTTTGTGAAAAATGTGTGTTTTAGTTACGCCTAGCCTGGCCTAGCCTGGACGTATTGTTAGTAGTAGAGAGTGGTGTCCGTTGGTAAAACAAAGATATTTTGTTTGGTCTAACTAAATTGGGTTTTGATTGTAAACTCACTCGAGCAGAAACTGGCCGTAGGGCTACTTCCTAATAATATTATAAATACGAAAGTTTGTGAGGATTAATGGATGGATGTTAGTGACTGTTTCACGCTTAAATGGCTGAACGGATCTGGATGAAACTTGGCACTGAGATAGATTGCAGTGTGTAATAATACATAGGATACTTTTTATCCCGGAAAAATGTGCGGTTCCCGTGGGATAATATATCAAATATGACGCGGACGAAGTCGCGGGCAGAAGTTAGTACCTACTAGATAAAAACTGGTTAACATCAAATTTACTAGTTCGCGTATTTACAACTATTGGAACTATCACCACTGACTGTTAAGACTTTTCAACAAACAGTTTAAAGGCGTGAGCTGGAGCACTCTATCTAAAAAAATTAAAATAATTAAAAATACCGTCTGTTTTTTACGGTTGTAAGACTAGATAAATGGTAAAAAAATAATAATTAAGTAATTCTAAAATCTTTTATTTTATATTTTGCTGTGCCCGACAGTGTCTATAATTGTTTTTATTTACCACCTGTATATTACCATTATGGATTCTTTGTAATTGACAATTCTATTTCACCACACCACCTACCTATTTCAATAAAACCCTTCCACAATTACATCTAAGTGCCTCATTTCTCGTGACGCTAGAACAGTGACGTCATGCAGATAAGCCAACAGCTTGTCAGTAGCGTGACACGTCGAGTTTACTCGGTAACACGATAGCACGCTCTTGGCTTGACGTGTACCGTGTGGTGGCTTAATGGAAACCGTTGTTTGTGGGGTACACTTTATTTACCTTTACCTACAGGCTGGTGTCAGCTGTTAGATCTAGTTACCCTATATTGCTGGTGCGGAGAAAGGGTGTTTGTATAATGGATATATTCTTTATTTATTTACTGAATTATTTACTTAAAGCCCTGTCGTAAGCAAATAACTTCTCCCGCCCTGGGCGGGACGGGAGGGAGTGTCAGACTTTTACTGACTAAAACCCACCCATGTTCCTTCTTGTGCCCTTTGCGTTCCGGGGGCGCGGTATCTCTTGCGAACAACCCGCAGCCCCGGCAGGCATCGGCAATATGTACCATTACGCCAGACTATGAGACAAAAATGTGTGTTTTACGATGTCCTGTGTTCGGATAGCCCCTTAATATACAAAAACTTAGTCTCATATTTATTTAGTAAAAAAGTTATAATAGGCACCATTTAAAAACATCCACAAGTGAGCGATTACGAGTATATCGAGCGAGCTGTTACATTTGATAGGTATGGCAAAAACCCTTGAACGCACGGATATTAGTTCTAGTTTCTACAAGATCCGCGTAATAAACTACTCCGGATGTAACAAATCGTATCTAACATTTTGTTAGTTATGATCATGAAATAATGCCCAGAGCCTGATAAAACGGCGTTTATAACGACTTTAGTGACAAAACCATCCCTCAATTTGCCGTGTCATGACAACGTGAGGATGTTTCCACAGTCATCAACTTACCTGGCATACACTCCGGGAGCACATTTTAACATAGTAAAGAGTAAAAGTTTAGTAACATTCTGTAAACTGTATCATTTCTAAATGAAAACTCAGCAAGACGACAGAAGTTAAATTCAATAAATCAGCAATCTATTTAATATCTCACATTGCTGGTTCAATTTGCAGAAATATTCTCTATTCAAACTCAATATTTCAAGTAGGGAATCACAGAAGTGTTTCGAGTGAATCAGCAAATGTACACTCGATACAAAGTGGAAAAGTCAACGGAAGAATACTGAATTATATAACTTATGTGTGAGTTCTATTTAATAAAGTGTACAAGATACATTTTTAATGTCATAAACCAACGACGTATTTACTAAGAATCTTGTTTTTTCCAAATTATTCTCTATAGATAATAAGCTGAAGAGATTTTTTGATAAGCGCTAATCTCAGTAACTGCTAGTCCGAGTTGAATAAATCTTTTTGTGTTGTATTGCCCGTTTATAAAGAAAAGTTATAGTCTTTAAAACGTCACGCTACGACTTATAAAAGCGGAGCAGTAGTCAAAGACGTAACTAAACGCTGGTGAAACCGAAAGGATTTGCTAGTAGAATATATTTACGGTGACAACACAATTGATAAAAGCCATGCATAAAATAGACAGGGGTCATAACCAGCACGGTCAACATCACTGTGACCCTTTGTCAAGAATACAGACGGTCAACAAATGACAAATCAAATAAATAGTTTATTGATTTAGTAGACAAGCTTTTTGAGGACAATCCGCCCCCAATTTCACAAGAATTTGAAACGAACAACAACAATACTGAAACAAAACAATTATCTAAATACTCGAGACATTTCGATACAGATCTCTTCAAACAATATGACATTGTGTTGCTGACAGGCCATCAGCGAACGCTTGAAGGCGTCTTTGTACCGGAGACAGCCAATATTTCTTTGGCACAGTACCAAGTTCCAAGTGGTTGTACCACTTTTCAGATTGTGTCAAGGTTCGATTTTTGTAAGTCAATTGGTTGTGGGATTTTCTTGTAAATTGTTACATGTTTTGCGGAGAATATGATGTTGGATCTAAAAGGGAATCTGAAGATTACTCTTTTTATATGTCATTAGATGGCAAACAAACCGACGGCCTACCTGATGTTAAGTGGTCACCGCTACCTATAGAAATCTGCAATACCAGAGGCCTTGCAAATGCATTGCCATCTCAGACATAAAGGTAAAATGTCTCTTGTGCCTGTAAATACACCGGCACTAATACCCTTCAAACCGGAACAGAGCAACGCCTATTACTGTGCCACTACAGGGCAAAAGCCTCTCCTTACAGAAGATCTTTTTAAGGCTTTTATTAAATCAAAAGTAACGCACTACGTAATGATACATGAAGTCTTAAACTCTGAAATTATTCAAACAACTAAGTATAAAGTACCAAAACTTTCCAACCGTTTCTTTCAGCCAAAGGCTAAAACCATAAGCAGTCAAAACAACAAAAGTCTCGTAAAACCAAATTGTAAAATGTTCAACATTGAACGAAGTACACAGAGTAATCTTGCCAATGTAACCAAGAGATGAGTTTTGGCAGCGCGCCAATGAAAAGCGAACAGCTGAAAAAATCGGCATGGAAACCCTGAGGCGTGGCGGACTTACGTGGTAAACGAGGGCACTGTATTTACAGAACCTTACTCAGCTTAGTTATGTAACTTCGGGGAGAAGAACTAAGTTATTTTATATTTTTAACTCGATTTTTCCTCAGCAAAGGTGGAGTCCCCGAGGCAACATTAGCGTCTTGGTGCTCGTAATGAAATTTATCAATTAGATTTACGAGGAGCTTGGAAGCTAGAAGTTTTCTTACGTTCTCCTATTTATAAGGGTAAGGATACATAGTAATGGAATTTGGACGAGTTTACTTTGTTACTTTTAAATTGTAATTGAATTTCACACTTTGAGAAAGTAATAACCAAGGTGGCAATTTTGTATAGAAACTTAGCTTTTGACTATAAACAATTTCGGTAACTCTTCAGGTAGTCTTCATGAGATGCTTTCAAAAGAATTCAATTTAAAAAAGTAGCTCTTAATTGACTAAGCTATGATATACATTACCATACGCTTTCAAACTGTAATATTAAACGACTAACATTTCTCCATTGGGCTGCCACAAGGGCCTATCCTCGGTCCTCTTTGGAACTGACTTACCTAGCATATTAAATCCATTGATGCCGAAGAGTGCGGCATCTCCTTGTCCTCCTGGGAACACGTAGAGCGTCGGGTGGCTGAACCTGATGTTGCCCACCACGTCGCTCGACACCAGGAGTTGATCCAGGCTTGCTGGCACCACGTACGGGTCCAGGTATGCTGTGAACAAGAGTTTAAAATTAGAGATAGGCGGTTAGGCAGAGGTGTACCAATGTACAATTGTACACCCACAGTTCGCCGGTATGTTTAGGTCCCATGGAATAGGGGCGAGCCTATTACTATTAACCGGGCGCAAATCCAAACTCCGAGCTGCTACTGAGAACTTCATAGGAAAAACCCAATAACACTTTTTGCTCGACCTGGGAATCGAGCGTAGCAGTCGCGCTTAGGACCACTAGGCCAACGAGGCAGTCAACTATGGTCCATTCTTATAATATTTGATTACATTACGGCTACCTTAATAACTACATTCTTATCGAAAACCCAAACTCTCATAATGCGAGAATTCAAAATATCTTTCTCACAACTTAATTTTTTATTTTTACCGCTATCATTAAAAATCTAACTTGGTCTGATATTAAAAGGCCGTTCCTTTTAGTATTTTTTATACTTTCATATTAAAAGAAACGGTTAGCATTTTTTACTGTTTGCTGAGAAACATTAATTAGACGAACACTTAATTTTGAAACTTCCGACAAACGGTTCTGAGTTCTAATTAGATTTTTATCACGAATTAACGAAGGATTAACGAGACAAATGTTTTAGGAGTTTGTGAAGATTTTTCTTATCATTTTAATTAACAGTGGCTATGAAATTAGGTATTAACTTGGTTTTAATTTTTTTTTAATTTGGTACATATTGTTTTCATGATTTACGAAGAGATTAAGAAGTATTGTACTTTAAGTATTTTGTAGGCATAAGATTACCAATGGTTGAAGAGATCGAATTAGAAATTGATTCCGTATAATTTTATGTCAACTTTATGTTTATACACGTAAAATTAATATTATTTATGTGTTAAAATGACAACTAATCATTGAGCGTAGGTTAAAATTAAAGACCAAAGTCAAATCATTTATTTCATTTAGACACCATTACAAGGCAGTTTTGAACATCATTTAAAAAGAATTTAATTTAGTATGACATCCGAAAAATACTATTCACACAAAATATTTTGTTTAACAAAATTTTTAACAGAAATTATAACCCATTTATCACCACGAACAAAGAGCCATGAACGCGCTCTGGATATAATAGAGCCTATTTTAACATTTATGCGCGCAGAGATTTGCGTTAAATCCTAGTATTCTCTTGGTTTAATATCACAATACTGCAGCACTGTGCATAGCTTTGTTAAGGCTGAAAGCTGTCAGCTATGAAAATAGGAGTGGGAATAAACAGGGTTAGGCATTGCAGGGTTGAATAGTAGATACCGCTTAATAAATTAAATAAAAGTTTATTTTACGCCTGAAAATCCTATCAATTTATAAATAAATTGATTTCTGATGCTCTGAAATCAATAAATGGTTAGTCAATTGAATTGGCACATAAGTGACGTCATAGATTGCTATTGTCATATTTATATACTATCTTGTGTATATGTACTAATTTTGATTAAAATCTGTACATTGGTTTCCAAGATTTTGGACTTATAAAACTTGTATGAGATATCGTGTGTCATAAGCAAGTGATTTTTTGTTTTAAAGTTATGTAATTTTATACCTAACCCGTCCACAACAAAGTAACCTACATTTACACAACCTTAGCAAACCCAAGGAGAACCTAACAAGATGCCATGACCTAGATCCTAGCCTAACAGCCTGCATCCACTACTACGACCCAATCAATGACCTGGGACCTACCCGCCGGGCTAATAACTCACTACACCTGAGAGCTGCCATCAACGCATTTCAAACTTTAAGCCCTGTTCGGTAAAGTTTAATATCGAATGACAGAGGTCAATTTGTTCGAGCGGACACGCTTAAGTGGACACGGTTAGTTACAAGGATGTTAATTATTTTCCGTGTTGTGTTTGCTCTGCAACATTCATCTTAGGCAAATAGTATTTTGCTTGTTCTGCTTTAGGGATCAGAGACTTGATCTGCGACTATTTAGGCCTCTCTGCGCAGCTGCTGTGATGCGTGTCGCGGATTCGATTCGAACCAATATTTGTACGGCCTTCAGAAAATTGCTCCGGGTCTGTCTGTATGTGTTTGTGAGTTTATATGTTTGTAAACGCACCCAAAATCAGGAGAAACTAGTGTAGACCCACGTTTTTGTTTTAAGAAGAAAAAGGACAGATACAAACAATATATTTTAATAGGTACTTTAGTTCCGGTAGTTTTACAAGAATTGTTATTTTCAAATTTATTTTGAATTTTAATTTTACTTACGATGTCGCTGTGCCCTGCCAGGGTCCATAACTGTACTTTAGCTTTAAGGTTTTTGTAACATCTTTTATACACATTATGGTATGCAAATAAATATGATTATGAATATGATAGTTATATTATATTATATTTGGCAACTGCCTCGTTGGCCTAGTTGTCCTAAGCCCGACTGCTTCGCTAGAGGTAATGGGTTCAATTTCCAGGTCGAGCAAAAAGTGTTATTAGGTTTTTCTATGAAATTTGCAGTAGCAGCTCGGAGTTGGGATTTGTCCCCGGTTAATGGTAAAAGACTCGCCGCCTAATAACATACTGGCGATCTGTGGGTGTACATTGTTACATCTCTGCCTAACCCTTCGGGGAATACAGGCGTGATGGTATGTTATCATATTAAAAAAGGGTATTTGAGGATATCTACTTTTAAAACAGTTATAAATGTATAAAGCCTGGGATATTATTGCTCCTGTGAAATCACACTTGTATGGAGAGACCTTTTATTAGTCAACCAGATGTTCTGAAAATTTTCATTGTAAAAGCTTATAATTATTTACTTGTTAATATCTAAACACAAACGTGATCCGCTTATCAAACTTTATTACGATTACAAATTCCGAATTTTATATTTCATCACATATTGTCCCAAAATAATTAACGCCAGGCTATACATTCGGGCCTACATTGTTCCGAGGCTCGCGATGTCAATATAGACAGATTTTAATTTCGTAGGATCAAAGGTTAGGCTAGAACACGGCTATGTGTGAGTAAATAATAAAATGGTGGGGCTATTGTATGACCGGCGCGGTATGCGCTTATTGAAAATTCCTGGGATCATGTGCCAATATACAGACTAATAATGATTTATATATTATAATATTGGGCTAGATATAGTTGGAGTTTTTTGGTTATGTATAGTTTTGGTGTATGAAAATATTGTTAAATTAATATTAAGTCTGGAATCGCCTATCCAACTCGAACAACTGTGATGATCAATGCTCGTGTCTTCTCTGTAATATGAGAAGAGGCATTTTCCCTGTAGTGATATTATTTATATAGGTATATAAATAATATCACTAGGTTTAATGACATACCATCACGCCTGTATTTCAGGGTTAGGCAGAGGTGTGCCAATGTATACCCACAGTTCGCCGGCATGTTTTAGGTCCCATGTAATAGGGAGCGAGCCTATTGCCATTAACCGGGCACAAATCCTAAATCCGGGCTGCTACTGAGAAATTCCTAATGGAAAAACCCAATAACACTTTGGTTGACCTAGGAATCGAACCCAGGATCCCATGCTCATCAGTCGCTTGCGACCACGAGACCAACGGGGCAGTTTCGGTGTTAGTTTTGATGCCATATTGTTAATTAGTTGCTTTTTCTGCTGTTTTCATTTACCCCGATCAAATTGTTTTAAATACTTTTCTCATTAGAGAAACTTATACCACCTAACTGATATATTTCAATACCAAATTAATATAACAATAATGTTTTGATTACCAAAATAAAAGCTCTGAAAAAATAACCGCTGAAAGTCTTCGTTTAAATGTCCTACAGACCTAGTTGCGCAGGTGAAATACACTTAAAGGCTATTTATTAACAATAAGTTTTATATTACAACGTTAAGATCTACAAAAGCTAAATATTTATTTTTCCAAATCTATTACAGGTCCGGAAAATTATTTCAGTACCCACTTTCTAAATCTTCCTTACACCCAAGAACCTTATTATACAATTTTTTTGCCCACTTCAAGGTACTTATTCCCGAGTCTAGACCATTACTGTACCCGGGCGAGGATCCAACCATTGTCCTACAATACATTAGGGTACCCTGTAGATCTTATTATTTCGCGAGCTAAGAACTTTAATGTATCTTGTGTAATTTCTTTGATGAGGGACTAAAATGTCAGCTACGGCTGGTCGTCAACTTCTGGGTTTTATTACTCGTATCATTTTCTTTGTTAAGACTAGTTTTTGATGAAGAGAAATTTAGAGGCAATGTGGACTTATATTATCTTTTGTAATTTGAAATTGGACTTTGGTTTTAATGAGTGTCATTTTAGCTGTGTATTTCTAGGAATGGACTTGGTAGCGCTGCGTTTCGCGGGTTTGATTTCCGCACGGAATAAAAATTTGTTTGACTTATTAGGTAGTTGTTCCGGGTCTGGTTAAATCAGTATGTAAGTTTATAATTAGGTTTTTAAACGCTCCCACAATACAGGAAAAAATCCTAGTGTGCCCCAACGAAAGCTTCTCCTAGATGTTCTAAGTTCAAGCACCATGCAGTAGAAGCAATAGAAAATCCATTGGTCTCTGTTCTATCGCTGGTGCAGAAATTGCTTGACGGCTTAAAATTAATCCTCACGGGAGACACAATAGCGGTAACAATATGCTTGAATGATAGGGATTACTGCTTTGAACATCACTGTTGGCAAACAGATTATTATAGAAGGATGCTAGTGTACTTTCCTGTTATCAAACATCCTTTATGTGGGCAAAATGGTTGCAATACAATAAAATTGCATACAAGGAAATGTAAAGTTAACAGTAGATTAGAAGGTAAGATGAGTGAATAAGAAATAATGATATGAGAGAAAGAGAGGAGGAAGTTGATGAAAGAATGACGGACGCTTGCTTTAAGAAAAGCAACTTGCAACGGGCTATTTTGCTTTGGGGTAACCTGTTCTGAACTCTGTCTGTCTATCTGTTATGCTTTCACGACAAAAAACTGTACAATTTTAAATGAAATTTGGTACGAGGTAAGTTAAATCCCCAAGAACGGGCATAGGCTTCTTTTTATTTCGCGAATTCATCTCTATTTTCATCATCAAGTCCCACACAATAAGGCTTGTTATTATCAGAAAACTGAACATTTTATTAGGCTCTTAAACTCCACCACTTACCTAAACATATGCTAAAATTAAATATCAAATACTTAACGTTGAAGGTTTCAATAAAACTTCTAACGGTTAACCGATAGGTGTAAGTTGTGAAAGCAATTTAAACTTGTAACAAGTTACGGGTACAGCCGACACACGAATGTATAAGTTGCAAGTATGAAGTTTGTTACGCTGTTCCATGTTCTACATTATTGGTTTTATGTTACCCACGAATTGAGTATTGGAGAGGGTTAACGAGCTAATATGTAATAATATTGTAGTAAAGTTTAATGAAGAAAGGAAGGAAGGAGACGATGTAATATAAATCCCTAACGACCACTTGTGCCAAAATTTTACTCAATAGGCTAGTTTTACTCATTAGTTCGTTCAAAATCTAGCCGCAATTTCGATAAATGTAGACTTTTTGAGAGATTGAGACTGAGATTAGACTGAATTTGATTCTAAAACTTAGTAGTTTGGTCCTCTCAGATTTTAAACACAGGGTTAGATAACAAAATGTCCTATAAACTGAGCATGTATTAGCAACGCAGAGAGAAAGTTTAACCCTAATTGGACTAAAATGTATACAAAGAAAATGCTAATTCTATTTTTAATTTAATTAAAATATGGTGTCATATGTTTGATTAACGGATGATCATCTAGAAATCTAGAACGTTGTAAAAAAAATCTTTTCCGTGTCTGATTTTAATCGAAATGTTTATTATAATTACCATAAACATCAGGGATCTCAAAGTGAAATCATGTTTCTACTAAAAGAAATATTGCAGAACTGAATAAAATATTTTAAAGATATTTTCTTCTTGTGAAGGTGACGTCAACAGGAAGTCCTCGCGTCGTTTTATATTTTATTCGTCGAAGGTCTGTTTTGAAATAAAAAGCAAAAGAAAGCGGGGAAGGATGTGATTTTCTCGTTAAATCTGATTTCTTTGAAGTAAATCCGTTTAGGAGCCGGATTTTTATTGTGATTTAAAGATGGGAAGAAAATATTCAGTGTTGTTTTTATTATTATTCAATATTGCGCGATTTGTGATGTATGAAACTGATGCATTATAGTGCCGACTGTGATAGAAGATTCATGAGCGAACTCGATGGAAGATTATGTAAGTAACAGCTAATGTGTTATTTGACTTTAGACTAAAAAAACGATAAATATACATACATCACGCTTGTAATACCCCAAGGGTTAGGCAGAGGTGTACCAAAGTACACCCACTGTTCATCGGTAGGTTTTAGATCCCATGATATAGGGGGCGAGCCTAATGCCGTTAACCGGGCACAAATCCTAACTCCGAGCTGCTACTGAGAAGTTCATAGAAAAACCCAATAACAGTTTTTGCTCGACCTGGGGATCAAACCCATGCCCTCTAACGTTGCAGTCGCGCTTAGGACTATTAGGATACTGAGGCAGTTTTTTTTAAAGTAGTTTGAGGATGGAGTTTCTTACCCATTTTTCTGAATATGAAACTACCTTTAGTAGGGGCCACTAGATTTTTTACTTGTTAATGCCATTTAAAAGTGCCTTGGTCTTAATGAAATAAATGATTCAACTTTGACACATTTCTCACACATCTTTAGTAGAAACGCATCTCCGCTACCGCGACAGCTCACAACCTACCCCCACACATAACCCACCAACAAACTTCAGCGTCACAAACAATTTCCAACTCGTGAACGTCAAATTAACCCCGCTTACTATTTGTGCAGCTTCCTGCCGCGTTGAGCACAACTTGGCGCATGACAACCGACCGCACTACACAGTACATCAACAAAAGAGTTTTTATTACCGCTTTTTGCAGTTAAAAGTGGGTGAGAATGTGCGCTGTTACTGTGAAACGTTAGTAGAAGTTTGTTTGGAGGTAATTGGGATGTTATTGAGAGGATTTGTCGGTGGTCAACCTGGATTTGTTTTTATTTTTTATTATGAATACAGCTGCCTCGTTAGCCTAGTAGTTTTAAGTGCGACTGCTACGCTAAAGGATTTAGTTTCGATTCCCAGGTTGAGCAAACTGCTATTGGGTTTTTCTATAAGACTCTCAGTAGCAGTTCGGAGTTAGGATTTGTGACCGGGTAATGGCAATGGGCTTGCCTCCAATTACATGAGACCTAAACATACCGGCGTCTGTGGGTGTGCATTGGTACACCTCTGCCGAACCTTTCGGGGAATACAGGCGTGATGGGATGTTATGTTATGTTATGGTAAGAAAACGGGCTAAAAAATAATAATAGCTTCGAATGAATCTATATTGATTATTTTTGGTGTCCTATAGCAAAACAAATACTCTAATACATATTTCATTAAATTCAGGTTATGTATGTATTCTCCAGACCGATTCCGGCCACGGTGGCTAATCTTTATTCAGACTAGCCAAGTACGCAGGAGATATTATAGTGCACAAATGTGTGCGCAAACATATGTGCACTCCCTCTTCCCTAACTCTCATAGTCAGATGGGACGGCAATACGACACAACCGGGGAGATATCAGGCGCAGGACCAACGGCTTTACGTGCTTTCCGAGGCACAGGGGTATAGCACCACCAACTTCCAAACTCCGGGTTGTTACTGATAAATTCCTAATGGAACAATCCAATAACACTTTTTGCCCGACCTGGGAATCGAACCCAAGACCCCACACTCAACAGTCGTGCTCGCCACCACGAGATTAACGGGGCAGCTAAAAATTCAGGTTAAAGTAACACTCAAGCAATAAAGTCTAGTTATTAATTTAACGTATAATTAACATGAACTAGAACGAAACCTACAATTTGGACCTAGTTTCGTCTACATTTAGGTTTAAATACCAAAGTCATAATAGTTTGGACCACGCCGCTCGCCTACTTTTATCATTTAGGAGGTAATAAAGTAATGGAAGGACTGTACTAAAATTTTAACGATCTAACTAAAATCTAGTAAAAGCAAAATTGTATAACTAAAGTGCCGATTTTGTGCTATGTCTATTTAAGTCTCGTTAAAAAAGGTTTTTATGTCCCAATCTACATAAAGAAACAGTTTAGGGAATCATTTTTAATGTCCCAATTTAATGTTCAATTAACTAAGTAATTAATAATAAAGAAAATCTCATAATCAAGTCAATCAAACAATTCGATAACTAAAATTATAAACATAATTCAGTGCTACGTCGTAGCCACGTCGTAGCGCGTAGCGGACGTAGCGTCCGTAGCAATGGTCTACGTTGCTACGCTGATTTGCTTGCCATTTACAAAGTGCTTGTCATTCCCAGCATTGTGAACGGTATACGGTAGGGTGACCATCGTTTTAAGGAAATTATTGAGGATATTTTGAAATATAAATATTTTATTGCTATTTGGGTTATCATTTCACTTTCTATTTAAGATTACAATGGCTTTACGTAAGTTGATGTAGTTTACACTTTTTTTAAATCTAAGCAAATAGAAAATAGTCTCCTTTTTCGAAATAAAAAGTCCTTTCACAAAGCAAAAATAATAAAATAACTCCACAAAATACAGAATCAATCCGTCTGAAACAATATCCCTCAACATTGAGTAAGGGTAACCTTCATTAAATATTTACAAGGATTTACGTCCCGGTGAAGCAGCGCCGACAAAGTTAACACTCAAACACCTACCGTTAACACTTCAAACCTGCTTACTAAATTTAATTTACTGTAAGAGAGGTAATTGAGTTAATACTAAAGGTGTTAGAACGAAAATGTGCTTTGTTTTTAGGCTGTATTTTGAGGCTTAGAGGACTAAGGGTACCTATTATAGGGCTTACAATTTATCCCTGTGAGTCTGCCAAAATGAATTTTAAAAAGGCTTGTAGCAGTAGTTGTGAAACCTTTGTTTCAAATACCTTTTGCTTTTTAACTGCAATGAAATTAATAATTTAAACTTCAGTTTCAGGCTGAAAACAGTACTCATTTTTTCAGGCGCCTGTTCAGTCTTTAGCAAAGATCTACATAATTATAATGACTTTATATTGTATTAGTGACTTGAGCCAAATTACTAATTTATTTTATTACATTTTATTTCAAATAAATCTAAATTCAATTCTTCTTGATTATATTTATAATTAATTTAATTTTAAGATAACTTGTGTCCATATTTCAATAATAATTAAAATATGGACAGAAATTGTCTATCATAAACAAATTATAATTTAGTTTATTATACAAATATTCCAGGACTATCCCACCCTTTAATCTGGTAACCCTACAACTGGCACGTGCCGGTTACCCAGGTCCTCGCACAAGCGGGATCGTTAGTGCAGTGTGAATGGCACACAGTTCAAAACAAAGTTATGCAAGTTGTAGCACAACTTTGTGCTGAAGCCAAATATCCGCAGTTTCAGTTGCGAAGTTTCATGGTAACTAATTAACGTATTGTTAATTACATTTTGGTAGAATGAAGTGTGTTTGGTAGGGTTTCTAGGTATGTTGCGGAATTTATTACAGTCACCGCGACCCTGGAACGCAAATGGCATTAGGAGAAACATGGATCGGTTTTAGTCAGTAACAGTCTGACACTCCGTTCCACTCCACCCAGAGCAGAAAAAGTCATTTTTGATAATTTACTGTAAAGTGTAATAACAAAATTATAAATTAGATTTTACCATGTTTGATCTAGCTAAAAAATAAGTTTTTGAGATCGTTTTTAAACTGGTTAAAAAATCATGTAACATTTCAGTTATTTTTTTATAATAACTGCCTCGTTAGCCTAGTGGTCCTGAGCGCGAGTGCTACGCGTGGTCTTGGGTTCGAATCCCAGGTCGAGCAAAAAGTTTTGTTGGGTTTTTCTATAAAATTCTTAGTAGCAGCTAGGAGTTAGGATTTGTGCCCGGTTAATGGCAATAGGCTCGCCCTCTATTAGATGGGATCTAAACATACTTGCAAACTGTGGGTGTACATTGTTATACCTCTAACTTACCCTTCGGGGAATACAGGCGTCATAGTATGTACTATAGTATGTTCTTATAATGTACAGACAATTCAGTTCGGTTAAATTAAGCAATAATTAATTAAATCAATTAACATAGCCGATACCTCTTATCGTTAATAACATCCCCTTAATGAGGTAGCATATTACCGCAGACCACACAATAATACGACCCCTAACGTATACACATTCGTTGATAATTGTGTACAAGATATATTGTTCGCAATGACGCGATTTTGAACTCTATGCCTATTTAATTACAGTTTATAATCAATGAAAACTGCTTGAGCATATTGTTGCTCTGTCTGTGTTGACAGAGGCTATGTAAACAGCGGTAAATTGCGCAGAGTCAATAACACTAGGACCTAACATAATTACAGACACTATATCGACTACTAACGAGACTGACATATTGGTTTAGTAATCTCATCAGACTACTCCAGTAACAGACAGGCAATAAATTATTTAGGTTGACGTTGTTTGCCTTTGTTGAGAATGTGGCAAAAGCATTGAAAAGTAGACACAACTGGCTAACTAAAAAGCAATTTGAGCCTTGAAAATTTAGTGAATTTTCACCATCACGCTTGTATTCTTCGAAGGGTTAGGCAGAGCTGAACTGAGAACTGTAAAATTAAATTTTTGGTCGCTTTGGAATAAATAAATGGTTCGTCAATTAAGTTGGTAAAAAAGTTAGTAGTCATTTTTCCAGTTCTATCTATATCTCTTTCAAGGTAATTTAATAATACCTAGGAGATCTTATCCAACTAAGGCTAGTCCAATGTCAGATTAAACCATAATTCAATTTGATTCCGCCTAATCCCGTCCATCTTTACATTAGGGAAGGACCCGACTGACCTAGTCTCATAATTGAACAGATTTCATTATTCAAGAAAATTGGACAAGCTTCGACTTTGATGATGGATAAGAATTTTATTTAGTACTGAGGAGACGTTGGCTGGTTTAGCCATAATATACTCTTATATTACTTGAATTTTACAATGAGAAAAACTGTGTCTAAAATAAGAAAGACTTAACAGTCCACGAAGGCTGACAAGACGTAGTTAGTTGCAAATATTATATTTAAGATAATTCAGTCGATATGTGTTACGATATTTAAATTACGTATGTTCGCCCACCCGGTACCTTGAGCATTTGCACAAAGGGTACCATTAGATGTAATTTATCTTCTTTTTACAATTTTTTTTCTTTGTTTTCATAATAATATTAATAGGAAAAATAATATGAATGGCTAAATGCGTTGCTAAGCAAAACTCAAGAAAGGCTGGACCGATATGGCTGAGTTTGTTTTTGTAATAATTTCGCAGACAAGGTTAATATGAAATAATTTTTCTAGAAAATTCACCGGAAATGTCGAAATTTTGCACCCATGCGATGCTGGGGCGGAGCGCTAGTTAAAATATAATTAAAGACTTACCAATAAAATCCTTGATGGCTTGAGAGCCAGAGTCGAGTTTATCATTAGGGTTGACCCTAATCTTGCAATATTTAACGAAGGGCATCTCCGGGAGCTTGGCCCATTCTCCGCCGCCACTCGTGGAGCAGTGGACATCAATGGAGATCGAGTTCTCGTAAGCGCGGATGACGCGCTGAACCTCGTTCTCTTGGTAAGCATCAGTGAAGTCAGCAAGGGAAAAGGTCCCGTCCTAGAACAAAGCAAGACATGAGATAAATAAGTAATTAAGATAAAGGCAGAAGTAACAGAAATATAAGTGATCATTTGTGGTCTAATATGGTTAACTTTGTAAAGAGTTGGAAGGTGTTGCAGAACTATTTGACCATAGATCAGAAATGATCTTCAAATACATTATATTTCTAAACAAATGCAAACAAATTTAAGGGATATAAACGAAGTACCATTGAGCTGAAATTATTGCTGGGAAACCAAATTTTATTTTTGGTGTTAAAACCACTGTTTATGGTAACACGCAATGTAACGCAAGCTAAACATTGTGCTTATGAGGCATACAATAGCACAGGAGTCGTGGGGGTATTAAAAAACTAGCTATAACATTTAAAATTTGTTTTCGTAAAAAACGTACAAAACAAGTTGGTATTCTGGAACTCCGAAACAGAAACAATGATTGCAACTATGACTAAGTGTCTTTTTACACCCGTTTACGTAAATGGACATCTTAAGCCACGTACGGTTACTGTAGCACTCCTCTAAACAGCTCTAGCCCTTGGTATTCATCCATTAGTATCCAAGAGATCAGTTGAAGTAGTTAGCGATCCATCCATCAAGAGTGACATGTGTCTGACATGGGTCATTAGTGTCGATATCTCTTACTACAAGTAGCTGTACTAGTCCATATTATTGGTCCATTTTGTAATATTGATAAGTGTTTCGTAGGTTTTTTTGTGGTTAATGAACTTTTCACTTGTATTATCAAGTTAGACTTTTTAATATGGGTCTACAGTATCACACTTATTGAATAAAGCTCTATTATATCAGTATGGATTTGTGTGAGAGTTCAACTTGTACTTGCCGGTTATTCAATCACTTTTTGCTTTTTATTTGTAAATTCGTTTTTTTCGTTTATTCGTATTCTTATTGTATCTACTGTGCAATTGCTTGGATACTATATCTCTTATGCTGTCCATGGTACTTGTAACAAGAAAATTACCATTTTTATTATACAAGACATCTTTGTCATAATATGCATCGTCTATTACAGGAGCCACTTTATAAATTTTAACTTGTCTTAGTACTGTTTCAGTATCTACAATGTTATTAAGTGTGTATTCATATTATTAATCTCTATTATCATTGCTTTTATTGCTTACATTTTCTCGTTCATTACCATCTCCACATTATCGTGTATTCCCACAAAATCCTCTAACATTAACAGCGTCCTCATAATATTCCGTATTCCCATTCCCGGATCTTCATAATCCATTCTTTCAACACCGGGATCATACTTTTTCACCAACATACAATGGCGATTGTTCCAAAGCCAACGTTTTTACGGTCCTCGGCTATTTAATTACCGTGCAGTAGTTAGTTTCACTTTTTAAGCTTCATTTTTAATTAAGTCCTGATGGACTTAATTAAAAATATTTGAACGCCCTGTCCATCGACTGTGAGTGAATTAATTTCCATTGAGTACCTTTTTCAATATGTGACTTTTGTAAGTGCTTCCAATTTATCTCTTTTAAATAAACTTTGATAAAATTGAGCTTTAATTTTAAGTCATAAGGTTTTAATTTCTTTTTAATTTGTAACAGATGGTGTGATCGAAATTAGAAGCTATTTAACCTTCAAGATAAATTATTTGTATTTTGGATTTGAGCATTTGCTAATTTTCTGTTAAACTTAAATTGTATGGAAATCTGGTCCCCCATCTGTACCACAACATATCTTACGGTACATTTACTTAATTTTCCATTTTCCATTTTACATTTTGTATCCACACCTTTATTATTTCTCCATACCTTTCATGGCCAACCAATCCTATAATGTTGTAGCTGTAAAATCCTGTTCGATTATCGCCTCTAGTTTTAATTTCCGTTCACACTCGCGAGGAAATGTCACTCAATACATGTCCATTCATCGTTTACAAATGAACGAGGTTACGAGCTCGAAATCCAATCCGAAATTCAATATTTCAGTTTAAATATGGAGTGAAAAAGTCTTCTGTCTAAATAAAATTTAAATCCGAATCAGGTTTGCATTTTCGTTCTCAATCAATAGAAGCAAAAGTTAGGGAAGTAGAAGAGAGTAATGAAATGTTGTTTAAATCCGGAATAGTTAATAAAGTGGTAAATTTAATCAAATACGATAGTTAGATGCAGTTGAAGAACTTGCCAGATTAATTGAATAATTATTTTTGTTTTAAACACTATTTATTTGGAGGTAATACTGGCTCGACGTTCCCTTACGCAATGGACGTTAATTTTATAAAGAAAAAACAATAATAATGTACTCTGGAAACTTTGAAAATAGTATCCGAGGAATTTCATGCTCGTTATTCTCCCTATAGCTATCTATCTATCCCTACCTATGTTATGGAACGACTAAATAGCTCCAGCTTTCTGACTAACTGACCGACTCCTTGATAATTCAAATGTGCCTGTAAATGGTTTAATTGAAATAAATGCTTTGACTTTGATAAGCATTTTGGTGTGTTCAGTTGGCTTTGACTATGGAACTAAACAATCAATCTAAGTCATTACGATGTTTTCATGATAAGGTAACCAATTGTCAAGGTAATTAAATCCATTTCCTTTTCACGTCTGCATTTGTACAAAAAACCATATAGCTTACATTTTTTTTTATCCTGAGTTCTACGAATTTTATTTTTCATCTGTAACATTTTGTACAGCGAAAAATAAATAAAAACTTTATCCAATTAAGAAACTTGAGAGTTCAAATAACAGCGATATTAAATTACTTTGAGAGTAAAGAATTTGGTCGCCATAGTTATAAGCCAGTCTTGTGTAAGCTTCACTTTATTAAAATTGTTATAAGACGTTTTCAAATGAGTAATCAATTTAAACCAAGCTTTCACGGCTAAACCATTGAACCAATTTTGATAAAATTAAAAGAAAAAGCTAGTTATTGAAAATAACATTTTATATACAGCGTGTTACGGAAAGGGTATATGCATATATAGTTTGCGGAAGCTTGATGATTTAGCGGTGCCGCCGCTTACCTTTAACGGCACTGTCATTCTGTTTAGCTCCGACGTCAAGTATCTGGGTTTGTATGTTGACACTTGCTTGGACTGGTGTAAGCAGGTCGCACGTGTGAGCAAAAAAGTCACGGGGACGTTGCGGTCGCTTTATAGACTTAAAAATATTCTACCGTCGCACATAAAGGCAATGCTGGTACAGTCCCTTATCTTTCCCATACTTGATTATGGTGATGTGTGTTACTATGATCTAAATGCAGATCTCCTCAATAAACTTGACCGACTTCTTAATAACTGCATTCGATTCGTATTTAATCTTTGTAAGTTTGACCATGTGTCCGCACATCGGTCGCTTTTAAAATGGTTGCTCATCAGACAACGCAGGGCGTTAAGGGCTTTGACAACTTTATTTTCTCTTCTAAATAAACCTAGTTCTCCTTCCTATCTGACTTCTCACTTTCAATACTTGTGCTCTGCGCATAGTAAGAATATTCATTCCTCCAATAATCGCCTTTTACAATGTCTTTCTCACCGCTCCTGTTTTCTTAAATCTTCTTTTCTTGTCCAGGCGGTTTTCCTTTGAAATGCGCTTCCTCAGAATATCAGAATGGTCACCAGTCGGTTCACATTCAAAGTAAAAGCTCGTGAACACTTGCTTATGAGGTTGGCAGACTCGTCTCACAACTAATTTGTTTATTATTTCTCCAACTATGTATTTTTATCTATCTCTACTTTGTTTGTATGTATGTATATATGTATTTATTATTAAAATATATTCTATTCCTGAATATTTTTTGTTCTTTGCACCTACCTACTATGTTTTGCATCGCCCTAAGGTAGACTGGTAGAAAATGCCTAAGGCATTAAGTCCGCCTTTGTACAGTGTATTTTTTTACATCATGTGCATAAAGTTTAATAAATAAATAAGTATCAAAGGCACGGATTCTTTTGGTGTTAACAAACCACATAGCAATATTAATACCCTCTTAAAATTATAAAGTTAAGAAATATTTAAGTAAAAAATCAAATGTTTCCAATTGAATTCTACACATGACTACACCAAGTAAGCTGATCAGTGTCAATAAACTACACACAAAGAAACAACTCCGTAAAAGATTTGTTTCTCCTGACACGTTTGTTATGATTTAAAATTAATAAACTGGCGAAATAAGAAAAATATTATGCATTCACAAAGTCATTGCTTTTGAGCTGAAATTTTGTATAAGTAGAGATTTAGTACCGGATACACTCTTCATGCCGTTTGCATGGATATACCCTTACCGTAACACGCTATATTTCTGCGGGTTGTTCGTAAGAGATACCGCGCCCCAGGAACGCAAAGGGCACAAGAAGAAACATGGGTGGGTTTTAGTCAGTAAAAGTCTGACACTCCCTCCTGCCCCGCCCAGGGCGGGAGAAGTTATTTGATGATTTCCCACCCCCCAAAAATAAAAAAATAAACACGCTATATTTGTTTGTTTCAAGCTCTCTACGATTTACAAAATCCATCACAGCTATACGTCATATATTTTACTAAAACAGTTTATTATCATAGTTCGTTTTGTTTTAGAGTAAACGCCAACTATTTGTTAGTAACCATGAAGGACTATAGTTACTAGTTTTACAATACCCACTTCCCAACAAAACTCACATGAATAAATAATGGTTCGAAAGCTAATAACACACGTACTTCGAGTTTAACCAGAAGGTTCCAAATTATCTTCAGTACATTTTCAATTCCAATTTAGTCAAACGTAATGGGAACAGGGTATTCTATTACATTACAGCCGTTCCCTTGATAATGTACCTTAATTTGTCCCAAAATGGCGGCACCATTTTGATTCGGTTCCTCTGATTGGTGGTGACGTAAATACGTTAATTTCTCTTTGCTCAGTTCGGCTTGTGGCTTGGAAGCTTTTAGTATTCATAAATGTTGATTTAGTTTGGCTTTTGCTTTGTTTGGTTAAATGCTGTTGGGGTTGTGTGGTCCTGTGTTTTAGTGGGCAGTGTTGTTTAAGGGTTTGCTGAATTTATTGTTTAAAAATAAGTTAAGCTGTTAAATTATGATGTCATTATTATCTTCGCTTTCAATGTTTAGTCATTGATAGTACCACCCGTGACTTTGCCCTCGTAAAAGTTGAAGTCAAAATTAAATGCGTTGTCGGCTGACGTATCTTTTCTGCTTAAAAAACCTGAATTCCAGCTTGTATAACATATTTAGTTTCTTACCTGCATGATCCAGGAGCCATTCCCTGCGAATGTATATCCGGCGTGCACAAGGTGCCTGTGTCGTGTGAACGAGCTGAGCAGGTTGCGCATGCACTGCATCAGCGTGTTCATCTGCGGGTGGATCAGGATCTCCGTCACCAGGTTCTCGGACGCGAACTGGATGAGACGTTCGCCTGGAAGGAAAAGCTTTTGTTAGTAAGGGTTAATAGTGTCCAGGTAGAATTGGAACAGTGACTTCTATGTCACAGGTACAGATAGCGTCATCAACTGGGTACCCCCCTTATCGAACGAATTTTAATGCAAGAGTGATAACCAATAGATGACGCTGTCTGTACTATAGTTTAGGATCATATTGTAAGGATCTTATTCAAAGTAAGTTTTACTACTTGATAGTAGTAAAATAAAGATGATCCTTTATTACATTTTTAAATATTATAAGTATTATGATGAATATAGGAATTCTTTAAGAAAAAAAAAAGTTTTATTATATAAAAATTTATATCGTTTGCTATATGTGTAGATTAAATAAAACAGGTTAAAATAAACAGGATAAAACAGATTTTCAATTTCCTACCGTCTTTTTCTACATAGAATATTAAACGTCTATCAGCTATTCTGTCTTATCCATTTATCATTACTTTTCCTCCTCTACTATTCAATTCTTCCGAGAGTTCAATATTAGTTACCTGACTTTTCGTGTTTTCGTGTATTACTCGTTACATAAAGAACTTTTTCTTGTTCTTAATATTCGTGCTTCGTGGTTAAGTAAAATATTGCGTGTTGAGGGCACATAACATTACAGTGGGACAATTCTTTACTTTCGGCCCCATTTTTTGTTGGTACAACAAATAACTGAGCTTTCAACGTTATACACTTTGGTAATTCTATACACTTTATTGTTTTTTTTTAGGAAAATAATTATAAGGACAATTTTATGTTTCAAAGGTGCTGTTAGCATTTTTTTTATTTGGATGGTTGAATTCTTTTAGATTATAATTTTTTTGAGCTACTGTTATTACAAGATAAAACCCTCGCTTTATCCCGCTTTAATATCACGTCTCATCCTAACATAGTTTTCCACCCTTAACCCCTATTAACTTTCAGCTGACACATACGTTCAACCTTGAACGGCCCACAAAACGTTCAAGAAAAAAATATTAAATCCATGGCGACAAAAAACGTTCCGCATTGCGCCATTTCACCAGCACAGTTATTCGCTATCGACGTCTCCATTCACCCCCATTCACCGCTGTTCAACCCCATTCATCGCTATTCACCCCATTCACCTCGCCGCTATTCACTGTGTTACGTACCAATTCTGCGTCGTTTATTTGATTACCGTCTTAATATAATTCGTGTTTGGCTTTATCTGCATCGTTTTAGTCGTGTGGGGGGAATTAAGTGAGCAATTGACAGGGTGATAAAGTCTGGACTGTTAAGTGTTACAGCATTTCGCGCTGAACAAGGGGGTGATTAGTTGATTGTCAATCCTTGTTACAATTATACGAACATCTGATTAGATCTGGGGTACTATGTCGTTAAACTACTCTTGTCTGATTAGCAAATGTGTTTGTGGTTATGGATAGACCCTCACCAAAGACCAGTGGAAGATCAATTTTGACCTTGGAGCTAATATCTGAAATAAAGATGCCATGGTAATAAGAGCAGGTTAAGAAACCGATAATAATTATACTACAAGAATCCAGGAGGATCATTCAGGAGTCTTTTACGAGTATACCATGGTCTTATGTAAGGTTTTTATAAGAACACAGGAGTTTAGTTTTGTCAATTTTGTCCCTCCATGTTCTCCATACGAAAACCGTATAATTATGCAAACCTCCGTAAAGAAGAAATTAAAATTATTATTAAAATCAGGGAAGACCTGATTCAGTGATCCTTTGAGTTGAGGCGATAATTAGACCTCTTCGTAAATATACCCTAGTAACTCAAAATATGGTAAAATGTTAACAAAAGACTACATAGATACTGTAAACATGACATCCACCTTCGTTTATCACTTTCAATTAGTGCCCAATTTGTATGCGATCGATAGCGAATTAATAATACCGGCTATCGGCTATTGTTCCCTAAATGTCAAAGGCCCTCGAATTTTTCGGCCACTTCCAACTAATTGATGTTACCTAAAAAAGAGCCGGGTTTTTTTATTTATAGCTTATGTCCATTTTATAACAAGGTGGGTAGAATTTCAAAATGTGACGAGACTTGGGAGAACCCTAGGTGTTTAAAACTGTTTCGGAGAGTAATGATGATCCTAATTATGTTTCTGTTTAAGATAATGGGCACATAAAAGGCTTTCAGAAATTTTATTCAGGATGAATAAGGAATTCCAATAATTCCCTTCATTCTTTCTTAACATGGACACCAAGTTTAAAGCAGTGTTGGGTTAAAAATCAGAATGAATATTTTAAGCTGAGTTATTAAATTATAAAGACAGACAAACAGTTCCTAACCAATACAAAGGGTCCAACACGACAAGGGAGAGATCAGGCGCAGGACCAAGAGCTGTATGTGCTTTCCGAGGCCCTGTGATGTCACACATCCAACTTAAAAACTGCGCTGCTACTGACGAATTCCTAATAGAAAAACCTAATAACAATTTTTGCCCGACTTGGATATGGAACCCAGGACGTCGCACTCAGCAGTTGCGGTTGTGACTGCGAGACCAAGGGGCAGTCAGGCTTTTAATTAAGTAAAGTTCAAAGTAACCCTAGAAACTTCGAACAATACAGTTCCCACTTGAAAGAGTGAAGTGCTTCACAAAATTTAAATATTGGCGATATTGTTCGAATTTGATTGGTAATATTCAGCGAAGATAGGGCTTCTGTGTAACCTTCACATGACCTCAATAGACTTGCTAGTCTAAATATTTTTTTTTCTGGCGTTCCTCATTCAAAAATGATTACCTAAAATGACGTAGACCCTAGCAATATCAAAAAATGTTTCGCAATTTTGGGTCAAAACATTTTCATAATGAAACATCAAGAATACATTTCTCATCCTGAATAAAATTTCTGAAAGCCTTTTATGTGCCCATTATCTTAAACAGAAACATAATTAGGATCATCATTACTCTCCGAAACAGTTTTAAACACCTAGGGTTCTCCTAAATTTTCTCTTTACGAAATGAAAGCAGAATTTCAATCAACTCCGATTGTTTTAAAGTTGGAAATGTCCAAATTATGTAAAAACAGTCAGAGCCGAATAATTCCCAGAAATAATATTAGATTTCATTCCAATTATTATTATTGGATATTTTAGATTTTGGGTTGAAATTATCAATTGGGGCTTGATAAAGGTTGTTTCTGTTGCATAACACACCAGCTTACAATTTGTCATTTTAATTTGTTCATTGATTTTTTTTGGCACCTTAAATATAAATATAGGTTTTATTGTATTGAAAATTTAACTGAAACAATGATTTTATAAGATATTTCTTATCCAAAGGATTTTTACTTTTGGATAAGAAATATCTTATAAAAATAATAAACTCTCACTTTTCTTGACAAAAACATTAACAAATGTAATCAACTAAAAAAAACCTACCCAAGTAAAAGCTCCGTAACGCCCAAAAATCCTTTAGCAAAAAACTTCCACCCTCTAATTAAGCCAAAATGTCGCACAGCTCGGAGGTGAAAGAGTGAAAAATAATGATATCAACGAACAAAGTGTTTTGTTCACATAAACACAAAGAACAGAGGACGTGTGACAATGCGCCGCCGGCTTTGACACCACACAAGAGACACGACCTTCGGAATGTAGTTCACAGTGGAATGAGGAAGCTGCTTACGTAGAAGTTTTGACAAGACTAGTGTTACTAAGTAACTACTAGTTTTGAATCAAGCTGAGTACTAATGGTTTTGGTTATAAGAGAAGACAGAAGCGAAGAGAGACATTCAGCAAACGATGAATGAAAGGAGGAGAATACAGTTGTTGTCAACATTTTCTGCAAATATTGAACTGTCGTTGTATTTCGAACTTAAACAATCAAAATTGTTTTTATGATGGTAATTAATTTCTTAAATAGTCCAATTAAATGATGATGATGATGCCACTTAGCCGGTTTCGGCCACAGCGACTGCAATTTGGACTTCCGTTCAAGGTGGTTGGAGTGGATACGCTGTTCTTTCATGTGATCTCATGTGACTAGTATGCCTAACTTTCGCTGAGAAACTTCGAGCACAAGGGGGACATTGACGAAATTATAAATTATTGAAGCTGCAGGTGGTTTAGCTTTGAGGTCGTTACGTTTTTGTCAAACTCGAATTGGTACGTCACGTCGACAATCAAAATTCACATGATAACAAAACTAATGTCCTCGAAATAGCAGATAATACAGTGTAAAAAAAAACAGCTACAAGTAAAGAAAATCCGTTTACATTCCAATTCATTCTCGAATTCGGAAAAAGATCCGATTAGCAGACTTCAATAGATAAATCTCAAACAAGATATAAAAAAGCGAGCAAATACTTGCTACGGCTTTCCTATCTCGGTGCCACGATTTCAATAGCGTCGTTGAAAATACTTGGGTTCCGTTGAGCAAATCCTTGCTCACTTGCAGCGGAGATAAACACCGGTGTATTGACTTGATCCACAATGTCTTCCCGAGATAATTGGAGTTCGGTTTCAGTTCTGTTAGTAAATCGAATGGTCTTGTTTATTTTTGAACGGGACGCTTGTAATAGAAGGAGATATTGCTTGAAAAATTATAGTTGGACAATCTAGGACTTTGAGGTAGCAAGGAGTATTATTATTGTTTTCAGCGGTTTGTTCTGAATTTAAAATTTGGTAAACCTGGATCAATGTATGCATATACTTTGTACAAGTAACAATACTAAAAAAAACAAATATCTCAAAAGAGTAATTATGAAGTTTCTTGCCCATTCTTCTCCATACAACACTACTTTTTGAGTTGGTCAACTAGATTCAATTCCATTTTCTTCTGTACGACGTTCAAAAGTGCCTTTTCATGGTTTAATTGAAACAAATGATTTGACTTTCACATTGTAACTTTGTTAACACATACCCTGATTATGTCATCAGTAAACTATAAGTAGAACTTGCTTGAACACTTATAATAACGTGACCTTTCGCTGTTAGTACAATAATAAACCTTATAGCGTAGACGGTAGGTACACAGTCTTTATTTCCAACTAGAATTCAGTTCAGTTATATAATATTCCAATTAGTAAATTGTATTGTTGTTTTTGTATCAAATGGCCTTAGAACCTTTTACTGAATTATCCGAAATACTATACGCCGGCGCCGCCATGTTTAAAAACGTGTATTTCAATTTAATCGGATTATGTTAACTTTTGCTGTTACATTCCATTGCTCATACCAATTAGCAATTAAAATGAAAACCAGGTGGGATTACTGGATTTTATCATTATGCAAATTAGAATTACGGTTTTATATAAATTGGATTGGTAAAGCTGATTATTATTAGGATAAATAAAAAAAAAGGATTAAGGAAAGGGATCAATTAATTGCAAAATGAGAAAACATACGAAATAACAGCCTTTTTCCACGAACGTTACGTTAAGTCTTAGATATTAAAAATATAATTCTACATAAAGCTACATTTTATTAAGGCAAAATAAAAATTATAACATAATAACATACCATCACGCCTGTATTCCCCGAAGGGTTAGGCAGAGGTGTGACAATGTACACCCATAGTTCGCCGGTATGTTTAGGTCCCATATAATATGGGGCGACCCTATTCCCATTAACCGGGAAATCGAACCCAAGACCTCTAGCGTAGCAGTCGCGCTTTGGACCACTAGGCCACCGAGGCAGTTAAAAAGGCAAAAAGAAAAAAGCAGGCAGGCAGTAAAATTATGTATTTCAATGAGAACATTAAAAGGTACTAGTGATTGTTTTAAGTCCCGTGCCGTACTTCGGAAAGCACGTATAACTGATAAATTAGTCCCGGCAGTCATTCGTAGATCTTTGACAGTCGTTACGGGTACTTAGAAACCCGAAAGTCTGGTAACCAATCATATCAATGAATACCGTTTTACCCAGTAACTGGGTTGAAGAGGTTAGATAGGCGGTCGCTCCATGTAAGACACTGGTATTCAGATGCATCCGATTAGACTGGAAGCTGACTCCGACATAGTTAGGAAAAAGGTTAAGTAGATGTTAAGCAAATAAGGCCGTTTGCATCTTAGACTGACTTCCTCCGAAGTTATTTAAAAAAAAATAGTGATATTTTTTTATATTTTTAGAATCAACAAGCCGACGGCCTATCTGATTTTAAGTGGTCACCGCTGCCCGCTGCCTATAGACATCTGCAAATCCAGACACCTTGCAAATACGTTCCCATCCCAGAGACAAAATTGAAATGCCACATGTGCCTGTAATTATACTGGCACTCTTACCCTTAAAAGCAACGCTGCTTCATAGGTATGGTGGTAGTAATTCCCCGGAAGAGCTCACAAAGAGTAACAATACTACGCTAGCTTAATTTCTATTGTAAATAGACCAAGCGAGTTCTATTCAGCGTATTTTTATAAATGCGCCATCAGTTAAGAAAAGATCCATTAATATATCTAAAAAAGCCTTGAAAATAAGCCAACGTGGTCTATTATGAAGGAACGCTTTTAAATCCATTAGGTACCTTTCTTAACTACTTGAGACTTTCAATGCTACTTTTAGTTTTTATTTCTTAGCTTTAAATCAGCCAGTTCTTTAAGTACACTTTTATTCCTTATGGTACTTCTTTTTCTTTTCAAATTGGTGGTTATTATTAACCCCTTTTTTACCCTCGACAAAAGAGAGGTGCTATAAGTTTAACGTGACCCTGTCTGTGTGCATCATAACTCCCAAATGGCTGAACCGATTTTGATTTCGTATTTTTCTTTTGAAAGGTGATTTGATTAAGAGTGTTCTTAGCTATGATTAGAGAAAATCTGTTCCGCCTTAGCCTATCACCTATTCTTTAGTTAATTAATGGTTAATAGCACTTTCCACTAGTCTGGCCAAGTATTATTCGTGTCGGGGTATTTTAAATGTAAAGTACTTGTGTTCAGTTAGTATATTTTACTAGGAAACTCGGAAGTTTATTTGGCATTCCTGCTGACCCTTGTCCTGACCGGAACCTGACTAGGAATCACTTGCGCAGTCTTGTACTGTCTAAGCATTTTTCTCTTAGTTTCAAACACAATATCCACACAATTGAATTATCGATGACAAGTCCCACATTGATTTACACTAAAAAACCTACGTATAAAGTTTTTCCACGAACCCTAACTTCTTATCGCACGCCTTATTGAGAAAAGAGCCGGTCATAAACCTAACTACAACCATTTATCACCCTCTAATAACTCTCACTTTATAAACCCAAAGTTTCTCATCGAAATATTTCGGTAAACAAAAAATATACACATAAATCTGCAAGCATTCGGTCCGCTTCTCCGATCGTGTGACGAGTCAGTGGGCCAGAAACTCTGATAAACCGTCAGGGCTTAAACTTTTGCTCATTTTGCGGCCTACATTTGGTTAATAAAGCGTAGTTCATTATTATATTTATAGCTCAATAAGTCATAGACTGAAGGCTGAATATTTTATAGATTGTTTTGTTTATATTACTATTTAGCCCTCTGTGAGGTGGAGAATTTAAATATTTTCACAATATATCACATAATATACCATCACGCCTGTATTCTCTGAAGGGTTAGGCAGAGGTGTACTAAATGTACACCCACAGTTCGACGGTATGATTAGGTCCCATGTCATAGGGGGCGACCCTATTGCCTTTAACGGGGCACAAATCCTAACTCCGAGCTGCTTCTTAGAATATCATAGGAACACCCAATAACACTATGCTTGACCTGGGAATCGAATTCAAGACCTTTAGCGTAGCAGGCACGACTTATACGTATATGTACAAAGTGTAATAAAACACATGACAGCCGTTACCTACACATACTTTCCATAAATCTAAGTAAATATGACCAAAAATGCTTACTGGGGAATGACTTATATCTTGGGGTGTAACAAATCGCTGTTTATGGTAGTGCCAAATATAATATGGGTGCATCTAACAGCACAGGGGTTGTGGCGGTATTAAAAGTTTAGTTAAAACATTTAAAACCACTATTATATGGGACTAAAACATACCGGCGATCTGTGAGTGTACACTGGTACACCTCTGCCTAACCCTTCAGGGAAAACAGGCGTGATGGTGTGTCATGTTTATATGTGTGTTTAAAATATTTAAAATTTGTTTCCGAAAAAACCTTAAGATTAATTTGGAACTATAACCTTCAATATTTTCGTAACTAGAAATTTCCCAGACCCGTGTATTTATTTTATTTACAAAACATGAGTAGTTACTCATGTCTTATAAATAATATATCCTTTATCGTTTTTATCTTTTAAGATGAGGCAATTTTCTTGTAGGGTTTCTTGTAAGCCAATTTTTCTTGGCACCATCTACCTCATAACTAGAATAAGTATCTCATACCTAAAATATATTCCTTCGTTATCTAATGCTTGCCTGACTCATAAAAGTCAACTAATGGAAATATGTTCATTCGCGAACGCGATTGGCCTACAATCTAGCGCAAGAGAAAATATCGCACATTTTTTTTGTCTAGCCCGTGGGATAGAATATTATGATCGATATAAGTGGGGGACTTTTCTCGATAGCATATTAAGTCTGGTTTGTAGTAAGGAAACGTTGTTATCTTTTATTAATTGAGATTTATCATTTGTACTAAGACTAGTTTCAACCCTCAAGTTCGTCCGAATAAAGTCGAATTTACTATAAAACATGGCACTCGCCAATATTGTAGCTTTCTTAGTTCATTAGTAGAAGAATTTTCATAATCGGATCGAAACCTAAAGAACTTAGTTCTTACAAAAAACCTTATTATTGCCTTACTTCCTACCATCTTCTACTTATATAATTACCCGAGTGCGTCAGAAGGAGGGTTAATTTTATGAACGCGCTGATCTTATGAACTGCCGATTCGGTTTAAAAAAGTCTTTTTGCGTTATCTAGTGTATTTTTCCAGGAAGATTATAAGCTATATAACATCACGATTCAATTCACGGGAGCGAAGCAGTAATCAAAGACGTAATGCTTCACGTATATTTGTAATATTACCCCCTGTTAGCAACTATCTCTAAGTAATATTTTTGCCTCAAGTGGGCTTGAGATTTAATATTATAAGGTATTCTTAAAATATAGTTTACTGAGTTTCAAAAATGAGAAGGTTCTTTTCAGTTGTCCTTGAATACACAGCTCGTTATTCCGCTTAATGTACAGTAATGCTCTACCCAGTAACTCAGTATGATTTCACAAACAAAGCTTATAATTAAATGTGATAAATTAGTTAGCCAGTGGTCACGAACGTCGCATGGTGTGCGAGATTAGCAACGCAAGCTGAATCGTAAATTAAACCTAACTGAGATATAAACTATTATTTAGATATAAGATGTGAGTCTGAGTGTAATGTTTATCATCATGCTTTATTTATTAAATTCTACCTTTTTTAATTGATATCATACTTAACTCCCATTTACTACAAATTTATGAGCAAAAATAAATTAAGGTAAAATTTCTCAAAAAACTTAATTATATTTTACCTAAAATAGTTTTGAGAGATAATTTCTAATAAATGGATGTAGCCACTGCAACCGAACTAGGCAAAGTCTGTATTTAGTATATTATTTATTTTAACTGTAAAAATGGGGCCAATTTTCTACTACATTCAAACTTTACATTTAAAATAGTCAGTAGTGTTGTTCTGCAAAAATAGCCCTTTGATGATTTTCGGTGAAATGAGCTTGATGTAAAATGAGAATCTCTAGCATCATGATGCCAACTCACCGCTAACTCACGTCACCACGAGATATTTTTACAGAACAGACCGGCAGAACACGATTTGATCGCAGTATCTTCATCATCATCTACTTAGCTTTTTTCCCAACTATGTTGGGGTCGGCTTCCAGTCAGACCGGATGCAGCTGAATATCAGTGTTTTACATGGAGCGACTGCCTATCTGACCTCCACAACCCAGTTACTGGGCAACATGATACCTCTTCGTAAGACTGGTTGTAAGAACTTCTGGTTTCTGACTATCCGTAACGATTGTCAAAGACCTACGAATGACAGCCGGGACCAACGGCTTTACGTGCTTTCCGAGGCACGGGGGTGTCACACCACCAACTTTCTAACTCCGGGCTGCTACTGAGAAATTCGTAATGGAAAAACCCATAACACTTTTTGCCCGACCCGGGAATTGAACCCAGGACCCCATGTTCATTAGTCGCGCTTGCGACCACGAGACCAATGCGACAGTATCTTCGATCTTCATTAATAAAATATTAATTTACATGAAAACGCTGTCTTTTGCCTTTGATATTTTCTTAGTTACTTATAGAGACACCTTTAAGTAACCTTTGACCTACTTACAGGGACTCAAACAAGCTAAATATTATATTACGGACGTTTCATGAATTATGTCTATTTTTAGTTCAATAAAGCTTAAATAAATTATGATACTTCATGGAAAGTTTTTCCATTTTCTATGAAAAATCTCTAAGTATTCATTATCTTTAAATACTTCAGCTCTTTGCCGCAAATCTAGCTTAACTTCAGTAATATATCAGCTGTAGCCGTTTATCTAGCGCTTGCTTAAAATCTCGAGTTTACGATACTTTTACGATCGCTCCTTAAAATTACGATGTAATATAAGTAAGCTTACTTTGTAGGGTACAATAATAAATGTATCTATCTAAGAAAATGTTTTTGTTAACATTTTTCCTTGTTGTGACATTTAAGGGCACCAAGAGGTAGTATTTATGTGGTTAGAATGATATTATCAATATGGACATGGGTATGAATAGGTCGGCCAGTATTGATAGTTGTGAAGGATCTTTTATTGTGGGAGAAGTCAATTTTTATTTTGGGAGTTATTGGTGAGGGCTTTCCGAGACTTAGGCTTTGTCTGAATGATAGAATAATGAAGGGATTGTAAGAATAAATTGTTAATTAATACCGATAAATCTTGAAGTAATAATTATTTAATGTAAAATCTAGATGCTGGAGGACCACGACGGAAATATTTTAGAGAGGCCTGAGATTAAAAAAAACCTCGAACACTTTATAAAAACTGAACTGAACTGCCTCGCTAGCCTAGTGGTCCTAAGCGCGACTGTTACACTAGAGGTATTGAGTTTGATTCCCAGGTCGAGCAAAAAGTGTTATTGGGTTTTTCTCTGAAATTGTCAGTAGCTGCTCGGAGTTAGGATTTGTGCCCGGTTAATTTGAAATAGGCTTGCCCCCTATTACATGGGATCTAAACGTACCGGCGAACTATGAGTGTAGATTGGTACACCTCTGCATAGCCCTTTGGGGAATACAGGCGTGACGGTATGTTACATTATAAAAATATAATGAAAAATTATAATAATGTCGACGATACTTTGTAAATACTTTTAATTTTCTGAATAACTTTATCGATACTTATAAACTGATGATAGTAATAATGATTATTTTCTATATATTATTTTCAATTCAGTAACTAAGTTGTAGCCTTGTAGCATATACCTAGTTATGTAAATAGATAGTATAACCTATATACCCTTATATACTCAATGATAACCTACCTAAATAATAAATTAAAGAGTCTACCAGTAATTTGACTATCAACCGAATTCCCTCGTTCGATATTTAAAACTAGCGCGGGAACTCAGACAGCTGTCAAACTATACTTTTTAATTTCCCGGCAACCATAAAGCAGAAAATAAAAAGGCAATCCTCTTTCGTTCGGTCTGTTTTCCTTGCTTGGTTAGAAACAGAATCAACAGCGGGTTTCCTCGGAAAAGATTAATCAAATTAAGGATCTGAGCTTCCATACATATTCGTGGGAGTATTTGACGTCTTTCCTAACCAACTTACATGTTTCATAATTAAATTAATCAAGTTCTGTAATTGGATTAATCGGTGCTCGCTTAATCCTAGTTACAGTGGTGTAACTCAATTTTATATGTGCTGTTTCTGCAAGAGTTGAGGAATTTATATATGGAATAAAAGTTTTAAGACTGCTGAACATCTGATACTGAAAAATAGGCATTTAGAGACAATTTAGAAGTAGGTGAGATGTTTTTAGGGTTCCATATCTCAAAAGGAAGAAAACGGAACCCTTATACGATCACTTTGCTGTCCGTCCGTCTGTCTGTCAAGACCCTTTACTTCGGGAATGCGTGGAGGTAGCAAGTTGAAATTTATACCGTATACTCGGGACGACACGCGACGGTCCCGTGAAGTGCCGAAAAAATAAAACTTCTAAGTTTACGTAAAAAAAATTTTTGGGCATTGATAATGACTGCATTTAAAACGTTAAAGATTACGAGATTTGGCCTTCTGATAAGATTAGTTTTAACGTTCTATATTTATACAACGTTATGTATATACACCCCGTCCTAGCTTGTATTAAGTTGCGGGCGTCAGGTGCGTCAATCGCTCACGTCATTGCGTCATTTATGCGACGTCAAACTGATTGATTGATTGCTTTTGCTAACATCACTCATACGTCTGATGCAGTCATCTGGAAGCTAAAGATGTATGTAAGGACCATAGAATAAATATTTGACGTTTATCTTGAACAGGGTCTTTGGTATTTTTCCTGCTGGGTATATATTATTTCTCATAAAAATAAGGTTGTCACACGCTGCTGCATTTCACTTTTTTTTAGGCTTTTTTAAGTAAGCAAGTTTTAATTATGGATTTCTAACACCCCTACAGCTCATGAACTATGGCGTAAACCCGAAAGCAATTGCTGTATGCGCTACCCATAACCCGTTATACCAGTGTTCCATCTAAATTCAGTTTATTTATTTTTTCATTCTTGTAAATGACGTTCAAAAGTGCCTTCTATTGGTCTAATTGAAATAAATGATTAGACTTTGAAATTAGTAGTTTAATGAAACGCTTACAACGTAAGGAAGAACGACGGACGCTTGGAATAGATTAGGCGGAAAAACATAGACAAAGAAGAGGCCACTCGATAACGCACTATGTTAGGTTTCTGTTCATATTTTAATGCCGTATGATGGGCAGTGTGCGTATACTACTATATGATGTGTGTTTTTACACCCTGTAGGTTCTGTGGTTAGTACATGTTCATGTGTAGCACACTAGCTACAGGTAGGTACAGCAATCAGTCACGTCAGCGCCTCAACCGAGCGGTGCCTGCTGATTGATTGCTCACCGACCCGCGTCCGTGATGAATCGACACACAATTATTATTATGGCTGTCGATTGCGGGTCACAGATTGATGTGGGAAGTTGTGGTTGTTTATTCTTGATAAGAGATGGAGTTTTAGAAAAATTAATATGCCAAAATTTTAAATGCCATCTCTCCATGTTTTAATAAATTCTTACAAATTTCTTGACCATAACGTTTAGTCAACAATGTTAAATAGAACCTAAATGAAAAATATAGCCTATTTAGTCGGGCAAAAATAGGCGAGTGCACCTCCAAAGTCAAAATGTCAAAGCCAGAGTAATTTTTTTTTCATCAATTAGACCATTAAAATACACTTTTTATCGTCGATTTAGTTGAAATAAGAGTTTCAACTACTTGCCTCTTTCAAAAACTATTCTCATATGCAAAAACGTGAACAAGAACTTGAATACGAATCAAAATATCTAGAGGGCACTTCATTTAACTACTGAACTATCGCAAAATAAGCTCATTCTAAGACTATCAAAAATGGCTCTAATTTATCTTTTTTTTGTATTGATTGTCGCCAAAATAAGATGGGCCTTTATTTTGAACGTTGTTAATTAGTAGAATTGACCTTCAAGCAAGGTAATCATAATTATGTGTCTTTAAATCATAGGTAACACTAACTAACCCAATAATTACCCTTCCGAGTGTAGACATTCAATACAAACCGCTACAAAGCACAATCAAGGGGAGAAATACCACAACGTGTGGTTTGCGGGGCGTCTGTGGTCTATAGATAGACTACGTGTTAAGGAACACTGGGCTTGTAATGAGACAGTACCGTTGCTTATTTACTGTATGTTTTCAGTTGCACCACAAAATTACTATGATAGTACTTGAAAAAACCGGCCAAGTGCGAGCAGGATTTGTACGTGAATAGTTTCGTACCAAAGTCCAGTATTTAACATTACATACAAAAAAGGTCGCAGGAAATCGCTGGATGCGGGCAGCGCAGGACCGGCTTTTGTGGTTATCTTTCAACGTCAAAGTCACATCATTTATTTCAATTAGACCAGACCTTTATGGGAGATTTATGTCCAGCAGTGGACGTCGTTTAGCTAATATGATGATGATAATAATGCCAAAAAACCACGTGTGGTAGCCCTGTGTGACCACTCTACAAAACAAAATTACGATTGGTTACAAAAAGATTTTTTTTTTACGGACACAAAAATAAATGTAGATACAAAGTGC
Source organism: Caradrina kadenii (assembly GCA_947462355.1). NCBI lineage: Eukaryota > Metazoa > Arthropoda > Insecta > Lepidoptera > Noctuidae > Caradrina > Caradrina kadenii. The sequence goes on along the minus strand of OX381686.1, from coordinate 13,862,621 downwards.
TTTTCAAAATAGACATATTAATATCGATAAAAGGCGATATTTTCTTGCAAATTGGAATTCTAACAATACCTGTTTCCAAGTCTTGTAACAAAATAGGCGTGAATTGTTTTTGATACAACGCCTTGGGGCGGCAAAACACAATAAGCGGTTATTTCCCTCAAGTATTGTTCGTTATCGGCATCGCTAACAATAACTAAAAGAAAATGGTATTTATATTGGAATATTATTTTCTTTTTTATGTTTATTATGTACGTAATGGACTGGGTTTTACATAATGTTTCTAAAACATAGGCTTTTTTCAAATTGGGTAGCGTTGGGATGAGAATAGTTTATACAGGTACCTCAAGATTGTTTGATAAGTATTGGGGCATATTTGGGTAGGTTCTATCATCAGACTGTCGACATTATAAAGTCTCTCTGTGTGGATTTAGGTGAGGTAAGTTATTATCTCAGCTACGGGGCCTATTCTGTGCCGGGGTGTGGAGGAATGCTCCGAGCGCAACTCGTGCCCGGCAAATGGTAGTTGGAGGGACACAACTAGTCCCTAGTCTGTTAGTTACACCCCTCCACCTTCCCCATCGCAGATGCATTCCACGAGGATTTCCCAATTAAGAAAGAAAAGGACCTATTATGTAGAAATCCTTGGTGAATTTACCGGTTCATACAGCTCACCTTAAGCTCATTAAATCTAAACTTACCGAGGGATATTTTACAGAATAACACTACTGATATTAGGTAGGGAAGGAATAGCTCTAGGTAGGTAGGGAATAGCTCTACTCAAACCTCAAACTCAACTTTCGTGAATGCACTAAAAGAGATTTTTCTGGAATAGTACTGTAGTTAACATCATACCTATGTATTTCTATTGTCCAGTACCACTTTAGTATAAGCAGAATTTGTGCTAATAAACATGACACACATCTTACCCTTGATGTAATGGATACTATACATCAAAGGGCGACTGGTTTGACATTTACAAAATAACTATAAAAGTTTCTAGCGTCCAATTTTTTTTTAATTAAGAAAATAATCCTTTAAAATAACGAAAAGCTTACTGTTTGAAACTAAACTCTAACTTTTAACAGTATTTCAAATTTAACGTTAATTTTACCAAAGTTTAAAGCGCTTTACATTGTCTGTGGTTACCGGTAACCACAAGGGTCGGAGACCCCTGTTCGTGTACATGGGACTGAACACGCTATTCAAAAGTAGTCTCGTCATATTTTGCTCAATAATTTAAATATTGACAAATAATTTTGGTGAACTGGAACAGAGGTCTAATCCAAACTTGTAGCCGATCAATTAAAAATCCCTTTTATTATTATTTACGTATTATTTTGAAATTAAGTTATTTGACAGGAAATAGACAAACCACAAGCCTACATATTAGTGCCTTAAACTAACGACTTGATAAACTGATCCACTTTCAAGTTCTTTGCAAGACATCGAGTTTATTTACTTTGTGACTTAAATAATATGAATAAACTAATTCTAAATAGTATGCGCTGTTGGGAAATCTGTCATAAATAAAATCAGTTCTTTCTACACAGTTAAATCAAAACCTACAAAACATGATATTACTTCCTGGAATAAATTACTGCTTAATATTTACAACTAATGACGAGGTACATACCATATCGAGCTTCCTCCCCCTCGGGTGCCTGCGCCGTGAGGGTGGCTAACTCCTTCTCCAAGTCGACCTGGTGCTCTCCAGAGTCCCATGATAGCAGCCCTGGAACAATACGGGAATATTAGTACGTCGTTGATAATTAATAAATACAATATTGCTAACTAATTTTAGATCCTCCAAGAATTCTAGACCTCCATTGTTATTTTAAAAAATCTGCTATTCCATAGTAAATTGCGCACTATGTCTAAAGGTAAGAAATAGTGTATTTTTTGAACGACAGACGAAACTGTTGACGCAGTGGTCCTAAGCGTGAATGCTACCCTGGAGGTCTTGGGTTCGATTTTCAGGTCAAGGAAGAAGTGTTATTGGGTTTTTCTATGGAATTCTCCATAGCAGCTCGGAGTTAGGATTTGTTCCTGGATAAAATAATTTCATTTTTATAATTAAACATACCGGCGGACTGTGGCTATACATTGGTGCACCTCTGCCTACCCCTTCGGCGAATACAGTCGTGATCGGATGTTATGTGTTATGTTACGGACGAAAAATTCCATCGTTAGAATGTCTGGTATAAGTTAGCAACACGAAGTCCTTGCCACCGCGTATGTAATACCATCAACAAAATAAAAAACAAAACTTTGATATCCAATATTTTCTCGAAAATAATTCCAAATACAAACTTATGAAAACTGCCTGCCATCTCCATTAACATCATATTCTCATATAAAACGCTCACCATATTAATATGAAGAGAATATAAAATATGCGAGAGTTTAAAATTAAACACACGTGTGAAGCTGCATCGCCCCAGAGGAAGTAATGAAGGAAATTATGCGCTCCGGTACATACGTACCTACCACGTGTACGTTGGGGGTAGGAAATAGGGGCGTGTAGCGAATAGGTATACGTAGCGTAGTTATTGTATTGCAGGAAATAATTTCTCGTAACACGATGAAATGAACATCACTAATTAGTGTTTGCGTAAATGCAATTAGTTGACTTTTTGCGAGAGTGTAATTATTTTTGTTAATTCAGCGTTTTGCACGTGGCTTGAGATCGCACAAAATAGGGAGGTTTAGAAGGAGAAAGGCGGGACGGAACAGAGAGATACAAAATAAACTAAAAAATATCCAGATAGATGAACTTATTTTTTTAGCTATGACGTTTTTTTTATTCAGTATGGAAAATAATCAAATGACTTCCCCCGCTAAGCGAGGCGGGAGGAAGTATCAGACTTTTACTGACTAAACCCCATCCATGTGCCTTCTTGTGCCCTTTACGTTCCGGATGAGCGGTATCTTTTACGAACAACCCGCAGTCCCGGCAGGCATCGTCCCTTAGTGGCCTCCCCACTTGCTGACATCTCTTTGAGGCGCGCGTGGAACACAAACGCGTCGTCGACATGTCGTTATGCGTACGGACGGTGAGGTACCCAGTGCTCACCGTCTACAGGCTCGCCAACTGTGACGTATGTAAGGATACATTGTGAGCCGAAATTAAAATATTGAATTGTTAAACTGTTTTAGCGCAAATTGGTAGATGCATGTTGACCTTTGCAACGCAATAATAAAAGTATAAATAGTGGTACCTGTACTGATAGAGTAAAATAAACGATTAGTTAATAAAAATGACAACCGACCACCAATCTAATAGCGAAAAATATTTTCTTCGGTGAGTAAGGCAAACAAAAAACAAAAAATCCTACTAAAAAAAATCTAAGTATACAGATTTAAAAAGATAAACAAATAAAGAAATGGCGGATAAGAGGATTAACTAAATCTGATTTTACGAAAGTATTTCGTTATTTTTTGACGCCGGTAACCCTCGCGGATTAGAAGATTTTCAGATTCATCTTAAATATTTAATGGATCAAGAATATTTGGATTTATATTTTTCTTGTAATGGATTGAAGATAAGAAAGGATTATTTTTTAAATTCTCAGTAGGAGCTTGGAGTTAGGATTTGTGCCTAGTTAATGGCAATAGGCTCGTCCCATATTACGTGGGACCTAAAACATACCGGTGGACTGTGGGTGTAGGTACCTACATTGGTACACCTCTGCCTAACTCTTCGGGGAAAACAAACGTGATGTGTGTACGTATCTTCTCCATACGAAACTACCTCTTAGAAGGGGCACCAAGATTTAATTATTTTTCTTGTAAATTCCGTTCCAAAGTGCCTTTTAATGGACTATAACTTTGTAGTATATAATTGCTTATCTTTCAATCTGTGATGAGTTTGTTACAGAAAGAAAAGAATCAGGATTCAGCATAGTTATAGAGAAATGTACACCTAAGTGTCTGAAGTAGGTACCGTAACTCATAAATAAACCATAAAAATCGGAAACATCCAAGGTACTTTGAAATTAATATCAGTCCACTGTATATATCTTTTCTCTTTCTATTTAATTATTCAGACAATTGTGCCTTTTCTTCGACGGTGCGACGTTTTTTTTATATCTTTTATTCATCCGTCAATCTGGGACAAGTTTGTGTCTTTTTGGAGAAGGTTTATCTTCGTAAGCTCTTATTATACGATGCTTGGAAATCGGGCGTAATTTTCGCAAGTAAGCGTGTTAAGTTTTGAAGTGTTCTGGTTTTATTATGGCTTATAGCCTTGTCGGCTTAGCTATCTTTAGCTATAAGTATACAACATACTAAAAACAAATGCGAGGTGTCTTTTTTTTAACGTCTAGATAAGATCCTTCAAGTAAATACTTTTTTTTGTCTGTGTGTAGCTGTTTGTTCCGGCTCATCTCCAAAACAGCAAGACCGATTTTCATTGACATTGACTATTTCATTTAATATTCGAGAAAAATTAAAAAAAACCTATTGAAATTGTGATCAAAATTCGACAAATTTAAACTTAAGTTTCACCGCATCTTTAAAATTTCAGTTTAAGTTTAAATTGGTAGGATTTTGTTTACACCAAATGTCTACACATTAGAAAGTTACAAACCACACAAACGTTACTAGACGCTTCATGTAACATAAACATTTTGAACATGTAAGCTGAACAACACAATATAAAGTCAGCTTCAGTTCACAGAAGTGTGTCAAAATTACCACGTCTATTTCCACAAGCCCTAGTGCTAGGCAATACAATACAATACATATTCGTATCGTAACCCGGCCGTATCTCTAGGGGCATACCACACACAGACAGCGCTGGAAATAAAACAATAAACTCTAGGAGCTAGGACCGTGCCGCAATACGTTTTAATTAAACGTGGAAGGTTCTATGTCAGAGAGGCGCTTAGTTTTTGGCGTTTGTAGTAAAAATATCTATAGTTTTATGTCCTTTGGTTGAACTATTAGATATATCCGAGGGACGATTCTCGTACTTTTAAGAATTTCCGCATTTTAATCTCAGTTTTAATCTGTCAAAAGTCTTTAATTTTTGACGAGACACAAAAATGTTAATGAAAAGTTTATTCGATATAAAATACCAAAAATAATCGATTGTTTTTTATTTAACATTGATTGTCGTTGAGATGAGTTTGCGACTAGATTTTTAACGTTTTTTAACGCCTTCTGCTTGCCAGTAGGATGATGCTGAAAAATTTGTCTCAAAGTAAAAGAATTTGACCCCTAAGCGCATTTTTAATAAGGTTGTTAGTATTTGTACATTACTGGAAACCACAATCCACCTTGAGCAAGCGTTTTGATCAATGTACGTGCCTTCTCTGTATAAGAAGAGGCCTTTATCCTGCAGTAGGACAATAATTGCCTGGTATTATTTAGAGATTGGAACAAAAATTGAAATTTAAAATGATTACTAAATTTAAATAGTAGAATTTACTTTAAAAAATATGTATAAAGGAAAGTAATGGTGTGAAAAGGGTATAATGTTAGTCATCTCCTGTAATTTACATCGTAACTGAACCCAAACGTGTCGAATACTTCGAGAGCACATTTTCAAGGATAAACTTAACAGTAAAATATGTCACGCGAGGTCTACTAGCCTCTTGGAATAAGGCTGAAGTAATACAAAAGGTAATATGAACTAGGAATAGAAGAATAAACAGACACTACAACGCTAGGGTCGGGGCTGCAATACATTTTCATTAAACCTCTCGGTGATGGATCTCTGCGCTGTCTCCGGAACAGTAATGATTGTACACTATGATGAATGCTTGGTTTGTGTTACTGTTTAGATTATTTATCCAAAGTTGGTTTAGTTGCTGTTTTTCTGTTATGATGCTTCCCTGACCAAATAACCATGAGCATTTTCATCCTCATATCAGTACAACGTTACCTTAGGCAGAAGATGCAATCAGTGAATAATTTTAGTATTATTTTGCGAGCAGGTTTTAAATGTATTTATATCACATAAAAACAAAAAAGAACATGCAATGTGAAGATAAGATTTTGAACAAAAATAATGTGCTTTGAGATGTCGTTTATTTCTCTTAATTATTGAGATATAATAATCTCTGAATAACGACGAAAAACGCACGCTTTTGGTCGGGGTAGCGTCTTAAACCTTGACTGACTAGGAGGGGTAACCCATCCATGTTCCTTCTTGTGCCCTTTGCGTTGCGGGGTCTACTAACATTTAGGAATGACCGCTGTCTAATCTCAGTGTCAATCTGCAACTTAGTAGAATTGGCCACCAGATTGTTATAGGCTACTTTTATAGTTTAGGGATTTTACTAATTTTGAAATATGGCTGCAATGATCACCATTATACGCGGTATATCACCCTTAAAACTTTGTTAACTAACTACAATAATACAGGTAGTTAGGGTAAACGAGGGACTTTGCTTTTAGGGAGTGCAGTACTCATGGAAATGAACAACTTGTACTATATAGTACGAACAGTAAAATCGCGAAAAAAAACCAACTGCTCCATACATTTACGTTCGCATAACTTGACAACATGTAAGGCACAGCTGATTGTTTTTCGGAATTTTAAATTTGATTTCATCGTGAAAGTGATTTGTTTTCATAAGCACTACACTCCCTTAAAGCACGTCTCTTGTTTAAACTAACACCTTGTAGGTATACACTCTTAGCAACAGTAAAATATCGTCCAACAAAATTAAATAGGTACCCTATAATCTCCTCGATCAAAGAACACCCAATCTCCGTGCAAAATTGAAAATAAAACCCAAAAAAAAGTCCAATACCTAAAATTGAGACATAAAAGGCATAAAAATAACATTTCCTAAAGTAAAATATCGTTGAAAATGTCCGAGACGGCCGCACATTGAATGCCTGAGGGCTATTCGAGGAGAAGTTAACGAAATGGAAAACTTTAAAGGGCTTCTTATAGGAAATTTGATGTTGAGGGAACGGACAGGAACTTATTACAAAAAATGTATTAGAATTAATGGTTACGGTACGTTGTAGTTGATGAGGATGTTGTTGTTTGTTGTTGCTGTTGTTGATGTGGAAGTTAAGTATACCGTAGCGTTTGACACTCGGCGATAGTGTAGCTTTCCATCAGTGAAAGAATTTTTGTAATCAGAGCTGCACTTCCATCGATTATCTATTTGTAAAATTAGTAAAGATTTACATTTATGTCATAGATTTACTTTAATGTCAAAGTGTGGATATGGTTCAATATCCTCATCATCATCATCCACAGCTCGACTTCACCCACTCCTGGGTATAGGCCTCTCTTTGTTTGAGCCCAAACTCCACTCTCCTGTAATAGCTTCGCCCAGATTCTACCCACGATGGTAACAATGTCGCCTACCCATCTCACCGCCGGTCGGCCAACACTTCTTTTTTGACATCACTCTGTCACAACTTCAAACCAACTCCATTTGAGTGCCATTACTGGTTTCTCAGAATCGAAGGCCTTTGTACATATGTAAAAAACATAATTGGTATTTTTCGCATAGCTGATACCAGTAAAATATCAAAACATTTTTTTATTTTATTTTATACATTTTCCTTGAAAATCTTATGAATAGATTTTATGAAGGCTTCCTAATTATATAGAAACTTCTGAAATTGAAGTGGAAAATTCTTTCAGAATTTTGTATAAAATGTTTATTTTTGTTAAAGTCCCGCAAACCTTTTTAGGGTTTCTTTTGATTTTTGTAATAATAACATTTGTTTAACTATATATAATGAGGCATTTCTACTAACTTTTAGGAATGACCGCAATCTGACCTCAGATTAAATCTGTCATATATTATGTCTCTAATATTTGGACATTAATAGTCGCTGGGATGAGATTATACCTAGATTTTAAACATTTTTAGTTAGTAGAATTTTCCTTCATTTTACTGAGATAAAACGTACGACGTATATTTTCACCTTGATAGGTATGTAGATGTAGAATCTGTAGAGATAATGATCACTATACATTGTGTATAAGAGCATAGATTTAGTAGTAACCGGTACGAGTAGTAAGCACCAACTTCAAGTTCATTTTTTAAATTAATTCTTGGGTTTTTTTTGGTTTTTGGGTCACCGACGCTGCACGCGATTGGTCCCTCTGTCGGACCAATGGTATTCAGCGTCGGCGGTTACTATAACCACCCACAAAGTGGACAAACGACCTGATTAAGGTCGCAGTAAAACGCTGGAAGCAGGTCGCTACCAACCGGTTTTTTTGGAAATCTATTGGAAGGCCTATGTCCAGCAGTGGACGTCTTGCAGCTGATATGTAGATGATAATGATGATTGTTTAAAAAATGTTTGAACAAAATAATGTTAATTCCAAAAGATAAAGTTTGTTATTTGTTGTATCATCATCTGCCAAGTTCTTGAGAGACTTTGATTAGCTCCGGTTACTTGACTCAACAAATTATTCAACACTGTGAAATTGTGACAGTGTGTTTAGTTATTTTAAGCGTTGAGCTTTAAGGAACCGAGGGCAAGTCTGGCAAGTTTCCTTAAGTATAAAATAGGATGATTAAGAAAACTTGACTTAAGCCCCGGCTACACAGGAGCGAATTACTTGCGGTCGCGGCGCGTTTGATACACGAACTCTTTCTTTATATTTATGTGTTAGATTTAAAGTAAGTCTTTATTTGATTATCTTATCTTGCTGTTCCCTTACTGGGCGGGAAACAATAGTAAGTATTACAATTAAATTCGCTTTGTATAACGTATTATTATGTCGAATGGTAATAATGAGTAGTCAGTAAAATGTACCATCAGTTCTACTTACAATCCAAAGACATTAGTTATATTATTCTACAATATTTTTTATTTATTGCACCGTCAAAACAGCGTTGCTGCCTTCTGGTTTGAAGGGTATGGGTGCCGGTGTAATTACAGGCACATGAGACATTCCAACTTTGTTTCTGCGCGCATTTGTAAGGCCTCTGGTATTGCAGATGTCTATAGGCAACGGCGACCACTTAACATCAGATGGGCCGTCGGCTTATTTGCCATCCAACAATGTATAAAAAGAAAGTATCCGCAAGTTGTCCGCTCCAGTGTGGCTGAGTCTTAAGTATATCCCGGTTCTGCCATTATCAGTGTTGACGTAGTGATATTTTATGCAGAAAGGTCACAAACTTGAGCTGGAGTTGGGAACAAGTCTCTGATTGGAAGTCTTGAAGTATTGGATTACGTTGTTTGAGAGTTTATTTATGCTTTTGTAAGACTATCTGTTCGTGATTTTGTATTCTAGAAGTTTGTATTGCAGGGAATTGATATTCTTTGGTATAGAACACTTATTTGGATAATAGGTTTTGCCCGTGACTTTGACCGCGTGAATTTTCTTAAGGATTCCAAATTTTTTTGGGAGAAAAATATAGCCTATGTTATTTGCTGATAATGTAGCTTTCCATAGATGGAAGATTTTTTAAAATAAGTTATGTATCTGGACTATTGCAAACAAAAATAAAAATCTATATACAATAACACTAGCGAACTGCCCGCGACTTCGTCCGCGTGGCTTATTTCACTCGCGTTAAGTTATGTCTTTGGGTACTGCTCCACTCCTGTGGGTCGTAGCGTGATGTTATATAGCCTACGTTACTCAAGAATAATGTTGCAATCTGTTGGTGAAAAAATGGTTAAAATCGATCTCGTAGTTTTGGAGGCTATTCATTACAAACAAACTAAAAAAACGTTTTTCTTTATTATATTATTAGTATCTATAGATTTATTAATTTATAATTTCGTAAGAGAAGGAGAGCTTTTATAAGTAAATTAAAAAAAAAAATAGAAAAAGAAGAAGCAGAATAACTTTTTGTTTGTGGAGGTTTTTCTTGTTTCGTTAGCTATACATTAAAACGAGTGAATATTGATAGACCTATAACAAATTTCACAGCAGAAATTAATTTTAGCCTGAAATACCACCTTTACCTGAATATTAGGTTTCTCCCCACCCCAAACACATGACCGCTTCCCACCCTGAATGTGAACTAAATGTCGAAGGTTATCTGAACTGGGTTAATTGCAGGCAGCAAAGTGAACACGCTGTAGACTTGTTGCATGCTACCGGGTACTGCGAGAATGTTACACCGTATGTGGTACACCGTGATAGTTTGTAATTGTACGTACTGTATGAGAATTTAGGAGAGGGATGTTTGATATAGAAATAGGTATATGGAGGATTTTTGTATGGGAGGCCAGAACATAATTTGGGTGGCTGTGTCAATGGAATGAAAGTAACTGAATGACTTGTGATATTTTAATTGATTTACATACCATGACGCCTGTATTCCTTGAAGGGTTAGGCAGAGGTGTACCAATGTACAACCACGGTTCGCGAGCCTATTGCCATTAACCGCGCACAAATCTGAGCTGCTACTGAGAATTTCACAGAAAAACCCAAAAACACTTTTTGCTCGACCTGGGAATCGAACCCAAGACCTCTAGCGTAGCAGTTGCACTTAGGACCACTAGGCCAACGAGGCAGTTAAATTAATTTGTTAATTTAATAATTTAACTTGTAGTTTAATTCATTTCTTTTTTGTTTATTAACATTGTTGTGATATTTTTTTAAAATTATGGTAACGCTATAAAGCTGAAATTCTTTCGTTGATAGGAAGCCAAATTATCTATTAGTCTTGGGTTCGATTCCCAGGTCGAGCAAAAAGTGTTATTGGGTTTTTCTATGAAATTTCTCAGTAGCAGCTCGGAGTTAGGATTTGTGCCCGGTTAATGGCAATAGGCTCGCCCCCTATTACATGGGACCTAAACATACCGGCGAACTGTGGGTGTACATTGTTACACCTCTGCCTAACCTTTCGGGGAATACAGACGTGATGGTATGTGTGCATTATTAAAACAATTAAGACTTGTATGATTCACGCGAACGAAGTCGCAGGTAATAGTTAGTTTATTACGGTGAAGGAAAATTTCTTTTCGGCTTCACGACCTAAGGTGATAAACGTGATATTCTATACTTATTTCATTTAAGAAAAAATAAAGCCTACTGATAAATATTTACTTGTCTCAGTTATTTACCTCGTAGATAATCACAGGCTGCCGTCACCAAAATAAAATTAGGAAGTTTCATGCATGAACCCAAAAACGTGATTGCACTACGAATGGCTGCATTTGCATCTGTACTGCTTTAAGCTAAATGCAGTTCTCAACTTGTGGAATTAAAACTCACATTTGCAAATGGAGAGACATCAACTTAAACTTGATTGGAATAACTATAGAAGTTCCTAGGAAACTTTTTGTGAGGATCAAATTTTACATAATATACTTTTAAGATTTTTTTAATCGCATTTTTTTTTATTTTAGGTTAGCATATAAATTTGCACCTGCCAGGTTATCACTTTACCAGTTCTGGTTGACTGGTTGAGAATGCCGGCAGTAAGTCCGCGTTTGTACTTTTTGTTACATAGAGTTTAAATAAATACATGTATAGTATAATCAACCCTATTTTTTTTTCGTGTAAGGCTAAAATCACCAATCCGCCTCGAGCAAGCGTGGTGATCAATGCTCGTGCCTTCTCTGTATCAGAAGAGGTCTTTGTTCTACAGTGGGACACCAATAGGCTAGTATCAATATTATATTGAAAATGAACTTAGATAAAGTTCGATGCGCTAAAAGACTAGGTAGGTTAGGTATTCAAGCAACTTGTTAATGAACGCTTACTAAGTTATTTTAACTGAGTTAGCCTTTGACATACAAGAAACTCATTAAAAATACTTTCAACTAACGGAGCAAAATATTTTAATCATTTATAAAAAGAGTGTAAAATGTAGGTACTAGTACAAAAAAAAGTGATATTATGTTGTTTTTATGTATTGTTGGATGGCAAACAATCCTGCGGCCCACCTGATGTTAAGCGGTTACCGCTGCCTATAGACATATGCAATACTGGAGGCCTTGCAAACGCGTTGCCATCCCAGAAACAAAGCTGAAATATATCATGTGTCTGTAATTACACCGGCACTCACACCCTTCAAGCCGGAACACAGCAACGCTGCTTTGCAGCAGAAATAGGTATGGTAGTAGACAGCTCCTTCACAAAGAGCTCTATTACTACATTCTTGTTCATTTTGTATTTTAAAACACGCTGTTAGTAGCGGTATGATGCGTTGTATTAAACAGAATTTGCAGTGTTGGTCGTTCATTAAGCTCGGTTCATTTATTAATTAACATGCCAACTAGGCTGTAGAGATAATGAGAATTAGAGCTTCACTATAACCTATTTGTTAGGATGAACACCGCTGACTTTCTCATTAATTATGTATAGTGCAGAGGTTGCAAATAAATTGCGGTGGATTTTTTTGTCCAATGGTAAAAAGATTTTCCTATCATATTTTACTACTAGCTTCGTTCGCGTCAATGATGATATATTATTCCATGGTAACCAATAGCCTATGTGCTTTTCCAGACTATGATCTATTTCTGTGATAAACTACACCCAGACCCGTTCAGCAGTTTCGCATTTTTTTTAAATGTAAGTAAGAAGTAAGATTACTATTAACGCGAAAGTTTGTGAGAATGGATGGATGTTTAACCCTTTACGATTTAGATTTAGAGGCTGAATTAGCTAAAATTTTGAACACAAAAAAAATATTAATATAGCTAACACATAGCATTTTTTCTCATTTTTGTATTCCTGTGAGATCATTTTGGACTTTGAATGTTTAAGTTACATTACATAGAAGTCGTAGATAGAAGCCAGTATTTTTTTGTTTAGAACAATAATGACAGTAGTTTCTCCCATCATCTAACCGAATGCAGCTGAATATCAGTGATTTACATGGAGCGACTGCCTATTGGACCTCCACAACCCAGTTACTGGACAACACGATACCTCTTGGCAAGACTAGTTGATTGACAATAGTTTCTCTGTTGCTAAGTTATTGATTCGACAACCACTCTAAGGTTACGCGTAATTGCAATTAAAAAAGTAAACTAACTAAGTGGATACTAAACTTCCCAGTAAAATATTTACATATTTACTCACGAAAACTATTGTTTTTGAGCATTTTACTTCAATAACGGAAGTGTCGCGTGTCGAATACCTACGAAGTAATTATAAATTCGCCAATTACTACATTGTTATCAACTAATTAATCTATTTCTACAAAGTAACATTGAGCTAACATTATTGTTGGAAAAAGACTTTCATTTTCTGTTTATCGCTTTTTTTCATAAAAACAAAAATAAAAAGTTAGAATTTTGACCTTCAATACCTCCGTAACAAGAAAGTTTCCAGGTAGGGTCCAGAAAACAAAAAGACTACCAAATTGAAAAGTTGACCGTGGAGTTTTTTGCTCGTTCTTCTCCAAGACCTATGTTTTGAATCCGGCAACTAGCTTCTCAACTGTGCGTCTCTTTTTGATATTTCAAAAGTGCCTGTATATATGGTCTAATTAAAATAAATGCTTTGACTGTTTTACTTCTACGTCTGTTATTTGGTGCCATACATTTTAACTACTTCGAACATAGACATACAATGTACCAACAAGCACTGGCTACTTAACCTAATTTCCTTAATTAGTTCAAACGAAACTGAACACTACCAATAGGTACAATGGTGTTTCCGAGAAAATTCCTTCACTTTACATAAGTTAACTACACATAAATCAATTCGCGTGTACAAATCTGGTATTCGGATCCGGCCGATTATGTATGTGCATACATGTGCATAAGTGTGCAAGTTTTTTCTATGCTTTCATCAAACAATTAATGAATATTTAAGTAAAAAATTCAGTGCTAATAGAGTCGTTTAAAAATGAATGACGTGATTTATTTATTATGTCGCAAAAAGACACGCTACATAAACTTTTACGTGTCTGAAAAATGTGGCGGGAACTGTTTCAAAAATTCATTGAATTTAAAGGAAGAACGGTGAAGCTAAAATTCCCTAAAGTGTGCGACGTTTGAATGTCGAATTGCCAAAATTCTTCGGGGAATATGTGACGAAGAAATGGTTTTAGAAAACACATTTCGAATAAATAAAATACCCTTCACTTAAATGGTTAAGTCACAAATTATTTATTTATGTGATGTTTGCCATATAGGTAGATAATGTAGGGACTCTAGCTGGCTGAGCCATATACAACCATACCTAACAACTTTGTTTAGAATAAGATAAACTTGACGGGTCGTCACGAGGGGCCACTCTTCGTATTTAGCTAAATTAAAACATAATAAATTAGTCAATATACTTGACCAATAATTAAAAACTCTTTCAATCATGTAAATTGATAATCCCGTATCACAATACTGACTTTTCTATTTGGCAAAATCCAAAAAGGCTAAAAAACAATTTACGTAAAGTAAGGCACTTTATAAAATTGGAAGCGTTTTTTTCCGTATAAAAACTAAATCCAATCCAACCTTGAACCACAATTACGTACTTATTAAGTAAATATTCATGAAATTAAACGAGGCCTTTCCCTATAGACTACCTTGATCAAAACACCCTGAGAATAATATTGTTATTTGTTCAAGTAATTTTCCTTCCCATATACAACACTCACGGGACCGTTTCTGAAATCTAGACCACCGAACTAACGGCTGAGTAATTAAATTAACATCTCCACTTCCAAATTCAAACTTACCAATCCCAGCCAGAGCGTTCCAAATGACAATTAAAGCCAGCGCTCTTATTGGTCGAGGCAAACAGCAGTTTATTCATTAGTGGGTGTTGTCAATAGAACAAAATTGTGGTAGAATACGAAAAGAGGTCGTTTGGAGGGAGTGAGGGTATAAATAGGAGGGAGTCTCGACCTCTGACCGGGTTATCCCTAAACAAAGAGGGAGGGTCATTGCCCTGAGTGGCAGATCTCGTTTCGTTCTATTTTTCTAGAAGCCTCTTGTGTACAAAGTTGTTAGGTCGGTTTGTCCTCTTTTGTGTGTTGTGTGGAGTTTCTAGAATGTGTGGGAAATTAAAATGTTTATTTTGTTGTTGGAAGTGTAAAGTACCTAAAGTATGCTACAGCCATTTGTGGAATTAAAGAAATGGAATTTTGTTTTGCTTCAGTCTTTTCATTTTCTTTGGCAACGTCAAATTCAGTCAAAGTATTTTATTTCATTTCCACCATTTACAGGCATTTTTTAAATGTGAAGGAGTCGATCAGTTAGAAAGTTGCTCGCTAGTTGCTTTTGTAAATATCTCTTACCTATTTTCAGGAGGCATTATGAAAAATAGTAATGTCTGACCATTTACTGTCCTGATCATCATCTCCACTTTTGCTAATCAGTCAAAAAAGAAAACTGATTGCGAAAAAAAATAAGAGGTCCGCAACACTATAAAAAAAATGGTTGCTAGGGAACAAAGGAACTCCTAAAAAATTCTAGAACCTTAATGTAAACGCCCAAAAATCTTCTACCGTCCCGAAAATATAATTGTTTTCTGAAGACAGCCGCCATTACCATCTAATTTGAATATCTACACAAACTTTCACTGCAATATGGCATCGGAATAGTTCCGTATAATTTGCTCCTTCGCTCTTGTTCGTAATGTTTTGTTGATTGCTTGCCAAGTTTAGTAACGTGGTATTGCTCTTTTTGTTTAGATAAGAAATGGGTAATTAATGGCACAACTAACTATTGTGTTGTTGAGGTTTTGTTCTGAATAAGTCATGTCTTTTGTTGTGGTGATATGGTGGAAGAAATGCAATGATAGGAAGAACGTATTATGTAACTTTTCTCAAGGCGGATTATTGATTTTAGACTCACCTATATTAAATATAAAATCCAAATTTGCACACAACACTTTCGTTTTATTTAGCAGAGTAATTTAACCCAGCTCCTAAAATTCCCACATGCCCTAAAACTCCTATCGATCGTTTCAACACTTAACACGTTTATAACAAAGTGCTATTAATTATTCACGTAAGGCGCTTAAAATCTCGCTTTAAGCGCTTAATGAAAACATCGCTTACAGCCTCATAAAGCGGAATATTTGAGATGCGCGTGAGTTTATGGGCTTTTAAGTGTTCGTTACGAGGGTTTAGTTATTGTAATTCTTGTGAAACATTGTAAGGCAAGTTAAGTCTTTAATGTGTTATTACGTTTTTAGGAAATCTTATGTATATTGGTGAGTATATACGTATGTAACGATAGCTCGTCTGGGAAGTACTACCAGAATGCATATTTCTACCGCAAAGCAGCGTTGCTGTGTTCCGGTTTGAAGGGTTTGGGTGACCGTGTAATACAGGCACATGATCGGCTCAAGATCCTAGAATAGTGAAATATTTTAAATAGATAGAGGAATATGTAATTAAGAAGGTATTACGTACAGAAAGTAACATTTTTACACATATTTGTTTTACAGAATATTATAATTAACTATTATTCGTTATTGGCAGACAGTTTCCTTCAAACTTAACTTCTTAAGAATAAACATCTCACTGATTATAAAGATTGACAGCCCAGGTTTATTTCATCCAAATTTATCGAGTTAGTGTTTTTCAGAATAGTATAACTGATGGTGTATTTTGGAGATTTTCTTATTACATCTTTAGCTGTTTTACTTATTAGGTACATCTATTAATTATTTGTAGAACTTTGACGTCACAGTGTAGAGCTAAATTTAGCATACAGAAGTTGGAACAACAGTTTCTTATTTCAAACACGTACTTATGAAATACTTAACGTTTTTCCATACTCGCGTGACTCTAATTAATTTAGCATCATATTTACGATGAATTTTCACTTGTAAACCACTTCAAACATTCTACCCGCCGTTACAATTTAATATCCCCACTGGCAACACAGTCGCATAATTTACTTTTTTCAAATTAAAACCATTGAGCGCGACGTTTTGCATAATTCAATGTGAGAGCGAGACGCGGCGCCTCTAATAAAGTGACGTCAGTCTATACAGTGTTGCCCGCAATAAATGAAAAAAGTCCCGAGATTTTTTTCCCTTTTATGTTTCAACATTTTTTATTTCCCAAACTCTGTTAGCGTGTCGGTGTACGTTGAATAATGTATTTAACGGTAGATTGAATTTTGAATGTGGTTATGAACTGTAGTGTGGCTTGAAAAATGTAAACCTCTATTACGGCTTGGCTCATCACATTAATTGTTATTGTTTATGTTTTCACTGCGTGAACTACGAAAATGTTCATTAAAAATGTTAATAACATACCCTCACCGGTTAATTCAGAGCAGTGCACTGCGTAGATCATGCGTACCTATTAATAATAATTCTGTTGAAATCTCTCTGTTATCTGTCTCTTGTGCCTTTTTATGAAGACGGTCGTGTCTGCGCGAGCTGTAGTAATTCGTGTCTCATGCATGAGATTGTCGCGAGACGACTCCCGGCCACCGTAGATACGGGCCTGTGGACGGTGAGCAATGGGTAGCTCACCGTCCTTACGTTTAAATAACGACAGGCCGTGTCGACGGCGCGTTCGTTTTCCACGCGCGCCTCAAAGAGATGTCAGCATAGAGAAGGGGCCACTGAGGGCCGATGCCTGCCGGCTAGGCTCCATACCAGGTAACAAAGTGATTTTAATTTTTGTAAGTTTTTCTTAGACACCACTGACATCAGTGACGGAAGAGATTGTGAGGAAACATAGGCTTCTCCTTACAATTATAACGCAAGAGTTCGTGGGGATGGATGGATAGAAGACTAAATTGAATCTTTGTTACTGTTTCTCGCTTAAACGGCAGAATGGAACTAACTGGGCGCATATATAAATATTAATCTAGTTATACAGATAGGATATTTTTTATCCCGTTTTTGAGTTCTTGCGGGATAATTTAGGACTGGTTTAATCTGAAGTCTATTCAGACAAAGTTATGGGCAGAAACTAGTAATTAATAAAAGATAATTAATTATTGAGTGTAGGATAGTATTGATACCTTCTCTGTACGAAAAGAGGTTTTGTTATTATTAAAGCTCTCTTTATCCATTTCGATCGATGTTCTTTTTTCAAAAATTCAAATACTTTTGACATTTAAAGAACGTTCCAAAAAGATTTTACGCCAACTATGATTTATTCCGAACACAAAGACTTTGTGGACCATTTCTTTCCTATCCAGGACACACACAGAGTTGGGAAATGTTCCAATAAAGGGCTCTTACTTCAAAGCAATGAATAAAAGACGAAGCCGGGGATATTTTATTTATCCCACCTCTAGTCGTGTGGGGCCATAAGAGCGGATTTGGAGCGGTTTAAACGAGCATTAGATGTGATGAGAGTGGTTTAAAGTCAAGTGTGGTTTATGACTTAATAGAAATTTTGTTTGAGATCAAGCGAGTTTTATTGTTTGGTTTAGTATTAACTAAAATAAATCATTTGTATAACGACTCAGTTTGAGTGCTTTTACTTTGATTTAAGAATTTTATTGACAAATAGCTTATGCCTGTGACTTGGTTCGCGTGAAAGCAATTTATAATGAACTAAAAAGAAACAGAAATACGAGTAGGGCTCTAAATTACATTATTGTGCTTAAAATTATAAATACCGCGGTGGCGGTTACATACAATTTTCAACTTTATTGCTAATATTTTTAGTTCAATATCAATTACCAAATGAAAACTGCTTAGTTGCTGTTCTCCTTGTACGTAAACGTACGTGACACTACACAGGTACAAGTACAATAGTTAAATCTTAATCTTAATTGTCTACAAAAGCTTGGGATTTATTTACTACATCTGGAAAATCGGTACTCGATTCATAAATTATTATTCATAAAATTAAAATGTTTGGGGCTTGAATAGTAAAAGATTTAAAATTATAAATAGGTATTGTGTTCTAGGCGTGTCGTAGACAGGTTTGATGATAAAATTACAGGTGTATTATGTTGTATGTTGTTACAGTTATTTTGTAGTGCTCTTTCTTATTCTACTGTTTACCTACTAAAACTTGAGAAGGGATGAATGAGCCTAAGACTTTTTTTTGTAGTATTCGTAAGTTCCTGGGCAATAATGATTTAAATAAAATATTTTTTTTGAAGATCCACCCTAAATGGCATTAATCACTTATTAAAAACAAACAACGTAGGCACTTTCACCTTCATTTCATTTTCGTACAATATATGCAAATATATAACTGTTCTATACTACTCTACTACTCTTGCAAATCTAAATAAATTTCCCGCTCAAACACATGCATAATTCAGTATTGGCAGACAGAAACACAATCGATTGTCTTACCATGAAAACCTCACTGAGATAGATATAAAATCCCTTATCTCCAAACTCGATCTTATTAAACTCCCGACCGTCTCCACGACCTTTATTGCAGACAAAAAGAGCAATAAATACATAATTAGTATCGCCGGCTCCAGACACACTAATCCCCCATCAGACCCCCAGCTGTGGGTAGAAAGGGGGATTTAATTTCCGTTCCCCGACGACGGGGGTATTTGTAGATAGGAAGGCACGCCCATAGATACTACTTCTTATGGGGCGTTTGACATTTATTTAAAGTGAAATATGTAGGTGTTGTTAGTAATTAATTACTCTTTCGAGACTGTTCACATTTATTTTTACCTTGAACTTAAAAATCGAATTTATGTAGGTACGTTCACGTTAAAGTTGAGCCCTTAGAACTTTACGTGACCCTAATATTTTCACCAAACTTTGTCCTCCCAAGAAACAGAGGCGTTAAAATTTATTTACCGCAAAAGCACACTTATTACACGTAATGGTGGAACAGTATACATGTATGTAGGTACCTACAAGGCTGTTATAATAAGACGGTTGAGATTTCGAGGCCTTCCCGCCTGTTTGAAGATTGTGTGTCCTTATTACACTGACGAAGGTTAAGGGTACAATTTGTTTTTCGTTAAAATTGGCATCTCGTTGGTACTGTCGCCTTTATCTTTAGCCCAAATAAAAGAATAATTCGAAAAACTGAAGCAGATTATGGAGATTAAATTGTGAAAAATTACCTATTGTATATAACTAGGGGGGTAACTTTTGGGAACCAGCCTGTAGTAATGTAGTCACAATCACATAACGTTTTGGACTATTTCAATTTGCATAATTAATCTTTTGGTACTGTATGGTTGACACTACTAATTTCAGAGGCATGTATTTATTATGACTTAAGTACTCATTTATTTTTAAAACTTTACATACCATAGCACAAGCTAAATAAAATAAACGACGGTATCTGCTCTATTTAAATGTAAAAAATGTTATTTTTTCACATCCTAAAAATTATAGGATTACCATAGACTCGAAAAGAAGAAAAAGAAATTGAATAAACATAAGTAATGAATTAATGTATAAAATATTAATCCATTCAAGGAAATAACGAGGCTAAACTAAATAGTACTCAAGTGATTGTCCACGCGATTGGACAAAAGAGGCTTGGCACGAAATTAACGGTCCACGAAGTCCGCAATAACCTTTATCTTCAGCTAACTTTTATTGTAATGGTTTTTCATCACAAAGCGAGCGAAGGAAATACAATTTCATTGATATTGCTCCCAAAAACTGTTTAGCCTGAAAACATTGAATTTCAAACTCCAAAAAACTGTACTCTTTTATTCTATCCTCCAGTTTTTTGTTGTCACTGGAAAAAAGTATTTATTTTTCTTTTCTTTTTATCAGTGGCAACACATACAAGTCTTACGTAATTGTTATTAAAATGATACCTTTCCAGAAATCCAGAGCCAAAAATTACACTTCAGGGACCTAAAAATTCGAGTTAAATATGGTCCAAATTATTATGACTTCGCACGGGCCGGATGAAAAAACTACTTTTGTTTGCGGTTATTTCTCCGGTTGCTGTAATGTCCTCCGGGTTATGACATCTGGGACCTCCACAGAAGTGTTATTATGAAGTGTCGTCAGAACTGTTTGTTTAGGGACGTCCCGGACCTCGAGGGTAGTTTGCAGTTGTCATTTGTATGATTATTTGTCATAATTGAGTTTTGTTGAGGTGTGTTTTGTTTTGTTGTTCTGATAATGTGTTATGAGCAGACGTAGAGCTTTGTAGTCACAACATAAACGTTGTACAAAGTTCATTTTAGGACTAAGTCTGATGATGTCATGAAATAATTGTATTAGTACGACTTTAGAGTTGACTCTTTGTGACTATTTCTCGAATTCAGGGCGCTTATTTTTGGGCACGCCTTAATAGAGGCGGTAAGTCCCCTCTTTGAGGAGTGGCTGGAGAGGCGCCACGGCGCCCTCACCTACCGCCTGACGAGCGAGAGGGAATGGGATGCAGTCGCCTCCTTCTGCGAGGCAGTAATGCTTGAGAAGGAGGCGGCGGGACGGTTGAGACAGCGGTTCTCCCGTCCCAGCCGCCGCGGTAGACGCTCCGGACGACGGGAGCCACGAGACGACTCCCGGCCACCGTAGATACGGGCCTGTGGACGGTGAGCAATGGGTAGCTCACCGTCCTTACGTTGCATAACGACAGGCCGTGTCGACGGCGCGTTCGTGTTCCACGCGCGCCTCAAAGAGATGTCAGCAAAAGGAAGGGGCCACTGAGGGCCGATGCCTGCCGGGGCTGCGGGTTGTTCGCAAGAGATACCGCGCCCCCGGAACGCAAAGGGCACAAGAAGGAACATGGGTGGGTTTTAGTCAGTAAAAGTCTGACACTCCCTCCCGCCCCGCCCAGGGCGGGAGAAGTTATTTGATGATTTCCGTCCCACCAAAAAAAAAAAAAAGGACGCTTATTTTGAGTAATGTAAGTCCTACCCTATATCCTATTACCTATCTATTGAGCTCCAGTATACCATGTAACGTATCCTATTACACTCGGCAATAGTTTACCTATCTATCAGTGAATGTTTAGGTCCCATGTAATAGGGGGCAAGCCTAATGGCGTTAACCGTACGTAAATCCTAACTCCGAGCTGCTACTGAGAATTTCATAGAAAAACTCAATAACAACTTCCTCGACCTGGGAATCGAACCCAAGACCTCTAGCGTAGCAGTCGTGTTTAGGACCAAGTTTTCACTAGGTTTTCATAAACATGTCATAAGATATTCTCCAATAGATATTCTCCTTTCTATCTGTGAATTAAAAAAAAAAATCGAAGTAGGACTTTCAGAGATTAACTTTTATAAGCAAAATTAAATACTTTTTAGGTAGTACTTTATTACATTGGTATAAAGTACATATACCGAAGTCCCAGCAAGTTTCTCTTGAACAAATACACATTATTTCAGCAACCCGTCAGAACACGCACAGTTCACAAGCACATTTTTCTTCGCTCACAAAACGCTTTACAGTGAGGAATTTTCTATAAAAGTTTTCCCTTTGAACGGCAGAAACACTGCCGAAGGCTGCAACTTCTAAGTTAGGTTAAGTTTTAAGCGCCTTTCACTTGACAGGGAAGTAAAACCATTTCAAGCCACCCGAGGGTTACGGAAAAATGTACTATTTCTTAGTGGCAAAGGACTTTTTAGTTTGAGTTCGGTGTAAGGAGTGTTTCAATCCATCAGTACTGAGTACGACAAAAGTGTTTCTTTAGATGAACATTTATTTACTACACAACTATACTTTATACGGTACTTTATTTTACAGTTATATAGGTATTGAAAAAATGACGTGTTAGCGTGATGAGAGGCAAGCACCAATGCGACTTTTTAAATTGACCTGTACTTTCTATGTTTATTTTGGACATCACTGACATCGGAGTTGGAAAACATCGTAAGGAAACCTGGACTTATAATGAATACAAGTCTGAAATCATGCCATGCTCATGCCTTCTCTGTATGAGAAGAGGCCTTTGCTCTGCAGAGGGACAGTAATCGTTTTGTATTATCATTATGTTAAGCAGCAGATGAGGTAAGCAAAAAAGAAGTGAGAAATAAAGAATACTTCAAATGCGTACTTGAAGACAGTATTGCAGCCAAGTAAAAAGTATATTCCCTTGTCTTGAACAAGACAAGCAGCCAAGATGAAATTTAAAATTTTAAACAAAGCAGTATAAATTGCCACTTGGTGCAAAACAAGTACCTTACTGCATACATATTTATTGGTGCATGTGAGATGGACGTGCAATTTACTTACAAGAATAATTTTCTGAGGAAGTGTTGTTTTTTATTTAACTTCATTGTTTTCACATGTAGAAGCAACAAGAATATTGTAACCAAGATTCTGTAAAAACCAATTTGAAAAGAGTGTCCATGGAGTTTCTTGCTCGTTCTTCTCCATAGAGACCTACGTTTTGGAACGAGCAACTAGCTTCAACTTTTTGTATGAGTAACTTCTTGACAATTCAAAAGTGCCTGTAAATGGTCTAATTGAAATAAATGTTTTGACTTTGACTTTGTGGTTGAAAAACTAGTAAAATGAAAGACAGTGAAGGAAGATATTAATTCTGTATTTATCATCTATACATATAATAAAGCTAATGGGGTGTTTCGTGTGTTTAAACGTGCTAATTTCTAGAACTACCAGTCGGATTACAAAAAATAGTATATCGCAGCTACATTCATGAGGATTGGTATGGGTTATATAACATCACGCTACGACATAGGGGGCGGAATAATTACCAAAGAAATAACTGAGTGGGACCCAAACACATTTTGATATTGACTAAGTCCAGTCCTTAGTTACACCAAACTCATCATCTACTTAGCCTTTTTCCTAACTATGATGGGGTCGGCTACCAGTCTAACCGGATGCAGATGAATATCAGTGTTTTACATGGAACGAATGCCTATCTGACCTCCACAACCCAGTTAGTGGGCAACACGATACCTCTTGGTTAGATTGGTTGTCAGAGTTCCTGGCTTCTGACAAACCGTAACGACTGTCAAAGATCTACGAATGACAGCCGGGACCAACGGTTTTTAGGGGTTTCCGAGGCACGGGGATGTCACACCACCAACTTCCAAACTCCGGGCTGCTATTGAGCAAATCCTAATGGAAAAACCCAATAACACTACTTTTTGCCCGACCTGGGAATCGAACCCGAGACCCCACGGTAATCAGTCGCGCTTGCGACCACGAGACCAACGGGGCTGTTACACCAAACTATAGCCTATATTTATATCAGGAATAGGGATAAAGGAAAAGTCACATCAAATGGAAGCAGCTATAGATTTCCTCAAGGATCGGTTCTGAGCAATTTGCAGCCAACGACTACCCATATCTTTATCGGGTCGTTTAACCGTCTCTGCAAAGGCCTTCCAATGATTTGCTTTCAGTGGCTGGGAAAGTAACTGTAAAGGGTTTGGTAGGTTCAACTATATTCAACTATATTTTAATAGCTTATTGTTTAAAATTGAATAATGAGACACTGTTTCAAAAAAATATACAGCCTTGACAGATCTACACTACTCCCAATTCTTAAGGAAGCCGACCAAGTCGTCTGAAAAATTGAATATTCTTTTTTTATCTCCATCTGGCAAAGATAGCTCAGTCTCTGCTGGGAAAACCAGTCACCTATACAATTGGTATTGGATAAAATAATCATCAGTCGAACTGACACACAAACAAAGGCACGCAATCAAACTGACACCGAAATGAGTCAACATCGAAACGGCTGTAACGATCTGTGCTGTCCTTAATGACTCACTACTACCCGGCTCTGTCCGGAACTGCTTCAATGTATTTTAATGGTCGCACGATCGGAATTGGGGTTCAATGGAACCATTTCTTATTTTCTGGATTATGTTCATCCCTTGCGTTCAAAGCGAAAGGTCTTTCACTTATTGACTAACTACGAATTTCGAAACCTACTTATTCTATGAAGCTAAAATTTGGTAGGTAGGGGATTTGTTAGAAGACATTAGTTAAAAACAGATCTGACTTTGACTTTGCTTTCCTCGTGGACCAAGTCACGTCCAAAAGCAAGTATTTATATGAAAACGACTTTAAATCCACCAATTCATAAAAATGGAAACAATCAAAATGGTTAGGTACAAAGAAAATAATTGAAATCAAAACAAAATAATCACGCAATCAAGATGATATTGAAGCTCAGTATTATAATAATCCTTCAATCACTTCTATTCCAACTGAAGGCGATGAGATTGAGTTCGGATTAGACGGTCCTAATCCGAACATAATCCAGGGACTAAGACAGGATGTGGGAGACAAAGGGTCGGCTGTTGTGATACAATTTGGAAAAACAGATTATACTGTTGCGAAATTCAATAATAACGGAATGATAGATAGATATACAAGAAATGATATAAACAATGCAGGGCAATGGAGATTGAATCAGAAATTTGAAGATCCGTAGTAGAACTAAGGTAACCGACATAGCTCTCAGAAATGTGAAACTTATGTGGCAATGGGTAGGGCACCTAGCTCGTGGAACAGACGACTGTTGGAGTCGTCAGGCTCTCCGGCGACCTGGTGAAAGTCGAGTTGCGTTCTTTAGGGGAGGCCTATGTCCAGCATTGGTCGTCGCTTTTTATTGATAATAATGATGACTTAAATTTAAGATGCTAAGAAATATTTGAATGACTAACAAAAATCAATGGCCTAAACAAAAGAGAAAATGAATGCACCAATTATGTTTGACATTGGTAAGTATTGATTACAAATGCGACGAATCTCTCCAAGACAATCATAGATGCTGCTAATATTTTCCATTATGTTAACGCAACGCTTAGAAACAAAACACGTAACGAATATATTATTTATCAGAAAGATCCTAAAGATGGAGGTGATCAGTTGGGTACGTGACTCGAAATATATCAATATATTGGTTAGTCGGTCCATTGTAACGACGACAATCTGGTGATGTAAGAGGACAGAGGGCTTGCTTCAAGAGCAGAATACTTACTAGACGCAAACTATTTGTGGTTTATGCCCATTTCCCGAGAGTTGATGAAGTGGACAGTAAAACTTAATTAGAAGCGAATTGTGGTAAAGATCTTTCAAATCCTATTATTATTACGAACGTGAAAGTTTGTGTGTGTAGATGGATGTTTGTTACTCTTTCATGCTTAAACGGCTGAACGGAATTAGCTGAAATTTACCTCACATTGATCTAGCATAACAAAGGAACATTTTTATCTTATTTTTGTGACCTCTTGGAAAACTTTAGGACTTTGCCATCATGCTAAAGTCTACGTAAACGAAGGACAGTAATAGTACATTTTGTCTTCAAACTCAAACATACAAGTAATCTTTTTAAACATTATTCAACTTTCTTTAGGTAAGGTATACGTACTTATCAAAATTGAAATTAATGCCCCACGCAAAAGTTATGGCGGCGCTAATAGCCAGACGCGAAGAGCTATTAGCTGATTCGAAGGTCTCTAAAATCACTGAAAGGAAGTGTAAATTGCACAAAAATGCACCTTATGGTAGAACACGAGTTGAAGTAAACTAAAGAAAACGCGAAGGAAGCTTTAAAAGTTAATTAAAGGACATTCATTAAGGTTGTGCGGAGGAAAAGGTGCAGGTATTTCTTACTTTTCATTACCGTTTGAAACCTCTGCACTGCTTACCTCTTGCTTTGGAATGTATGCTGGTCTTTCTTTGACAACGTTTGGGTTGAATTTATGGGCGGTTTTTGGTTAAGCAGTTTTGGGGTATTTTTGTGAATTGAATGCTATATTATGTATACAAATATCAAGAGTAGATACCCTATGTATATCCTAACCTAGTACTTTTATATACGCGAACGTTTGTGAGGATGGATGTATAGATGTTTGTTACACTTTCACGCTTAAACAGCTAAACGGAATTACCTGGGTATTCATATAGATCTATCTTGTTGATCTGTATTAAGACATGGGATAATTTTTATCCCTTGATTATGTTCCCGTAGGATAATTATACCTACTAACTTTAATGCGAATGAAGTCGTGAGCAGAAGCTAGTCTATAATATTGTTATCAAGTCAACAGAACGGAAATGACTATACCTAGGCAATATGACTAGCTTTTTATATATTCTAATCCGCCTATTGAAGTCTATAACGGTGAAAGGATTTCTCCATAAGAAAGAGCTGCGGGGTAAAAACTTTAGGTCTATCTATACAAATATAATAATGCTAAAGAGTATTTTTTTTTGAACACGCTTATCTCTTAAACTGCCAATCCGATTGGAGAAATTATTTTTGTATATGAAAACCATATTTATGAGGAATAGTATGAGCTAAATAACAGCACGCTACAACAAACGAAAGCGGAGCAGTAACCAAAGACGTAACTTAATGTGGAAGAAGAAAAAAGGAACCGGGCGAAGTCCCAGATAGTATAGAATATTTTTCCTAATTCGGATTTTATTCGACCCTAGGTATAAAAAACAGACACTGCGTCATTTATGTTAGAAGTCTAGACTTAGTATATTAAACGAATAATAAAGATAGAAGTGTCGAAGTTTCTGGAATCACTAACAAGTTGCAAATGATGTCATTTCAAAGTTTTCGGTTGACCCTCAAAATTTATTAGGTCGTATTGAAATTCAACGAGTTGGATTTCTTGTCTTAATTCAAACTTTCGCTTAGTGTAAATAAATTCGGAATTTTGGAGGATCGGAACTGGATTATCTTGATGCTAATGGGCTAATGGAAGTAATTCAGTCTTTCTTGGTTCAGATCTGGCTGAACCCGATAAATAGAAAGTTTATTATTATGGTTAGATTTTTTAAAGTAAATAGAAAAAGACAAATCCTAAAAATATAAATAAATAATTATATTACATTAAATATTGCTTGATTATATTTTTATGTAACTAAGGGCTTCCGAGAACCACTCCTTTTTAGACAAAAACCTACTATGGATACTTATTCCCGAAAAAAAAACCTTAGTACCAAATTATATATAGAAAATAAAAATGCTGTGTTCAGACTAAAGATTCTTGACGTTGCGACAAACGCTGTCCTATTACGCATTCAGTCCGACGCGTCTTGTTTTTACACTGAAATCGATTCCAAATATAAAATTTGACGTTTGTCAACGTAGGACTTTAGTGTCAGATCATCAAATTGACGCACATTTATATCTTTTCTTTATACCATTTCTTTGAGCTGCTATGAAATTTTCCTTTTCAAGCTTATTTATTCATATACACTGGATCTAATTTCTGATCTCATGATTAACTTATGTATAAGGTCGACCTGAAGATGATATTGTATTTTTTTCCTTCATCCCACCAGAACCATTATGGAAATTATTTCTTCTACAATATTCAGGACCATTTTATATCGCAAAATGTATTTCTATCATACATTCTTGCTCGTATTATTTTATTCTGTAAGAATTTTCCAAGTTATATCATGAGTATAATAAAATATACTACCGCAGCCATAACATTGCAGAAAAACTAGACTATATTGCGGACACACTGGCGGCAGTGACGTGGTCGCCGCGTATCGATCGCTCGTCTAGCCGCACCCTTACGGCCTGTCTAGAACAATGCCAACTTTCAAATTGTGCTCTTTATCAAGGACGTAAAAAGGGTTGAGTCTGGCTTATCTGCTTTTAGTATGGCAGTACTTAGGCGTTTTTGCGGGAATTGAGACGGATTTGTGTTTTTTGCCATGTGATGCCAAAATCTCGAAGTTTCCTATTTTGTTATCAGTCGTTGTTATAGCTTCAGATGTACCCTCGACTTTATTATCGCTTAAGAAACGGCACCATCTGTGCCTACTTTTTTTGATCGTAATGTTTTTTTCATTAACACAGAAGGCAAGTCTCCGTTTTAATAGATAATAATATAATAACAGAAAAAAATGGTATCATTTTTGGAAGGGATATAGCCAATTATCTTGTGTACCATTCATAAGATGATACACTTAGAATACGAAGAGAGCGATCAACGCTCGGTATGTCCAACATTGGCCATACAGGAGCCATAATACTGAAATTGAAATGTTTTTGTGGTGTCAATAAGCGATGATGTTGGTGTTGATGGTGGAACAGCATTATTATTGTAGAGGGGTTGTGAGCGAAACACATTATTCCGATATCAGACACACAATCGTTTTTGTACAGCTATTTAAACTTTTATAGGCATCTCTTGAATTTCGAACTTGAGGAAATGGTCAAATACTTTTTTTTTAATGGAGTTTGGTCTCCTGGATCTTTTTATTTAGCAGATTTCAAAACTGTCTTTACAAAAAACCTTGACAATAATGCACAACACATAACATACCATCCCGCCTGTATTCCCCGAAGGGTTAGGCAGAGGTGTAACAAATGTACACCCACAGTTCGCCGGTATGTTTAGGTCCCATGTAATAGGGGGCGAGCCCTTTGCCATTAACCGGGCACAAATCCTAACTCCGAGCTGCTACTGAGAATTTCATAGAAAAACCCAATAACACTTTATGCTCGACCTGGGAA
This sequence comes from Caradrina kadenii, assembly GCA_947462355.1. Lineage (NCBI taxonomy): Eukaryota > Metazoa > Arthropoda > Insecta > Lepidoptera > Noctuidae > Caradrina > Caradrina kadenii. Next base: position 13,833,414 of record OX381686.1, on the reverse strand, counting down.
TCGAACCCAAGACCTCTAACGTAGCAATCGCTCTTAGGACCGCTAGGCCACCGAGGCAGTTACAATAATGCAATTTGCGAAAAAATTAAACAACGGAATTCCGAAAACAAAACAAGCTGACACAAAACCGAATTCTAACTTCAAAGCCCGAACGCAAAAAGTTCAAATTCAAAAACGGAATTCAATTTTGGCGAATGACACATTCAAGTAGGAACCTTATTGTGAACGTTTTAGGCTAGAATTTCGCATGCCGAATAGGCTGTGTTTGAACAAGTGGCCAGATTGAATGCTTTCCGTTTGCCCTACCCGCCGAACGGCGATGCGATGAATAGTTTGACGTTTATCTTTGACGCCATTTGCTATTGGTCTCGTGTTGCGAACTAAAACATAGTTTGTGTTGAACTTAGAATGATTTGTGCTGGCTTTCTGGTGAATAGTAGTTTGGAGTTAAGGATTATGTTTGTTTACTATTTCCAGTAAGCAAGTGGCGTTTTGTGGTTTCTGCCTGTCCTCATAGAGAAGGGGCGTAAGTTTGTGTATGTGTATGTTGCAGTAAGCTCATCAGTCTTACTCGTATTGATTCTGTAATTTTTTTTTACCGATGGGAAATCATCAAATGACTTCCCCCGCCCTGTGCGGGGCGGGACGAAGTGTCAGACTTTAACTGACTAAAACTCATTCATGTTCCTTCTTGTGCCCTTTGCGTTTTGGGGGCGCGGTATCTCTTACGAACAACCCGCAGCCCTGACAGGCGTCGGCCCTGAGTGGCTCCTTCAAAAATTGCTGGCATCTCTTAGAGGCGCGCGTGGATCACGCTCGCGCCGTCGGCACGGTCTGTCGTTATGCAACGTACGGACGGTGAGCTACCCATTGCTCACCGCCCACAGGCCCGCGATTGATTTTGTACCTATGTTTCGATTTTTCTAGATGCAGAACAAATAATTTACAATAAGTCATCGTAACATGTAAATACACTCGTGAGTTTATTTCACTTAAACAAAACGACTTTTATTTTCATCTGGTTTCAGATAAAGCAATTACCGTTTCTTCATTAAAATTGTTTCATACAAATATTTACAACTAAAAAAAAACCCTTTAAAACCCAGTGCTGTATTTAAGTCCTCAATAATTTTAATAAAACAATCACAATGGGGTTTTTAAGGGTTGAATAATGTAGGCTGTGGTTGATTATGAACGTCAAAATTGAAGACGTCCACCCTATTACCCAGCCATTATTCTCTAGGCCACCTAGCGTAATTGGTTTTTGATTCGTAAGCAGTAATAAGGCAGATTAAGGAATGCCTCTTCTCAATTAGCAAGGTAACAGTATGGTTTGTGAGGTAAAGTTTTATATAAAGGGAAAAGCTATAGACAGACGTCTTGCGTTCCTTATTTTAGCAGCTTTTTAAATAAGGAACAAAGAACGTTAATCTATGAGTTGTTACAAGTACAACTTTAATATCCTTCATCTATTAAAAGGATATTAATCGTAACGGCCATCGATCGTAGAATAGTCACCAGACACAATATTTGTGAAGAGTAACTGTTTGTACTATGAATACGAACACACCATTCATGCAATTCTGTAAGACTGCTTAAAAATCAACTTTGATTTTTCATCTGTTGCTATATAATTATCAATCTGATAAATATTAGACCTTTTTTGTACTATTTACAATTGAAAAGTTAATGAGTGATGGTGTAGAAAATGTTATTGAAATAAGTATTTTTAAGCAGACTTAAATACACAAAATAAATATAGTTAGGTATTTACTCAAATCTTCTTTTTTTTGAAGCAATTTTCTAAGAAAACATACTTATTCAGTTATTTTCTTTTTATATGACAAACTAGGCAAGTATAATCTCCCAAAGATAATCTCAAACGCTTTCTCAGCCACATCTTTAAAAGTTATGAATTTTGATAGGAATCTGTGAAACTCGATATATTTCCCGGAAAATGGCGAACTTTATAATCGCCCAAACATAGAACAGTCTGAAGTTCGTTAAGCAAGTGCTTAAAGAACTGAAGTTTTGTTTTGCTGATAAAAGTTCTTGGAAAATTGCTTTAGATTTTGGTATCGTATTTTGTTTAAGATATTGAAAGCTTACTGCGAACTCCCAATGAATATACTAGAATTGGCATTTAGAATTTGGAGTTGCTTGTCTATAAGACCTTTTGAAAGGGACAACTAGATTTCATTCCTTTTTGATGGTTTAATTAAAATAAATGATTTGACTTTGTCTTTCAATGCAGATCTTACCTCTGTTAGATAAAGCAATAAAAAATTGACTGAACGCAGCAAGCTTACTACAAATCAAGTAGGTACAGACAAGGATAGACGATAATTGCTCTGTGTGAAACCAAAAACTATTCATACATAACCACGTAAAGAAATTGTGTAAGACATTGACAATAGCAATTGTAGTGTTGCCAACTAAACTTAGTATTACTTGTGTCACGATAATCGAGAAAAGCGAATTACAAATATACATCTAAAGTAATATGAGTAGAAGAGAAAATTTTTGTATTTTTGTTTGTAATAGATAAGCTCAAAAACTACTAAGCCGATTTTGAAAAATATTCACACACACACACACACATACCATCACGCCTCTATTACCCGAGGAGTTAGGCAGAGATGTAGCAATGTACACCCACAGTTCGCCGGTATGTTTAGGTCCAATGTAATAGGGGAGAAGCCTATTGCCACTAACCGGGCACAAATCCTAACTAAAATTGTTTCTCATATAGAAACCTACATTATCAGCGAGTAACATAGAATAATGTATTATGTATTTTATTTAAATAAAGAATTGGATTTAAAGAAAATCCACGCGGACGAATTCGTGGGCATAAGCTAGTCAAAACATAAATGATTATAAAAGAAATAAAGTATCGAATTAATTTTTTTGTTAACCTTGAAGTCCTTTTCGCATTTGTAAAACGTCCAAACTTAATTCTTATTTACGAAGTTCTTACCAAAAAGTTTTATATCCTAAGATAAGACGATATCTCTCCAGAGATTGCTTATGACTTTGGCCCCAATAAACATTTGACGATCCCAGCTTTATTCCGCGAAAACGAGAACCAGAGATAATGTTTGCGATTGTAGAAAATAATTTTAAGTTAAAAGTTTATTTTGTTCAACATCAGTCTGTCTTGTACCCTAGGGTGTGTTTTGAAGTCAATTTATAGTCAACGCATGTAAAATTAGGATAACGTAATTTTTGTATATTATATTCATGTAATAATGCCTATCTGAAATAATAAATAACGCTTTTATGGACTTCGGGCGTGCCTAATAAACATAATTTTATAACGAGTGGCACGTAGTATGGTAACGGAACTTTTATCATGGATCCAGTATGTGATTTTAGACGCCCAAACGATGAACAGTCATGCGGACAAAATGTATGGATTCAGAATATCTCGTAAAAGTTTTCTTTAAGATGTCTACCCAGTATTATTATCAACTAAAGTGAAAATAAATATAAAACCTTAACTAGTCTGAACTAATCCTGCTACTGGTGTAAATGCGAAATTTCGAATGGACTAATGTTTGTAACTCAATCACGACAAACGGTTCTTGAAGTTTGGCACAGAGATAGATTACAGTCTGGAATAGCTTATCTACAACCTTAACACTGACTGCATTTTAATTAAACTATCCTACCTCCATATTTTCCAAGAAGTAACAACTTCCACTTTAATAATCCTTAAAAGCGAAATTTTCGCGAAATGTCGAAATATTATCACGGATGTAATTAGATCAAGTAGCGCTTACCACTCGCGTTCCTGACAGAATGTATATACGCTTATGAAGTGTTGGTGTCGGATACAAGGCGGAAGAAGAAAGCGATTTGCAGAAGATTATAGAGATATTAACAAAACTGACAGAAGAAAGAACCTACATTACGATAGAGGCATTATATTAAAACTGTATTGAATACTTTAGAAGTCGAGCATAAAATTAAAAAAAAATAGGTAGTAGGTATGTACAGTCAACAAAAGAGACAAGTAACCATGCCATCACATACAATAGAAGTTTTTCCAGACGCTGAAGGATGGTTTCGAATCAAATGTGATTTAATGATTAGAAAACAAACAGTTTATTAATAAAAATTAAATTAAATTCGCAGACATACATCAGTTTGGAAGCAAATTTCATCTATATCTGAAAACCCTGGTTACTTATGTTTTTTTGTAAAAAACAGTATTCGTACTGAAGAAGCGAACTATGATGTACAGGAAAAATTCAAACAAGTTCACTATATCAATGACGTCAATTTATTCGGTTTAGAGAAGGTTAAAGTTATATATTCATAAAATCTGAAACCGCTGCTTATATTAAAATTTACCAAAATTAATTCTTAAAAAAAGATAAGAGAAAAGGTACCTAAAGGTTTCTACAAAGAAGCGTGAGACGTGTTATTACAAAATTATAATTACAGTCTAGTGAACGCAATTATTTCCATAATAATTAACTCGGTTTCGTGTATCACAAGTTTAATAATAAATGTCAAGTTAATTAAAATATCCAACTATTTTGAATAAACAAAAGGACTTATATAAGACACAGTAGGTATTGCTCTACTGAACCTATTATCACTCCTAACACAAAAGTTAAAACAAGTCTATAAAGCAACCACGCATCTACATTTGTAACTCTGTTGCTAATTGTTTCGTTTACTTAAGCATCGGTATTCTTCTAATTTCAAATTGTTTAAATGTTCAAATTCTACATTAACTTTACTTCTTCAAATTCTAGTAACTTTTAGGAACGATCAAAATCTAATCTCTGTCATAAATACATTTTATTTAGCTCAATTTTAAGACGTCGATTGTCGCCGAGATAAGATTGCGAGTAGATTTTCAACGTTTTTCATCAGTAAAATAGGCCTTCAAAAATCCTGTTTTTTAAACCTATTTATCTCTTCTCGCCCCTTATTACATGGGACCTAAACATACAGGCGAACTGTGGGTGTACATTGGTACACCTCTGCCAAACCCTTCGGAGAATAGAGGCGTGAAAGTATGTTATCTCTTCATGAAACAAAATAAAAAATCTTCCCATATCACCAGTCCCCGCTTACAAGTCAAACTTAGACCAAACCTGTCTTCGAACCAAAGTGGGGCGTCAGAAGAAAGTCCTAGTGTTTGCACGACCTGAATACCTACATCTAGGGCCTTAAATGAGGCTTTGAGTGTTCCAGCTGAAAGCCCTGGGAATTAAGATGGATGAGAACATCTCTCTAGCATTACACGAAATTGCGGGAAGAAAAACTCGCAAGAAATGTAAGACAAATTTTTGAGAGTAATTATTATTTATTGCTGTTTTTCGTGTTATGTTTCAGTAAAGAAGTAGGTTACCGGCAGGTAAAGGAATTTTGGTAGGAAATAATATTAACGATGTTGGAAAAAATAAAGATAGGCAGTTTTACCTGAGGAAGAATTTTAGGCACCAGTAGCGTGTCTTAATGATGGAATAGCAAGAAGCAATCTATCACTTCAGACATGATTTAGACAAATTGTACCTTAATGTTTATTGTGCAGTATTCTGTTATTAATCTGTTAAAATAAACATATTACCGAAATTTGAAGGTGAAGAAAATCATCGTAAAGAAACCTGGACTTGTAATGAATATAAGTCTGAAATCGGCAATCTACCTTGAGCATGGTGATCAATGATTCTGCCTTCTCTGTATGAAAAGCGGCCTTTTCCGTCAGTATGACAAGAAGGCTGATAATTATTTAGTCTCAAAACTTTTTTTGATTCTAAATATAATATTTTAATTTCTCCCAACCGTTAAAAGCCAAAAGTAATTTCCAAAAAGGAGGGTAAATATAAAAATGTTTGTACTTCTCAACATGATAGATTACGGACGTCGTTCTGATGATGAATGGCTTTTATCACGGAAAGGGTCGGCTTCAAAATGTTTGCCTAACCTCATGTTGTAATTAGGGAATCCTGAACGCAAAGTTTGTTTTTAAATGTAAACATAAAATTGAAGCTGAAACGAAATTTACTCAAAACTGTTTATTTCAAATGAATTATTGACAACAACAAGCCAGTCAGTCAGATTGCTCGTTTCAAACACTAGGTTTTATGGAGAAGAATGAGCATAAAACTCCATGAACAGTCTTTTAATCAATAAAACATTTTATATTTTCCAAGTGTCAACCAATAGTTGTCGACACTTCCCATGAACGAAGAGCTGGCTCTTACCTTGTCCACAAGCCTTGTCCACATTACCATCCAATTTGCCATTTTGGGCACATTTCCAGTTGTTGAATTTTTTGATGCCATTTTGTTTTAGTTTCTTTTATATTATTATTTGTTTGATAAAGATTATCTTATTTATATAATATTACAAAACCCAAGTTCATGGTCATCCATGTTAAATTTACGAACAAGTAAAAGATGAAGAAGAATATCTGCACGTCAAAACGAAGACGCGAAAATAGTAAAAGAATAAAAACACACCCACATCACTCACCCTCAGAGTCAGTGATCCTATGGAAGATATGAAAATGAGGCGGTTCAAATATCCACACAGTCCTGCTCAGCCTATTCAAATCGTTTTTGATGGACAGCCCACTTAACCGCAAGAAAAATGGGCAAACATAATATTCTTATAAGATTTAAGTTATGATAGGGAATTAAAAAAGTTTGTATGAAATGGAACGAAACTTCCTACAAGACTAGGGAAGTGTGCTAACGTCGAAGTATTTGATAAGAGTCGATATTTTTTGAATCTGAAATAAGACTTTAAATAAAAAGGGTTTTGGTTTCATTTTAAACAACAATCACAAATACATAGTATCATTCATAGACACAAATTAAGCCTTCAAACATAATATTTTTATATATAACAAATTCTAACTTGCGTTATTATACTTTTGACTCATATTTATTTGTTGCCTCAGTAGCCTAGTGGTCCTAAGCGTGACTGCTACGCTAGAGGTCTTGGGTTCGATTTCCAGGTCAAGCAAAAAGTGTTATTGGGTTTTTCTATGAAATTCTCAGTAGCAGCTCGGAGTTATAATTTGTGCCCTATTAATGACAATAGGACCTAAACATACCGGCGGACTGTGGGTGTACATTGTTACACCTCTGCTTAACCCTTCGGGGTATACAGGCGTGATGGTATGTATGTTGTGTATTAATTTTACAACTTATACTAAGATATACATAGGCTTGGTAAGGTTTTGTAGCCAATTCTTCTCCATACTAAACACCGTATGGGAAGAGCAACTAGATAAAAAAAATCCTTATAAAAGAGCCTTTTGAAGTTCTTACAGAAAGAAATAATTTGAATCAGACTAAGACTTATAGTCACTTACTAATTCCCTCACCAAAAAACAAAATGGTACTCGTATAAAAATATCCCTTTTCGCTCCGAACACCACTCCGTAAAATAATAAACTGTTAAACAACTACGTCGCGTAGCGCTTCATCAACAGCTAATTGGCTCCTCGCACAATGTCATTTTAAACCGTTTTATGTGAGTATGCAAATTATAATTTAACTTTAACGTTGTCAAGGGAAACTTTTGCAATATACCTATAGCTCGTGGTGTTTAATGAAAGATGGCCGTGTAACATATACGGGATATGAAGCCCAGGTATCTTATTTGCTAAGTGCCGTGGCGTTTTTACCTACTGCTCCATTCCCGTCCTACGTAGCGTGATGGTATATAGATTATACTATTTCTCAAAAATCTGGCTACCATTTACAAAAATAGTTTTTCCAATCCAACTGCTAGTTTCAGATTTTTTGGAAGATTTTGTAAAAACTAACCGGCTCCTTGATAATTCAAAAGTGCTGTCATTGACATCGGTGCTTTGAATTTGACAAAAATGGCCTAGTACCTACCTACCTGACTCGCTTATCATTCAAATCGCGAAAACAACCACGTGTATAGAAATGATCCTTCAATGTCTAACAAAGGAAAACTTTTCTATTTATATTTTGACTTTCAGTTCTCCTCCGACAGCCCCTCATTTACTATCGGATTGAAGAGGCTTAGCTTCTAATCTTATATGAATAAATATACTTGTTAGGGTAGCATGATTCTTCGTAAATATAAATTTTACTTTCAAAATATCCTAAGTTAAGAATTTGGACCAAGTTTCGGTAAAATAACTAGGCAATTTCCTTAACTAAGTTAGCAGACACGGGTTAGCAAAATTAAAGGTTATTCATGAATGAACATTTTGATATGACGTAATAAAATAAGGCCTTTACATAAAAGTAACGATCCGCCTTAGCTACGCACGTATAAACTGAAAGTCGTATTTTTCTATTGAGATTTTCATACATAAGTCCCATGTAAACGATTATTCAGTTGGAATTTCCAGAAAAAATCTTTTATATTATCATTGTCCTGACAATTAAATAACAATAGTTCCAGCTTAATATGGGTCCTTGTCCCACTACAGGACAAAAACCTCTTCTTATACAGAGAAGGCACGAGCATTGATCACCACGCTTGCTCAAGGCGGATTAGAGATTTAAGATTTATATTGATTATAATTCCAGGTTTCCCCACTATGTTTTTCTTTAACTGAAAAACTTAATGGGGCGTCTAGAATCCAAGGTAAAAGTTTTGCTTTACGATGTTCCTTCTACCTTGTATATATTACATTAGACCAAAATTTTCTATCAAATTCTGCTTCATAGATTTCATTAATCTTCAGTTCAATTTCTTTCTTTCTTATTCCTACTTCAAGAACTATTCCCACCTCATTTCCAGCACATAAATCTTTAAATACAGCATTCCTATAGTCATCCCGAAGGCAGTGACCACCGCCAATTCTCCCACAACCATTTATCTTTCACTATCATTTGTCTAGTTCTTGACAATCGGATCCAATCGGCCATAATTCACGACCGCACGTCTCTAGCGTGAACTGAGTAATTGAAATCAGTGGTTTTATAGATATTGTATAGGACAGGGCTGGCCAACTTGACCAGACTCATGGTCTACAGTTTACTGACTAGATTCCGTGCGATCTACCAATTAAGTAATCTGTACTTTTACAAAAAAATAACATCATTGCTTTAAATTTGAATTGTGTGGATAAGTTAAACAGTATAAAAGTTGTATTATTTATTACTTTAGTAACCATTTATTTTAGTGTGAGCATTACATCTCAAATCGACTTGACTAATAGCCGCGATGGGCTGGCCACCCCTGATATAGGAGAACTATTTCTCAGTTGTAGGTGGTTCGTTAGCCGACAATAGGAACTAGAGAAAATGGATTGGGTGGTGTGGAAAACTTTATAGGTTGTATGTAGTGGTGTAATAAAACCGTCGGGTGGTATATTGTTCATTAGTTACTGTTACATGTACCTATATTTCAGGGACATCGTGGCACCGATTTTTACCGAAGATTCTGTTCATGATTGTAGAACCTCATTATCCACACCCTAATCCTTTGTGACAGGCTCACCTGTAACGTAAACAGAACTTACTTCCCCTACAGTACACAGGGTGCTCGGCGCATGGACCGACATCATTTTTCCAGCGATTTGGGAGGTCATTAGCTAGGTTCGACCCTTAGACCCTATCTCCCAAACGATACGGTTTTTTTTTAATAAAAAAAAAATAATACCAAATGCCTTTATTTCAAAATACTTTTTTCGTTTGTCGTAATGCCGCAAAATATTTTTTTCTATAATCTCTAAAGTCTTTTAAGTCTAAATAAATCATTTTTTGACACAACTGGTGTAAAGAAAATTTCTTACAAACTTCCAAATTTAAAAAAAAAAAAAATATGACATTTTACGACTTCTCAATTCATTAAAAAAAACTAAAAGCTGAACTCAAATCCCTGAAAAAATTGCTGTTCATACCCCAACCAACCTGTATATAATTGTGTTTATTCAATACTCCACTAACCTACTTCACCCAAGTACCTCTATTAGCATTACTGTTACTAAAGACAAACTCTAAACTGTTTACGCGAATCCAAAATCTGCGATTCAAATATTGTCTTAAGAAGATTCATAATAATTAATCTTACTAAGCTTTAAGACAAAAGCACTGAAGACGTCTCGAAAGACGTTTATTCAATTAATGAATATTTATTTAAAGAGATCATTTGGTACTTTTTTAACAGCAATTTAACACTTGGGAATGAAATGTAGGGAATTAGTAACCGAAGTCTTCAGAGTCGGATCGTTATAAGGTTTTTGGGCAGCGGCCCGGGGCCCCGTGAATATAAAGCCCCCCAGCCGTCATCCAGACTCGACTGCAATGAAAAACTTAGCTCATTTTTCATAATGGACTATTATTGTCTTAACTTCTTTTCTAAAAATACCATCTATACAACACCTAATATAGAAAACAATTTTTTATCCTAACACCACTTGGGGGCCAAGTAGTGTTAGCTCAGGCCCCTACAAATCCCGGTCCGGCCCTGGAAGTGTTGGAAAATGGTGGCAAAGAACAAGGGTAAAATATTTTTTTGGCTATTGCCTTAATTAATGCTGAGATGTTTATAAGGGATGAAGAGCCTCCCTTCGTCCCGTACAAGATATTTAAGTTGGTAATAAAATTAAGAATGATCCTAATAAGTCTGTCGGATTTATTTTTCTTTGCAAAGGAAATAATGAGATGCTATCATTGATTATTAAATGCTGACATTGTGGAAGCTTTTAGGTTTCGTTTCTGATTTATTTGTTAAAGCAACTTTTTCTGCTGATGATTGAGTAAATTTTTGTTATGTAATAAGGCTTTTAAGAATTACAGACAGGCTCTATATACGGTGAAAAACGACATATCAGATATCCGTTAACTATGCTTACTGCCCATCGATGAAATAAAATGGAGCAAGAATTTTTGCTGGGAAACGATTTTTATTTTTGACGTCAAAAATTACCATTTATGATAACGCGCAATGTTACACAATCAAATTTTTGTGTTTACGGGTACTTGTCACACAGGGCTAGTGAGGATACTTAATATTTAATAAGCACATAATCTTTCATTTCGTAAAACAACGTAACATTCATAGATTGTTATAGTAGGAAGTACCTAATGTAACTTTCATTTTAAGAGACTTTTTAGACCCCTTATACCTTGAAAATGAAAACCATTACTCATTTCCTTCCCTTCCAATCGCGTGACTAGTTAATCGGTCTATCACCCATTTTTTATTCCATGAACTGAGTCAAATGTCGTCGGCCATGGCCTCATTACGTCAGATAACTCACAATGAGGATCAAACTGTCTAATAACCCTTGATTTATGTCTGAACCCTCCACTTTTGTTCGGAAATCAAATGTCGATGCGCGAATTTATAGGATTTACCAACAAAAGGTCTGAGTGAATACATAAATAATAGGTCATGGACTAAGGTCGCGGAGGGACATAAAAATAAAACTGCTAGCAGAGACAACTTACAATGGGCTTTAAAAGCACAATTTTATTTTCCATTCTGTACAGTAATTACAATATTCCTTGAAATACAACGTTGTGTTAAACAAATTACCATAAAGCTGGAAACTTAAAATAACTTTTATAACTTGCGCAAAGATTTCATGCGCTGATGTACAGGTTCATTATAACAGTATATTATTGTCTTACTGCCTCGGTAGCCTAGTGGTCCTAAGCGCGACTGCTACACTAGAGGTCTTGGGTTCGATTCCCAGGTCGAGCAAAAAGTGTTATTGGGTTATTCTATGAAATTCTCAGTAGCAGCTCGGAGTTAGGATTTGTGCTCGGGTAATGGCAATAGGCTCGCCCCTTATTACATGGGACCTAAATATACCGGCGAACTGTGGGTGTACATTGTTACACCTCTGCCTAACCCTTCGGGGAATACAGGCGTGATGGTATATATATTGTCCTACAGTAGAGCAAAGGCCTCTTTTCAGAAAGACGAGACACGAGCATTAATGAGCACACTTGCTTACGGATTGACGATTTGAGACTCATATGAATTATCCATAGTCCAGGTTTCCTCACAATGTTTTTCTCACCCATGTCATTATGTCCAAGATAAGACGTCGGGAGCCGCGAGACGACTCCCGGCCACCGTAGATACGGACCTGTGGACGGTGAGCAATGGGTAGCTCACCGTCCTTACGTTGCATAACGACAGGCCGTGTCGACGGCGCGTTCGTGTTCCACGCGCGCCTCAAAGAGATGTCAGCAAAGGGAAGGGGCCACTGAGGGCCAATGCCTGCCGGGGCTGCGGGTTGTTCGTAAGAGATACCGCGCCCCCGGAACGCAAAGGGCACAAGAAGGAACATGGGTGGGTTTTAGTCAGCAAAAGTCTGACACTCCCTCCCGCCCCGCCCAGGGCGGGAGAAGTTATTTGACGATTTCCCACCCCCAAAAAAAAAAAATGTCCAAGATAAAGTTAGAAAGTACATAACATGAATTAAAAATATGACACTGCTACTTGATCCGTATCGAACCCGCAACCTCATTCATGATAGGCAAGCGCCCTAATCACTAAGCCAACTAAACATCAGCATCGATTACTATTAAAAAAAACTTAAATGTTTTTACTTTCAGAAAAAGAAAACAATATTGAATTTCCACATTACTTAACCGTTTCATTACCTAACCGCATTACGTCATAAACTTACATTCTCCTAACTACCTCTCCACATAGCTAGAGACTCTAATAAAGTTATCAAGTTACTCTCGAAGAAGCTTTCCATCTCCTTCAAGTTCCCAGATATCAGAAACTAGATCCCAGAAGTACTCGACTTGAGTATGTGAGTACATATCTAGGTATATAGGAGAGCGTTGTGGGCGATCACTCAAGGAGCTAGTTATTGGCTGAAGTTTGATCCCCTCTGTCTTAACGTAAAAGTTTCTGACACAACCTGCCTATTCTGTCTATACCAATGTCAAGAAGTCGACTGACGACTTCAATAATAAATACTGTTTCAAGTTCTTTGGACTTAGACATGTGAGGGACGTCCTTTTGCTTGAAGGTATGTGAAGTTAGTTTGCTGTTTGTTTGTACAGACTAGATATTAACTTTATGTAGGAGAAGTTTTAAACACGACCTTTGCCCTGTAGTTTGATGGTACGGACTAAATATAGGGTCTAACGAATGATTCTATCTACATATATAAATATCATGTTTGTGTGTTTGTCTTATATGTGCTCCTAAAGCATGATCCAATAGTAAAAGTTCCGTTCGCGAACAAAAAAACAACTATCGAAGTACGTAAGAAGAAGGTTCGATCAATAATTAACCTAAATTAATAATGTATATAACATACAGCGATCGACTCTCAACTAAAATAAATGTTAAATCCTATAAACATTGAAGCAGAAGAAAAAATCACTATTCCGATCATTCTATCAAATAGAAATGAATTTGAATAGCTTACAATACAAATAATAAATAAATATCATAACATAACCCATGTCAACGACCAAGTGCGCCACAATAACAATATCATACAAATAAATCAACCGCCGCAATTCCTATCCCTAAAATATTTTCTCACAATAAATATTTCGGGAAGCCTTTAGTTAACCAGCTGTGACATTCCCGGGACCCCTAAAATGTTCACGTAATGCTCTACAAATGAAGAAATCGAAGTAAAAAGCATTACCGGTACTTGACGACTGCCCCGAGGCTGGACGACGGAATTGCGCGCTAACCAAAAGGAATTTACCCGAAAGATTATTACGGTTTCAATTTGTGTAATGTAATACATTCTTGGGTTCAGACGGATGATAGATGATTGCGCAAAAGTAACGCTTTTTAGGTCTAAGTAAGATTACATGTCGTGATTTTTTGAATTTGTTCGGAATAATGTGCCGCTGTGTAAGTACAATAAATTGACGTAAATATTTTGTGACCGTGTGCGTGTGATGTTTGTTTAAAACATGATGCTATACTTATTACGCTTTACGTCAGCTTTGTTATATTAATTTTGAGCTTCTTTGTGTAAGTCTACTATATTTTTATAAGTTGAACGTGTAGCATCGTAATGTATATATTACCGCATTTTTCTTTTGACTTTAATTTTCACATTTCTAAAGTAGGTTCCGTGGAAAGCTTACCACGGTAAGAAAAACTACACTTTTTATTGTATGGTTTTATTATTAAACAATTATCATTAATACAGTTCCATGACTCAGGTCAAAAAAGAATTTAAAAAAGTCAACTGTATCACTAATAAAATCGTGTTCTTATTTTAAATTTCAATTTCTTTCATTTGTTTTTTTTTTTGTTATTAACACTTTAAAAACAGCCATTACATACTGATCTCTTAACCCAAAGCGATAGCCTAGTCACAAACAGAGAACAAAATATTACCCCTACATTTTATTATTACACAAAACAAATTAACATTAAATCTCATTTATAACCTTGTCACTGTAATGAGGGGTTACATAAAATGAAAGGGCTTTGTGGACTGCTCTGTTGCCTTGAAAGTTTACAAACTACTACTTTAAAGTATCCTTTAAACTGCCAACTTCTAGAATAAACTAGAAGCCAACCTTGAACAACACAGCTTCTCTTAATTTAACCTCACGTTGCCTATTGTACGTTGGTAAAGTTGCCATGGCAACTGCTTAGAATTCAGTTCAGCATGTGAATTGCTGATGTGGCTGCCAAGTTATTACGTAGCCTCTTGTGCTCATGGAAAATTTACTGAAGTTCTACCTCGCAGTTGAAGGGAATTCAATGGAGGCGCGACAGGTTTCAAACTTTGAGATTTATGAGAGAAAATTGAATTTAAAACGAGAAAGAACAAGTTTTTTGTTGTTTATTTTTGTGTTTTTACGGTCGAGCTTAATTTTCTTCCTTTGGTTTTCTTCTTTGCTTGTGCCTTCTTTGTATGAGAAGAGGTTATTGCCCTGTAGTGGGGCACTAATAGGATATTATTGAAAACTAACATACATTATTGCCGTGTCGACGGCGCGTTCGTGTTCCACGCGCGCCTCAAAGAGATGTCAGCAAAGGGAATGGGCCTCTGAGAGCCGATGCCTGCCGGGGCTGCGGGTTGATCGTAAGAGATACCGCGCCCCCGGAACTCAAAGGGCACAAGAAGGAACATGGGTGGGTTTTAGTCAGTAAAAGTCTGACACTCCCTCCCGCCCCGCCCAGGGCGGGAGAAGTTATTTGATGATTTCCCACCCTCCGAAAAAAAAAAACATACATTATTGCGAGACACTTCCGTGGGGCATAATTTCAGCCAACGCTTTAAAAGATGAAACTTTAACATATTCCTCTATACGTACATACCATCACGCCTGTATTCCCCGAAGAGTTAGGCAGAGGTGAACCAATGTACATCCGCCAACACAACCCGCAATGTACACAGTTCGCCGGTATGTTTTTAAGTCCCATGTAATAGGAGGCGAGCCTATTGCCATTAACCAGGCACAAATCCTAGCTCCGAGCTTTGCTCGACCTGGGAATTGAACCTAAAACCTCCAGCGTAAGTCGCGCTTATGACCACTAGGCTAACGAGGCAACATTCATATATATATATATATATTTTTCTCTATCCATATCTCATATTCCTCTTATCTCTAAAATTTCAGCCATGCTAAAATGACGGCGGTCTGTATACTTTGGGATCTCGGATTATTGATTTAACTTAAAATAAACAAGACTAGTACAACATTGAACCGAATTTCCAATTAACACTTCGCAATTTCCCGCCAGTATAACGTTATCAAAACCAGACCAATTCCAATTGAAAATTTCCGATTCAACGAACTTTACAGCCACCAAAGATGATTTAATAGCACGATAATTAAACCCTTTGACTTCCAAACGCTTTCCAAATCTATTCATAAACCAAACTACAGATAAACATAGCCAATTATATTTCAGTATTCACTGAAAGTTTTCTCGTTCTGCCACAGAACCTCTTGAAATGTCTCGAAAATTGAAGAGTGGAGCGTAGAGCTTTTCAGAATTATTGCTGGAGCTTGCCCGAGAGTTGCCGTGACTGCCTACCATTACGCTAATAACGTTGTTATTATAATGCCTTGAGGAGAATTATGATGGCCAAACCACCTGCGAGTAATTGTGCTGTCGTGGGTAATGGGAAATATATCGCGAAATGGTATATTTACCGGGCTGTTAAGGGTATTTGGTAATAGATTAAATTATGTTAATATTAATAGCTTTTTATGGAGGTACTGTAGTTGGCTGTACATGAGATGTTAGTATTAAATGTTCGTTGCATAACTTTTATATAAGAAATGTGAAATTCTGAAGGAACATTTATCGTTTATAATTCTGCCAAAACTGAAATATGCCAAATGTTTTACGTTACTATTAGTAGTAACTATTCAATGTATATCGTTAACAATTTTTTAGAATAAATTTCAAATTGGTCAGCTCATAGGGCATCTAAAAACTCATCCGCATCACTGTCAATGGGACAAGTGCCCAAAAAAATCGCAGCACTGCCACGTTGTATGGCAATGCTGATTCTTTGGCCCAAGAAAAGGCCAGCCCTCTGGTCACGTGAAGAGACGACCAGTTGCTTATCGATATCTCGAAAAACTAGATAAATGTAATTTTAGGTATGAAATAAAGTATTTTTTTAAGAAGTTGTATCTTGAAAATCTTGGTTAAATGTGTCTGTGACCAATTAAGTACTTTTCTCGTCTTTTTTGTGCTATATTTATTTTCCAAAGAAGCTTATTAAGTAGGCTACATTGTTTTCGTCCTCAATTTACTTCTATCAACCGCAAAAATAGTCGACGAAATATATACTTATTTGCATGTTACCAAAATTTGGTTTATACGAGTTGTATGAGAAAATCTACAAGGCATAAATCTATTGTTTGCCCGACCTATATTGACGTCCCACGCAACTACTAAAGTCACATTTACAGCTAAAATATACTATTTATCCACTTGTTTACTCCCTTTTAATATAAAAGAAAAATCTGCAAACAATTGAACAGAATCATTTATTTGATTCAGGCAAGGCGGCCATTATTTTCAGGATAACAAAACTGCACATTTTCTATAGTATCAAGAACATAATTATTTCCCATGGCGATCATGGGTGAGAAGGAAAAAGGAAAATGGCCTACTAAATGACACTTTTATTTTTATCTTGACACTTATTGTCGTCCTTCACTTCCCTCAGTTCGGCTTATAGGCTGGATTTTATTATCCCTATGGAAATTAGACCTCATAAGATACGGAGAGGGTTAGATGGAAAAGATACTGATTACTTTTCAGAGCTTCTTTCACAAATATCTTATCTCGCTGAATAAATCCATCGATAAGGCAATATTAAAATAGAACCAAGTTAATATCAAGAGAAATGAAGTCTTTTTGAATGATAAAGAAGCCAATTTTAATGCTGCAGTAGAAACTTTAATCTTGAAACGTTACGTAAGTTTCTGAAGAGATCTTCAAACGACAGGAGGACCCTTGACAACCAGAGGAGGGACTTACCTAGTTATGAAGTTTCAGCTCATTCTTTAGATAACAATGGATGCCCATAAATCACGTTGAGTATTACCTGCAACAAAGATCAACATCGTGAATAACATGACATTTAGGGGAAACGTAAATAGGTAAGCACGGGGACAGGCTGTAGGTGCTTATAAATAAATTATAGAGGACATGATAAAAATATGTGGTAAAAAAGAAAGAAAATACACGGAGGTACATTGTGACATGGATTCAGTACATATTGTGGAACCACGAGAGATGACGATAAAGATCCAACTTGTATTACGGGTGCCAGAAAAATGCAACACCTACACAGTTACAATTAATGTAGGAAACATTTTTTATTGAGCACTAACGTCATTTTTGGGTTCCGTTTGTGCTCACGACTTGTGCCGGCTACTACACTATGTTTATACTTAAAAGTCTAGTGATCTATGATAAGATTCTGTCATGATAACTCCCTTTAAAAAAAGAAACAGAATAGAATCTTAACAATTTGAGGATGTTTTCAGAAGCCCTCAGAAGAGTCTTCTAAAAGTAATTACGGAGAATGCTCCGCGTACATCACACGTTAGTTTCGAAGTTAATGCTCGTCGTCTGGGTGTATTTAAATTGCAATTAGGGGCGTCTGTCTTCCCTTTGCTCGAGATATTTGCTTCAATTCTTGTTTTGAGACAAATATTTGTTCATTTGACTGTGAAAGCTAGTGTAAGTGATTCGTTTGGTGTAATTTGTATTCACGTCATGTTATTCTGAATCACAATTACCGTACGTGGAGTACGTACTTGATTCTTGGAATTTAGAAAAGTGATTTTAAGAATATCAATTTGTTTTCTGGGACACCGCTAAGCGACTGGTGGACTCATCGCATGATCAAAGGGCTGACACAGAATCAGCTTTGCCAATGTGACAATGCTCCTAGCCTTAGGACACTTACTTCATTTCGGACATTTTTGTACACTCTACGAGCTTCACCCTTTATCTTTTGTAAATATTGCATACCTTATAATTTTATTATTATTCAAAACTTTTAAGTTCTGGTTAATTATAGATTTAGATTTAAATGTGGATGTAATAAATACAATATTTTATCATCTATTTATTTCTGTTAAATAGCGGGTTTATCAATGTTGAGTAAAGTGTCAAAATTACGAAGAGCGGGCATAGTGATATGAAAAAGTCACACTGAATACGGAAGCACTCCAATCGCATTTGTCACCGCTACATATTTGTGACATGAGTATGCAGACAATTACTTCATTGCCACTGTAAAGTCCCCACTCCCGTTAATTGAAAGGTGAGATTAATGCAGCTATGACAGTTTCGGTCGTAAAAATATGGTACCAGGTGGAGCGTCATCGCTCCATTAAATATGAATGTAGATAATGTGTTAATAAATTTTTCTAAATGGGATTTCATTTTTTACTATGTCAGCCTGGTTTTTGGAACGATTGAGCGAGTGTGTTTGGGAAAATGTGACTCAGATAAGTAAAGTCTGAGAAAGAATCGTATAATACTACCTAAATAGTTTACTAGATTTATTTTAGACTAGCTTGAGGCCACGACTTCGTCAACATAGTAGTCTAATATACCATAACACATATTCTATGACACTCGGCAATAGTGTAGCTATTAGTGAAAGATTTTTTGTAATCAGACGAGTACTTCCAGATATTACATCTTACCGAAAATAAAACAAACAAACTTAACCTCTTAATAATATTATAATTTTTTTGTTTCTAGTTAATCCAATCAAAATAAACACATTTCAGTTTCTCGGCTGACTAATGCTATAATTATAATAAAGAACGCTAACGAGTCAGACACACTGCGTTACAAAATTTCCATCACATTTTTCGCCCAAACTCAACAACGGAGACATAAGCTCACTAATTAATAAAATAAAACCCAACAAGCCTGAAAAAGGGCCAGAAATTTGAATTTCAAGTTACAATTTAGGTTATCATCGTCCCGGACGCTAACGATGACCATAAAAGCTTTGAAAAACATAAAGAAAGGCATATATGCACGGTATAGCGCCCATTATATATGAAAATACATAAATACATTTATAATTAATGGTTAAAAACATTAACATCTTTTGTGGTGTCACGTTCGCTAAACGTTCAAGTATAAATTAATGTTGTCATAAAGGGAATGGAAATTATTTTTCTTTGTGATAATATTTTTGGTTTAGCTAGACAATTGTTTGCCGTGTTATTCAGATTCTAACAGATGGCTTTCTAGTGCCAACGTTGTTCTACACTATCTGTGTATCGGCCATTCTAATTGGAACTTATACAACCAGTTTTTTATGTCCATTTTCCGATATTCGAGCGCTTATCTTCATTAATTGGCATAATTATAGTAATTAAGCTTAGTTCTGCTACGTTCTATCGATAATTAAAATGATTACCTCAAACTACTTCATTAGGCTCAATGTGTTATATTACTGTACAGTACACTGTTATAACAGTTCAATGCTCATTCTAAACAAGCATTGAATATAACAAAATATCTCTACGAAATTTCAGTCATCACAATAACTTCGAAAATCTGAAGTTTTTATACATATATACCATCACGCCTATATTCCCTAAAGGGTTAGGCAGAGGTGTACCAATGTGCACCCACAGTTTTTTATGTGGGTTGGTTTACTTGGCATATCTAACCTCAATTATCTAAAAGGCCTAGACTTTACTTACCCACCTACTTACCTATCACTCCAATTCCACATCAATAACGTAAATAAAAACAATAGAAAATAACAAACGATATTTCCCAAATCCGACAGAACCTTAATAAAAATAAACGAAAATGTTGTATCCCCAGGGCGAGAGACCAAAGATAATGCTAAAACAGTGGAAATAAAGCCTGATTCTGACTAGATATTTTTTGCTCCGGACGGGGAATAAAAAATGTATAGCACCACCCTCCGGGGACATCGCGATAAAATGTTACGTAGAGAGCTGAGTGGGGACCGGCGAGAGCTGGATCGATAATGGAGGAAATTAAATAGAGCTGGGATTATGGATTTGATTGTAGACGATAAATTGTTCAGTTGTAAATTGTAGATTACTACTTCCATGACACGGCATGACTTGCATTTTACAAGAATGAAGGAAACTCAAATTTCTTCTTTTTCTTCACGAATTAATTTTCCGAATTTTGTAGTAAATAAATTCACACAATACGTTACTCTTTCCTAAAAAAGGTTGCTCATTTAAAAAAATATATAACAGTGTTTACAGTGTTGCTCGCAGTAAAAACCTTTATTTTATTTTTTAACCTCGCGTTTTTTGTTAGTTTTTTTCTAAATCTTTTGTTATATCACTACTTGTACAATATAAATCTGTTAGTGACTTTTTGAACCTAGAATAACATTTAAGTATATATTTATATATGAGTATATATTTAGTATGTAAGTGCTGTGTCCTTCTATAGGAACAAATTCATTATAATTGTAACGCATGGTCGTCTTAATATACTTGCGTTATTAGTAAATACATCATTGCAGTACTTTTCCTACTTATTTTATAACCCCCACAAGCTAGCTAATTCCTATGTTCTCAAGTTGTTACGTAACCTTTTTTTCATTAATAATAATTCTACTGTTTGTCTAAAACAATTTACTCAACTTAATTGGAAACCCAACAAGATGAAACAGTCCACTTTTCTCTTTTTTCCAAGAATAAGCACTGGAAGGAAATATTACGAAGAAATTCAATACACTTGCACATTATAAAACTTGTTTTAAAAAAGGATGCCTCTTTTAGCCTTCGTTAAAAATAAAGCAAAGATTTTATTGTACCTAGTCTTTAAAAAACAACAGAAAGCTCTCTTAAAAAAGATGAAAGATTCTTATATTGCAAGTTGGCCTACATCTCAGAAAACTAGAAGACAGATCACGGTAATGCAAAAAGATATCTCTATAGTACATAAGTTTGTATCGTATATTACGTCATCACAATACTAGCTTATTATTGTCCCACTGCAGGGCAAAAGCCTCTTCTTACAAAGAGAAGGCACGAGCATTGATCACCACAAGGCCGATTGGCGATTTCAGACTTATCTCCTCACAATGTTTTCATTCACTCATTCAGTGATGTCCAAGATAAATAAAATTAAGAAACAACCTCTCAACTGCCTAGTTAGCCTAGTGGTCCTAAGCGCAACTACTACGCTAGAGGTCTTTGGTTCGATTCCGAGGTCGAGCAGTGTTACTGGGTTTTTCTATAAAATTCTTAGTAGCAGCTCGGAGTAAGGATTTGTGTTCGTTTAATGGCAATAGGCTCGCCCCCTATTACATGGGACCTAAAAATATACAAGCGAACTGAAGGTATACATTGGTACACCTCTACGTAACCCTTCGGGGAATACCGGCGTGATGGTATGTATGTAAGAAAGTACATATAAATAGAAAACGTCGCATTGATGCTTGCTTTTTGAATCTAAAACGTCATGCATGAGAGTCGGGCATCTCAACCTACGTCCTATATAATAAGTACGAGTTCTTAATAAGATCCGATCTACGTGAATGACGCCTTTAAATCTTACTTACCCATGATTAAACGTCAGAACTACGCAGTGTAGTGTCACTAAATATCGCTGAGAGTCGTCTGTGAGTGTCGTACACCTTGAAACGACACTCGACACACACTTGTAGAGCAATTTGTGCTTACGACGGCAAGGACGGGTGGAATTGGATTCTGAGAAATTGAAATTGTTATGTACGAAGGAGAAAATCTTTTTCACCGCTAGAATGAGATTATTGAAACAAAAGCAAGTTCTCTGTCCTGTCCTATGGTAAATCTATTGAGTATGACATTCATAGATTTGGTATTAAGAAACAATGAAATACTAAAGTCGTATTACCCCCTTCTTTAGAGTAGTTTTTATGTACGTAGCATCTTATATGATTTTGTGTACAAAATATTTTAAAAAGACAGTATGGAATTTCTTTCCCATTCTTCTCCAAATAAATCTACCTTTTGGAAGAGGCTACTAGATTTTTTTTTTCTTGTAAATAACGTTCAAAAGTGCCTTTTAATGGTCTTATTAAAATAAATGATTTGACTTGAACTTCTTCATGTTTTAGTCCCAGGTAAGACGCTAGCCCATCCAGACTCCGGACATCTATAGAAAATTTCCCTATGGGCCACCATTAGAGTAACTAACTTCGCTTGGAGGATTATGATGGCATAGTATTCAATATTTAGATATATTATGTGAACTAAACCACAAACACAGTTAGTTGAATACACAAAATGAAAAACTCTCTTGAAAATAATTGTAGAAATAACTTCAATGGTTTCATCATCTCCTTAGCATTTTACCAACTGTGTTGGGGTCGGCTTCCCGTCTCACCAGATGCAGCTGAATATCAGTGTTTTACATGGAGCGACTCACTTCAAAAAAGAGAAAAATTGCTTCAAAGTGTTTCATGATGTATAAAATGAAATACATAATTTGAAAGAACTTTTAAAACATACCATTTCCACAAAAACTTGGTATACGATAGGATCAAAGGCAAATAATATCACAGGATAGTCGTAGATTATATATGATGTGTGCCAATTCAATCTTCAAATTCCATATCGAAGGGGACCTTTTATATAGACCTTTGATGTTATTGACATACGATATAAAATCATAAGGAAATGAGAGCTTTGTGGTTGAGATAGAAGTTTGGGATATCTAGCAAGAAAAGGTCTCAAATTGGGTTCAGGAAATTGGATAGTTTGACTATGGGATGTAGACTAAAATCATAAAATATAATCATCTATGTATATATCTATACTGATACAATAAAGTTGAAGAGTTTCTTTTGTTAGTTTAAACGCTAATCTCTGGAACTACCGATGGGATTGGAACAAGTCTTTTTGTATATGATAGTCCGATTCACGGGGAATAATATAGTTTATATAACATCAGAAAATATACAAAATTATGAATAGTTAACTATTCATTACATTTATAATGATATATATTCCATTAAATATGTACGAGTATAATATGTTCTACGAAGACAACAATATTGTAATTATTATATTCTTTGTTATTAAATGTTATAATCAAAAAGTGTTATTAGTAATTTCTTAGTAGCAGCCCGGAGTTTAGAAGTTGGTGGAGTGTCGCCCCCGTGCCTCGGAAAGCACGTAAAGCCGATGGTCCTGTCATTCGTAGATCTTTGATAGTCGTTACGGAAAATCAGAAACCAAGAAATCTGACAACCAAGAGGCCAGACAGGCAGTCCCTTCATGTAAAACACTGATATTCAGCTGCATTTGGTGAGTCTGGAAGCCGACCCCAATATAATTGGGAAAAAGGCTAAGCAGACAATAATTTAATGTTACAATCCTGGAATATTTTTTGTAAATATAAATATACGTAATATATAGTTTGTTTGAGACCTAAGTTATTCTATGTAAAACATCAAAAGCGAATAAACAAGTAAGTACCAGTAAAAGCGTGCCCATTTACAAAATTCTAGATTGTAAGTAACTTCACTTTATGTATTTACATAAAGTTCTCTACTAAGCGTCGATCCTCAAACTCCGCATAATAAAGTTCGGTAATAAACTCCGAATCCATCGCAATTTCGCGCAGGATTCCGAAAAATACTTCCAGACCATTACGTTCCATGGAATTCTTCTAAATTTCACTGAGTACCCATTTCTCCTTACAAAGTTATACCAAGTTAAAGAGCTCATTGTGCAATCGAAATATGGAGGCTTTTGTATGTCAAACCTTTGAAGGTTGGATTTCAATGGTGGAATTCTCAACGGTAATAAGGTTTTAACTGGCGAGTGTAGTTTCCTAGATACCTTTAGTTAGAAATGTATTATGAAGTTATTGATTTTCTTCGCTTTGAGTCTAATCTTGCTTAGATTAATGCGTTTATTAGTTGCCTTTGTATCTTTAAATAGATTTGATAATTACGAAGGCCCCTCCTAAAGACAAAAGAATACAGACAATGTCGATGACTCTTTCATATCTATCTTTGTGTTCTTTTTTGTGGCGTAATCAAGGGTAATGGCGGACTCTTACATAGTAAAATCCCACTATTACTTCCGCTACTAGCACACTACATTTCTGTCCTCTGCTATCGTACGTCAGTCCTTTATATGATGAGAGTCAAGTTAATCCGTTTACATTTAATACCGGGATATTATGGTCCCAGGTTCTCATATAGAGAAGGCCCAAGCATTGATCACCACGCTTGCCCAGATTTCAGACTTATATTATTTACAAGTCCAGGTTACGTCAGGATGATTTCCTTCACCGATGTCAGTGATGTCCAAAAGAAAGTTCCCACTTTTGTTCACATTTATTATGGTTTTTAAAATAAATAAAGATTCAGATACATTAACACCATACACATACATAATTAACCACAACGCATCGGTTTATCAATTAATAGTTTCATCGGAAAATTGGATTACATTTGGGAGAGCGAATTTCGACATTTAATTAAGATATGAACCGCAGACATGATGATAATAAATGAGGTCTGAAAATGTAAACGAATCGTGACGTTTTCAATAAATTAATAATTTGCGATGTTCATTTGTCATACACCTGGAATTGAAATGAAACGACAGACTGAGGAATAAGTTTCAAAAATTTTCGTCTGTCTTATAAATACCTAGTATTTGTTTTGTATCTAACTTCTTTACTTAATCTCAGAAAACCAAGTTATCACGAATAATCTAAACCAGAATCTTCAATCTCATTAACCTTTCCAAAAGCAAAGACAGATTCTCATCTCAATAATTACCATTTATCTTATAAATATACCGTCGCCGTATAATTTTTCCGATACCAATTCCTTTGAGAAAACTTTGAAGGTCAAAGGTGAAAAGTACCTATATTCTAAGTATACATGTCGGTTGGTTTCATTCTAGTTAAAAGGATTTTTATACGATTTAAGAATCACTGGTTTCGGTGCAATCGATTTGATTCGAGTAGCCAATCAAGTGGAAATGGATTTTTAAAAGTAGCGTTTAATACTGCGGATACCACCACTACTACTACTGAAACTAATGTTTACCGTTATATAGTAAATAATTATGTTAATAGTATTTAGTAGGTACTAGCTTATAGCAGTTTAGCTTGTAGTAGTTTTTTTACATTTTTGGAGGTCTGTTTGTACTGGCAAATCTCCTAAACGGCTGAACCAATTCTGACAGAACTTACACTGGCAGATAGCTAATGTGTTAAGGAGTAAGCTATTTTATTTAAGAAAAATAATACGGGTATCGCACAAAAGTACATACACCCCGTAATAACTGATATTGCGGGTTTAGGGTAATAATATTAGAGCAAAAATCAAATCAAAAACATATTCCAAGTTCAGATACCAATATAAACCGTGTACCGATAGTAATAAGTTTCGATATTGATCCTTCATTTGTATCGAATAAACCCTAGGGACAGATAGGTGTGCCGTGTGAAGCAATTCTCGCTACAAATTGAAACGTTGATTGTATCGCAAGCCAATCGCTCCGGGATGATAGCTGTTATAGAATAATACGATCTATAGAACAGAAAATAGTAAAATGACATGTTCCAAGTATGTTGACTGAATTTGTAAAGAAGATCCCTTCTTTTGAAAGCCTTTTTAAACTTTGGTGTAAATAAAAAAAATATACCATCACGCCTGTATTCCCCGAAGGGTTAGGCAGAGGTGTAACAATGTACACCCACAGTTCGCCGGTATATTTAGGTCCCATGTAATAAGGGGTGAGCCTATTGCTATCAGCCGGGCACAGAACCTAACTCCGAGCTGCTACTGAGAATTTCATAGAAAAACCCAATAACACTTTTTGCTCGACCTGGGAATCGAACCCAAGACCCCTAGCGTAGCAGTCGCGCGTAGGACCACTAGGCTACCGAGGCAGTTAAATCTATTTTTTTTCTGCCCATACTGAGATAGCAAACAAGCATACTGCCCGCCTGATGGTGAGCGGTTTCCATGGCCTTTGGACTCCTAAAATACCACAACAAGCGCGTTGCCGTCTCTTATAAAACCTATTAACTCTCATCTTAAAATACTGTAGCCCCTTGGGAAAACCTCGGCAGGAAACTAAATACCAGGACAGAATGACCAGCAATATCAAGGATACTCATGAAATGTGTAGAAAGAGCACGCTTGTAGCCAAGCCAAGAAGGATTTAAAAATAAGACAACCCCTAAAGACGCCATCATTAAGATTATAACACAAGTGGAGTTAACACCACTTAAACTCTCAAAATAAGACCTTTAAGCTTGACTTTTAAATAACAACAAAGTTTTAAGAGATTTTTCCGACATAAAAATGTATGAGCTGATCTTTTTACATAACCTCAAGAAAAACTTGTTACATATTTTCTTGAAAGGCTTTAAGAATCGTGTGTGTACGTTTTAGGCCTCCCATAAAATGTGGGACAACGTCTGAATAAATACAGGAGTGGCTTTAATATTTTTGGAAGGAAAATGTAAAAAGGAACTCGTTTTAAGGCTTCGCGTTGCTTTTGAAGAAGACTTTGACATGTATGGCTTTGAGAACCTTTTCTTCTTAATTGTAATTTTAAAGTTGTTTTACTTTGACTGTTGGTCTTGTGCCGAGCTAAGGATCTGTAAGCGAGTATACCTAGTTCACGACTTACCTATTGTTACCTTTTATGATAAGTTTCTATTAAAAATCTAATCACCTAAGTTTTAAAGTACATATTTTGAAACTTCACCTATTAAAGATATAGGCTACGAACTTTTAAAATTCCACGCGTTCATAAAAAATAATTTCATGCAAAAATTAAAGCAAGAAAGCCCATCAAAAAGAGCAGACATTTTTTAAAAACGAGCATAAAGCAATTCTCTTTCACGGAGGTCGCCCTCAAGTGGAGTTGTCACAATTATAGGACAGATGTCGCCTCGTTACTAGAAACCGGGTCACCCGTATGAATGTGCAGGCATAGCGCATGTCGCTGGAGTGTCGACGTATCTCTGGTACACGGATTGATTTAACGAAGTTAAGGCGAGCGTGTATTTTGCGAGGAATGTCGATATTGGCTAGATGATGTTGATAGAGACCTATTGGGGCAATTTTCAGGTTACAAGATGTGTCTGAATTCTGGTCTCTCTCTAATTGGGGCAGCATCGGTGGAGCGTGGATGTTGTGACAACCTTTAGGGAGATGATAGATTTGAAACTGCCACATCGGGTGATCATAATTTGTCGTGCATCATTTTCAGAATTTACGAATTACTATTGCATACCTACGTTTATGCATATTAATTAAAATATAAACATAGTAACCCACCAGAGCCAGGAACATAGTTCGTATTACTAGGGGTTAAGACTCCAGAGAGAGGAACCTCCTCAAATGGCTGTCAAAGCTCTTGGTTATTAAGCCTTTGGCTGTAACGACTATCAGTACAATGATCGCTGAGTCCACATCCCAAATGTCGATAACATCGTGAGCCAAGTCGAGATACTTAATTTCCTTAAAAACTTTTTTAAAGGGTGCGTTTTGAAACGAGCAACTAGCTTCAACTTTTTGTATGGGTAACTTCTTGACAATTAAAAAGTGTCTGTGAATAGTTTAATTGAAATTAATGCTTTGACTTTGATCTTAAGAGAGAGATAATATTTGATAAACAAAAAGTAAAAGAACGAGCAAGCTTTACCACTTTATAATATTAAGTTTAAAAGTAAAGACAAAGCCTAATACAGTATTTCTTTAATTATTCTTCCAACCTCTATTCTACCATAGCAGCAAAACGTTAAGCCAAAACGCTAAAGTTTCTCCGAATCGTTGTAATGCCGATAATGGTGTCGAATATCATATCCGCGTGTTGTCGCCTATAAGACTATTAAATATGAACGGTTACTTTATAACCGGAGGGGAAGGGGCTTCGTGTCCCAGATTTGTTAAGCGATTTAACGTTAAAAACAGCTTAGAAATTGATACGTTTTTAAAGAGTTTTAGGGTTTCTGCATTAAATATTGATTGGTGGAATTGTGAGGGATAAAGTTATGACTTTTGTCAGTGGGTGGAGTTTATTGGAATTGTTAAAACCAGCTATGTTTTGTTGTAGATGTAACAGGTATATTATGACACATAATGAAACCGAAAGGTACATGTTCTACCTATCATTGCGGCCATTTTTTTTTCATTATTTTGATGATTATTTAGTTTGATGGCAGCAACCTTACTAATAAACTGAAAATACGCGAATGACATAAAATATTTATTTATATTCGTATCAATGTGTGATACTAGTTACTGTAGTGCTTGAAGTATAAAAAAAACGATAGGATAGACGTATGTTAAGTAGAAAATTGAATTGGTCGTTCCGGGCGTAATGTATTGTTTATAAAGAGCTCAAAAAAGAGGATCCCAATTTTCTCATTTTCTTCTTTTTTTAACTTCAAAATATAATTCATGTGTAGATAAAATGTTGCTATATGCTTATACCTACATGCACCAAAAACCATATTGTACTCGTTCCTCAAAACCCCGTCGGGAAATGGGCTTACATTCCCGGTGGGACATCTCTTAAGATAATAAACTTTGTCTTTTCTCTTTTACGGAACCCCAATTGATCTGGTTTATTGCTCCGAGTATCTCCTCCGAGGATCGTTCATGTATAACCGCAGTTCGCAGTTTTTGTGAGATTGTGATGCTGTAACACCGAGATGTCATAAATATTTCGTGAGATAAAGAAGTAAAGGGGGCGTGTCACGGTTATTGATGGCACATCGTTTTGTACAACGGTCTGGTGATTTTTCGTCTGTGCAGTAAAAGATAGGCTCTCGCGGTTATTTTATTACAGTATGTAGGTACTTACTTATCTGGGACAAAGTTTTACATCATATACTTATATTTTTGGCCTTATAAACAAGATGGCGGACATTATTTAGCTCAGTCCTTAGAAATATGAAAACTTTTGCCCTAACTGCGCATACGCGTGGAGGCCGCAGTCCACTCCCTTTTTAGCTGTTGTCTCCTACCTACAAACTACTTACCCGTCAATTTTTAGTTAAATTATAGTATTTTGAAGGAAGAGTACTCCTTTATTAATTAGCCATTGTTTTATTAAATCTTATATAACATACCATCACGCCTGTGTTCCCCGAAGGGTTAGGCAGAGGTGTAACAATGTACACCCACAGTTCGCCGGTATGGTTAGGGGTCCCATGTAATAGGGGGCGAGCCTATTGCCATTAACCGGGCACAAATCCTAACTCCGAGCTGTTACTGAGGATTTCATAGAAAAACCCAATAACACTTTTTGCTCGACCTGGGAATCGAACCCAAGACCTCTAGCGTAGCAGTCGCACTTAGGACCACCAGGCCAACGAGGCAGTTTTTCATTCATTAAATCTTATATTTAAAAGCGAAATGTGACAGAAGACGAAATCTTGAAAACTTGACCTATAAAATTTGACAGGAAAGTAGCTTATACCTAGAAGACGTCAGCTAAGAACATATTTTTACTTTCGCACGGACGAACTCATGGACAAAAGCTAGTCTGTTGCATTCGTTCATCATCAAATTCATCACCAAACTCTCCCACAAATCGCCCATAAAATTACACATTCATGACCACAAATAGGACAAAGACTAAACAAAAGCTGTGAAGGTAAGAAACGCCACTCTATTGATTAGTGCGGACCGACGCGTCTGAAGTAATTGCTGGAGCCAGAAAACAATTAATATCAATTTGTTATGTACCCCAGTTTATTGCCTCGTGAAGGAATCGGTATTAACTTTCTTTAGAGACAAAAGAAGAACTTTAAGGTATGGAATAGCTAATGGAATTTGGTAAAGCATTAAGAGCTTTTGGCGCCATTTGATTTTAGGTATTCTATGCGCTCGTGTATTTTCAATATTTCAGCCATTTTAAATGACTGGTGGCTTTAGGATTCCGTCTGTAAGCATTAAAAATCGACAAAACGAAATAAAAAAATATTGCTTCCCACTTTCCACCCGCAAGTATCAAATATCATAAACTTTACGACTATCAGTACCGACTGTTTTTACTGCCGGTTTTGCCGTCCACCTGCTACAGCAATACAAACTTTATATCAACGTGTTACAGTGCCATTTCGATTGATACCGATTTAGTAGCAGTACATCGAAGAGTTCTTACGATTTTATCTGTTTCTGTGAAAGTCTGGTATAAGTTCTGAAGTACTGGGTTTAGTGCTGTTTTATTGCTTTAAATAGGTTTAGGTTAGTATTATTATTTTAGGACTAAAATATGGCCTAGTATCAGATCCAGACTAGAAAGATATTGATCGTTTTTAATCTAGAGCCAGCCAGTACCTACCTATCGGTGTTTCAAGGTATTCACATAAGTTTTGTTTAAAGCTACAAATAATGTTCCATTTTTAAATACAGGGTGAAGGTAGCAGTCACTTTTACCATAGACTCAGAACATGATTCTAAGCCACCAGCATTAAAAAAAATTGTAAGTTATAAAAACAAAATCAACTTTTCTATGTAAAAGTGCAACAACACATACACGGTCAAACTATAATTATGAATGAGCTTCTTCACAAAAGTATTTTTTTTAAACATTTCTTATTAATTGTTTCTTTTCAGATGGTGGTGAAGGCCCTCGGCCTTATTGAGTTATAAGTAGTTCTTTAGAGTATTTTATACTTAAAATCCACCTCCAATTTTAATTTTAAAAACAGCTGAAAAGCTTACTTAAAATACGAAATATCCAACAAAACTATACTAACGAGAATTTACTAACTCATAACAAAAACTATGCAGACATAATCCTTCAAACCCTGTCTATATAAAAGTCTAATAACCCCATCAGACAATAGCGTCTAAAAGTTAGGCTCCACATGGAACCCCTTTGTCTACTGATCCGGCTATCAATGGCGGGCTTCCCATAGCCCGGCTTTAAACGTTGAAATTTTAATTGAAATGAAAAATTTTCTTTTTGTTTTGGAGAGGATTTGTGCAGCGTGCAGACTGTTTGTGTAAGGATGTCACATAAAAAGTCTAACTAATGAACGCAGAATGTTGGGGATGAGATAGAATTGTGATTCACAAAAGGAATATGATTATGAAATGAACTTTTTCTAAACCCACTTTTGATTTTAAAGATTTTTACGATTAATACATAGGTAGATGTTATTAGTTCTCTGGCATGCGCAGCGTACTTCGTCCACCCACCCTGATTAAGACCGCAGGGAGATGCTGGACACGGACCGCTTCCAACTGATCCTTTTGAAAATCTACGGAGGAGGTCTATGTCCAGCAGTGGACATCCTGCAGCTGATATGGTGACGATGGTTAGTTCTGGCCCGCTATTTCATCCAAAAGATCTTTTTAATTCGGCCCCGACGCAATATCAGGTTTTTACTCACTGTCAAGTAGTTTTCAAGATTTCATGTTTGGTCAGTGAGTGAATGAGTAACTCACTCTTTCGCCATTATAAGGTAAAGTTTTTTTGTAAGACGTAATCTCTTAAAAATACTGGTCCAATTATAAAAAATATTTCACTGATAAAGCCACACCATAGCCCAATGACATTAGCTATATTTTATGATATACCTATAACTGCCTCGGTAGCCTAGTGGTTCTAAGCGCGACTGCTACGCTAGAGGTCTTGGGTTCGATTTCCAAGTCGAGCAAAAAGTGCTATTGGGATTTTCTATGAAATTCTCAGTAGCAGCTCGGAGTTAGGATTATTACATGGGACCTGAACATACCGGCGAACTGTGGGTTTACATTGTTACACCCATGCCTAACCCTTCGGGGAATACAGGCGTGATGGTGATGGTACCTGTATTCCCCATGACATTCCCTTCAGGCGAATCCGCGGACAGAAGCTAGTTAGAGACAGAAGTATTTATATTTCATGATTTTTTAATAAGTGCTGTTAGGTACATCACCCTTGCAACTGTATTGAAAAATCGGAAGCTCAAATAAAAGGCACTGAATACCCAATCACAAACATCCTACTCTGCAAATGTCAATACAATTTTATTGCCACTTTTTCCTTCGGGAACAACATTAGCATTTTATCGACTTTACACCAACTTTTTTTCTGGAGAAATCCCCTTGGATACCCTTCATCTAGGGAGAATGGGTTATGTGAGACTCTTACCAACTAACACCTCGCGGTTCCTCCTCCATGACTTGGTAGGTCGGTATTCGCTATTATTCGTCAGTTTATGAAAACATTGTAAATATTACAAAGGTACACATTGGAAAGCGAGCGCTCAGACAGTCAGCAAATATTCCAAATTGAACAAACATACAAACTGCAGTATTCCGCAGTTTTAGTTGATTCAAAGTTAATTCGAAAAGCACTCCTATGTAATTGGTTTAAGCCGTGCGGCATAGGTACAGACATGCATTTTAATAAATAGTTTCTACATTCAATTGTTTTTGTAATTATGTAAATAGGGTATAATAAAACAGGCTTTACATTATATAAATTGACGGCATAGTTGGCACGGTGGCTGAGCGATTGGCTGCTGCGTTCCGTGTCGCAGGTTCGATTCTTGCAATGAACAAATATTTGTATGACCTACAGAAAGTTGTATCGGATCTGGCTGTTTGTGAAGGTGAGTTACATGTTTGTAAAAGCACCCATCATATAGGACCAATTCCCAGAAACTAAAAACTGGCTTTTAATGGTCTAATTAAAATGAATAATTTGAATTTGAGTTTGATGTTAGAGATGAAGCTTCAACTGAAATATCTAGAAACAACTACCTAACTTCACCTAGTACCTAATGCCTTGTTTATGCCAACAGCAAATGACGTCATATTTACAACGGTGAGACATCCTTTGAGGTGCTCTATTTCTGACATAGGGACTCGAGAGGTTTGCTGATGACGTCAATAGGGGGTGACCGTCTCATAATCACTTTGACGTAAACCGTTGAGTAAGAACAACCCCTATTTTTAAATAGAAGTAAAAACCTAAGATTTTAGGTATTTATGGATTAAAATGATATTTAACGGGTATCTACTGGTTTATTTTCAAAGGTAATGGCGTCGAATTTTATTCTAGGTGAAAACGAGCGCCTGCAATATAAAGTGGGTCGATATCGTTCCTGCGTCTCGTTGCTCTTGCAATTTATCAGGCGCTTGCTGGACTTCTCTGTAGTTTATGCAAGCGTGGTGTGAATATTGATTTAAAATGGTTCACTGTAGGTTTTCTAAGATTTATAAGATAGGATAAATCTTAGTTTACAGTAGGTAGTTTACAATTATAGCTACTTGATAGAATTTAATAATGTGAAACATTATTTTATATTGTTTGACATAGAGTCTTACCAGCGGATATCTTGTTACCCAGTAACTGAGTTGTCGAGGTCAAATAGATCGTTGTTCCATGTAAAATATTGGCCGACATCAAGGTAGTTGGGAAAAGGGCTAGGCAGATGATGAGATGATCATTATTATATTTTGCAATGAAAACTTCATCGTCTTCATTATTAAGAAAACAATTACTTCATGATCTTATAAAAAACACACCCTAACAAGAAAACACCAATTTCTAACGAGCGCCTGCAAGAATACAGTTAGCAACTGTATTAATATTCAAACGGTTACAAAAGAAACAAAGAACGCAAGATCAATAAAATTCTAACTCAATAAGAACTGAGCAAGAAATTTGTTTCTATCTTTATAGGCACACCATTTACCTAGGCCGTTTGGAGCTCACAAGAGCTCAAAGGTTTTAGGTTAGAACCTTTCTGAACGAAATGTCTAGATACTGGTTTTCGACAAATACTAAACGAATGTCTGTTTCTATTTCTAGACGAAACGTTATTGCTTCGGATGTTTTAGAAGAAAGTGTGTTGTATCGGATTAAGATTTTAATAGATATTTTTTTCAAGTATGTTGCAATGGCTCAGTGACTCATCCACGAAGCCATGGATAAGCAATCACGCAAGTATTTATGCGATTTTTCCTATTTCATAAGTACTTGGACACCCCTGAAGTAAAACAACGCGAGGAAACCTGGATTTATAAGTCTGAAATCGCCAATCTGCAAAAGTGGTGCTCAATGTTCGTGCCTTCCCAGTATAGGACACTTTCTTTGCCCTGCAGTAGGACAACAATAGGCTGATATCATTATTATTCTGGTTACTATTTCCTTTTTTTCGGTCAAACTTCTTAGTATTTGAGAAAGAAAAAACAAGTAAAATCGTACATTGCGACACTGTTTTAAAATATCCACCATTTCGATAATAAAAGGAAAAGGTTTCTTTTGTTTTCTAGGATACTTGAATTGATAGGTATTATCCCACCTATTACGTAGTCCGATACCATTCAGGACTTAACCCTCGGCGTACCGTCCCAGACAGACATAAGCTTTTAAAATAATGTTCTTATTTTAAAAACGAAATATCCTATTTACCCTCCAAACAAAAGCACTTTAACCCTAACATACCGAATGTAACCCTTCCACAATAAGACCGTGAGCTGTGCCCATTAAAGCCGCAGGGCTATTTATTGCTCAGTGCCAGTTTATTTGTACCGGGCAACATTATTAGATGTTCGCTCACTATTTAAAAGTAGCGGGGTTAATTGAATAGTCTATACATTTTTAATTCTGGTGCTATTTTTTGTAAATGACGTTTAAAAGTGCCTTTAATGGTCTAATTAAAATAACTTTGACTTTGACAGCAATACAGGAAGAATAATATCCGAAACAAAGAAAAATTTCACTAGCCAAGATCTAGAAGATTTTATTGCAATACAAGACTGCCATACACATTGCACGCACGACTTTAGATACAAAACTGAAGAAGAATTTCAGCATAAAAGCTGTAATTTAGCTACAATTTTCCCGGCCGTACCCGCTTTCAGCAAGCGGAAGCGCTCCGTCGGTCATTTTACGATCTCTAGGAAACATCCGTCAGCGTAGTATTATTATATGGAATACTAGTTTCTACTCCAGTCTTAAACCGCAGTGGAAGTCGACTGTACTGGAAAATATAGCATATGATACTCAGCAATAGTGTAGCTTTGTAACCGTAAAATATTTTTTGTAATCGGGCCAGTACTTCCAGAGATTACCTCTTACAAACAATTAATGCTACCTTTTTATAATGTAAGTATAAACTAAGATATAGTGCTTTGCTAAGCTTTTTATGATGAAACTAGGTTTTGCTGGTGACTATGTCCATGTGATAGTCGGTTTTCGCGAGAGCAGACGAAATCGTGGAAGAAAAATTCCTTTGCTAAATTTCAATACGAACGGTTGAGTAATTTTCTGTAATGACACCAAGTAACAAAGAGACAAAGTTACTGTCACATTTATATATTTCTGGCTGGACCGGCAAACGTTGTTTTGCCATATTTTTTTAGGAATATGAAATAAAGATAACGATCGATTCTCAGACCTACACATATAAAAGTTCATAAAAATCGGTCCAGCCGTTTCGGAGTATGGCAACTAATACTGTGACACGAGAATGTTATATACAAAATGATTTAGATGTATTTTTTTCATTAGCCAGTTCTCACTTCTAGGCAAAGACCTCCCTTATTTATAATATAAGTGTGAAAATATGAAGATTTTTTTCCTTGAACAAAATTAAACTAGATTGGTTCCTCTATATAGAATTGCTAGACGCGAAAAAAACCCAGCCTAAAATATTACAAATAAAGGCTCCAAGGCGATTTTTCT
Source organism: Caradrina kadenii (assembly GCA_947462355.1). Taxonomy (NCBI): domain Eukaryota; kingdom Metazoa; phylum Arthropoda; class Insecta; order Lepidoptera; family Noctuidae; genus Caradrina; species Caradrina kadenii. Next base: position 13,797,325 of record OX381686.1, on the reverse strand, counting down.
AAAATTGGATAGGCTTTTTTACAGGCTGGTGTTTGGTAGCTTTGCCTCTAAGATGGCAACGTATTTGAAAGGTCAATTCCATCTAATGATATAAAAAAATATTGTTCCCAGACAACTAGGTATTGTTTGATTGCTAAAATCATCAGGATAAAGATAAGCAGATGGAAATCAATAAATACGTTGATATAACTCTTTGAACACTTTAATGATACGTATAATCTCTCAAAAAAAAACATTTTTTCTTCTTTTTAAATAAATAATCTCTGTACGCCATTACACACACACACTTCACGCTGTTACAAAATCTTATCCCTTTCATCAAATCCTAGGCAGCTTGTAAACCCCCTTTGCCAATAATACAATGAATAATCTTTAATCGCGTGTCTGTATGTCAAACATTGCCGTTTTCATACAATTACATTCGGTCCCTTTATTGAGTTCTCGTGAATACAAAATGAAGTAATCGCACGGCGTACGCACCGGTCGATATGCAAATTATATCATATTGAAATCTCAATAATGGGGCCGGAATAAATTTTTTGATAGAAATTCGTGAAGAGAGAAATTGTAAAAGTTGAACACGTTTCTTTGACATTTTGTTGAGGAGAACAATGGCGACAAAACTTACATAATTATCATTGTTATATTTATATTTTTTTTGTTACAAGAGATGTAAATTTACAATTTAGGTATCAAACGTAAGCTAGAGGTGTACACATTTTAAAAAGTGTCTGTTGCTGGGTTACATAGTATCTAACCTGTATTGCGATTTGTCAGCCCAGGTTCCTAAGCGAGAATTATTACCTCGCTACTCAATATCTGTAGACTACAAGTAAGTAAACTCAACAAGAAAAAACAACACAATGTATAAACTAAACCTATTGTAATAATTACCAATAGTTTATCTTAAACTTGTGTAAACAAACTAACAACAATTTGTATAAACGACAACTAGCGAAAATAAACAAACTCTAAAATGAAAACAAATCTCCCTGATTAAACTCAACCCCATAAACATACATTTAATATGAAGACATCCCCATCAGCTAATGTGATGTATAAACCCCCATAGTATAACGAATCACTCTAAAATTTCCATTGCTTCCCTAACATAAAGGTACAAAGTTCATCCCCCAAGCGCTGGGCCCGCCCCACTCCTCCCCCCACTTAGGGAGTGGTCTAAAACCTAGGCAATATAGATTCGTAACATGAAATACAGTTGAAAATTGAACTTTCGAGTGCTTTCAGAGACCCGCTTCATATTGATGTTTGGAGTAAAAGCTACATTTAATGAAAGGTGACTATCTATGTTTGTATGTAGTTAGTATGTTTGAATAACATAGTAGTGTTGGTTTAAATAAAACTTGCATGGATTGCGTTTTTTGCGCTAGACGTATAATATGAAACGTACATATCCATGTTCATTTATTTACTTACCATAAAGTGTATAAAAGAGGTTACATTACACTTAAATCTAAAGTACAGTTATGGAGCCTGTTGAGGCATAGCAATATAGTATTATCTTTAAATTTCAATCTATTAAAAAAAAAATTACTAAATGTGTTGCTAAGCGCAAAACTCGAGAACGACTGCACCGATTAGGCTGCTTCTTTTTCTGTAGAAAGACTTTTTTGGAAAATATACTGGAGATGCGTGCGTAGCCGGGACGGTTCCATGTTACATTAGCAACGTACAACCCATTGTTACGTTATAACAATATCGTAGGTGATTTTAAGCGATTAATACGCATTTATTCAGTAATTCGCCATATCCCATGAGCACAGCACTAAGGCAATAAATAATAAACATTAAAATAAATAACGCTAACCAAAAAACACAAACACAGCCAACCGTATTCTGTTAACCCTCATCAAAAAACCACCTCTCAGGGAATCACATTTACTAATTAACACCACATAAGCCTCCAGACTCCGTGGTCCCGACCCCGGACCTCATACCCGGGCCCCGAGACCCGATGTCCGACTATCACTATCAATCAGACGCAAGCCTTTCAAATCTCGGCGCTCACTCCGAGTTAATCCAGTAAGGGCTGCAACGAGTTCCCTCCCACTCCCCCCTGCATCCTTAGGGAAGGGGAGGAGGCGGAAGTTTTACATTTTCAAAGATTATTTAATCTGTTAGCTATGGTTGAAAGTATCTATCTTTGGATATCTTGTGATGGATAAGACGTTCTAGAAGACAGTTATAAGCATAATCCATACTAATATAATAAAGCTGAAAATATTTTTTGTTTGTTGGGTTAAACGCGCTAAGTTTTGGAACTACCAGTCGGATTGGAAACAAAATTTTTGGATATGATTGACTGGTTCATGAGAAATAGACTATAATACAAAACGCTAAACCCTACGGGCGTGAAGCAGTAACCAAAGATGTAACAGAACGCGTGTGCAGCTTTGTATGTTACAAGAAAAAATATAATGTTTTAGTGGCGCAAAATATCAGCAGTGATCTTTATTATGTGAAGATATCCATACTAATCACTTGTCGATTAGGTAATTTTCGGTAAAACCTTATTTATATATTTAAACATTTATGTACAAGTGTACATAAATGTTTAAATAAATACATAAATGTACATAAATGTTTAATAATATTTTCGTTCTTCATGTCTGTTTTCAAGTGAAAACAGACATGAAGAACAAAAATATGTGCAAAGAAATAATTTTATTTAATGAATCACCTTCTCTAGGTTTTCCCAAAGAACCTTATCATAAAAGTGACTTTTCATTTCCATAAACAAATTACTAAGAATTCATACAAAGACATTCATACATTCATACAGACAAATACGTGCTGCGGGTTGTTCGAAAGAGATACCGCGCCCCCGGAACGCAAAGGGCACAGGAAGGAACATGGACGGGTTTTAGTCAGTAAAAGTCTGACACTCCCTCCCGCCCCGCCCAGGGCGGAAGAAGTCATTGGATGATTTCTCATCGGCAAAAAAAAAAATAAGGCCAGGCAAATACGTAACTTGATTACACATCACGGAGAGCCCATAACTACGTTATCACCTATATTTCGATACAAAATAAAATGAAGTAAAATTTTCAATACTGTACGTGTGAGGCAGAAAATTTTCATTTCGGTATCGCCTTCACTCGCGATGAGTTCAAAATGAAATCTGCATACGATTTGTAACCACGCAAGGAATAAGCGCAGGCGGACGGGAGAATGGCCGTGAAAGAGTAATACATTTTGCTATTTTATGATAATAGTCAGATACGTGTGTATTGCTGATCATGGATCGATGGCAATTAAAATAAAAAGTCCAAAAAAATATGTTTACTAGCTTTTTTTCCGCTAATTCCTCCGTAAATTTTCGTACGGACCCTAATTTGTTTGAAAGTAAAATATAGCTTATGTTACTTGCAGGTAACGAAGCTTTCCATAGGAGAAATAATTTTTAAATTGGTGTAGTTGATTTTGGGTTTATCTATTACAAACAAATAAAATAAAATAAATATCTTTATAAGATTAATTTAGAAAAGCGAACTCACGGATTATTTACGAAACATCTGAAAATTATAAGGCTGAAATTTGACAGGTACGTAGTTTGTAAGTAGGAGAGAATTTGACGAAAGCTAGTAATTTTATCATTTTGCATAATTATCATATTGCTAACGAACTGGTGATCGTAGTTTGTTTTTCATAACAGACAAAGGAATATGTTTTTAAAATCACTGGAATTCATACGCTATAGTTACTAAAACATAATAAGCAAGAAATACCTTACACGTAGGTATTAAAATCAACGTCCCTAGAACACGTAATTCTATCAAAGAACGATGATTTTATCGAAAAATGTATGTATTTTATTTTTGCTTAGGTCTTAGAAAGATCAAAGACGTAAAAATGAGAAGACTTCTTAGAAAGCTTCTCTGGTATTCCGCCTTCAACTTGCACCACTGAACATTCTCAATTCACGGCGGCGTATAAATCCGTCTATTCATAACTATATTGACTTCAAATTCATATGGAAATCATATTTGAAAGTCAAAGGATGCCTCCGAGAATCATGGTAGACTTTCATATGAGCTTATGAGTGAAAGATATTGAGAAATACTTCATTCTTAAAGGCTTTTTTTACATACGTGTCATAAAATATAATTTCTACTGGCAAGTGTTGCGTTCAAGTTTTGTGACTACTTTTATTGGCTGAACGTACCGAGGTACTGTTGTCTAGTATAAAATAAATGGTTAATAAATATTGTTACATAACCAAGACACATATCATCACGCTTATATTCCCCGATGGGTTAGGCAGAGGTGTACCAATATACACTCACAGTACAGGTACAGGTTTCGGTAGGTACAGTAAGCATATTATAATAATAAATACTTATGTACGTGTTAGTACTTATTTTTGAGATATTTATATTCTGTAACTATGTACAAATTAATGATTTCCATTCTAAATGTTTTACCAATGACAATTTATTTCTCTCGGTCACTAACATTCATCGGATACTAACACATGACCTAACAGAATCTGCTTCTACACCTAACATACGTATACAAATACACAGTTGCTAGTGTTGCATAGTCTGACGGGCTGGAAATTGGATTACGCGTCACACGCAACGAACTGCAAATAATATTATATAGTTAAACATACCATCACGCCTGTATTCCCCAGAGGGTTAGGCAGAGGTGTACCAATGTACACCCACAGTTCGCCGATATGTTTTTAGGTCCCATGTAATAGGGGGCGAGCCTATTGCCATTAACCGGGCACAAATCCTAACTCCGAGCGGCTACTGAGTAATTCATAGAAAAACCCAATAACACATTTTGCTCGACCTGGGAATCGAACCCAAGACCTCTAGCGTAGCAGTCGCGCTTAGGACCACTAGGCCAACGAGGCAGTTATATAGTTACTTTGTTCTAAATAAGACTTACCTGACACTGTTTAGTTTACAGTGACTTTTTTATGTAGGTTAAATAGTTAGGTACCATTGTACCAACGCGGCAACGTGACCTTTTTAATTCGTACCTTCTAAGGTTATCTTGGACATCACGGACATTGGTGAAGGAAAAAAGCTTGAGAAATCTAACTAGCTACGTCCAGTTACGTGTTTCGTTACTGCTTAGCTCCCGTTAGTCGTAGCGTGATGTTCTATACGTATAAACCTTCCTCTTGTATCCCTATATCTATTAATTAAAACCACATTAAAATCCGTTGCGTAGTTTACAATACTTAAGCGTACAGATGGCGGAAAGCAAATTTGTTTTATACTATGTAGAGAAGATAAGTCTGTGATCGCTGATCCGCCTTAAGAGTGGTGATCAATACTTGTGATTTCTCTATATTAGAGAAGGAAAATTGTTATCGTAGAACGACAGTTCACCTTATGCTCACTTCACCAAAATTGACCGAGCGTAGTTTTTACAATTATGAGATTTAATTTTGACCACTTCTGTTAAATCATCAACTGACTTCTTCCGCTCTGGGTTGAACAGAAGGGAGTATCAGACTCTTACTGATTGAAACTCATCCGAGTTCCTCCTAACGCCCTTTGCGTACCAGGGCCGCAGTGACTCTTTCAAAGAAATTCCGCTACCCTGACAGGATTTTGACCACTTGCAATCAACAAAATAACGATACAGTACTTTCTATTCCTAAAGCTTATTAATGTATGTTGCAATTACTGTACGAATGACTAATTAGCACACTATTCTAAACAAGCCCTACGTGTCCCTTGCAATGGTCGTTGACATTGATACTCGGCGCGTACGTTGCACTCGGCGCCAAAATTAACTGCGCCGACGCACGCATTTAGATCGTCTAGATCCGTACGCGAAACTTAGGTACTTGCTGTTTCTAATGTTTGTAGTTAATGTTGCTATACGTAGATGTAGAAATTAGGAGATGGACGGAAATATTTTCAAAGAACGTCAGAATACGAGTATTTTTGTTAAAGAACTTAAAGATTGATAAAAATGGTTATCAGTACGAACATCAGAATGTCAATTCTACTAATTTAAGACGTTTAAAATCTAGTTGAAATTTCCCCTAATATCGAGAATCAATTTCAAAAGTAAAATTGACGCATTTTTGGCAGATTTAGACTGAGATATAATTGCGATCATTAATAAAATATAGTATAATTGTTACCCTAGATTGTTTAATAACAATATCAGCGTATTATTGTCCTACTGCAGGGTTAGGGTTGCCAGGCGTCCGGATAAACCCGGACATAGTCAGGCTTTTTTGATGCGAGTCCGACCAATTTAACCAAAAACTCCGGCTTTACTACGGACGGTACGGTGGTTAGGCTTTCTGGAATTAGGATCTGGCAACCCTATGCAAGGTAAAGGCATTTTCTTATACAGAGAACGCACGAGTCTTGATCACCAGGATCAGATCATCCTCAAGGCGGTTGGCGATCATTATATTAATAATTTTTAAGTCTACATTTCTTCACTATATTTTCCGCCCGACTTGATTGGTTGCTGTAAATTCAGACAACAAAACAAAGCACAGCTAATTTTTGTGTTGATTTTCGCTCCAAGAACCAAGTGTGAGTCTGTACTCGCCAAGTCTTGCCGTGTGAGTGTGGAGGCCGCATTAGACTCTACTAAGTTTAAATTACTTACTAAGCTGCTTAGATCCCAAACTTATGTAATACACCACAACTTCGCCCACTCAACTTGAAACTAATTCATCACGTAATCATTTTAGAGATTATCCTGAACATGTAACTGTGCTTAGGAACTTTGTTCTACTTATCTACACTCATATAAATAAAGAGAACGATGTAGAGATTTTGTTTGTAACGAATAGGCTCCGAAACTACTGGACCGATTTTAACCATTTTCTCACCAATGGATAGGTACATTATTCCTAAGTAACATAGGCTATATACCATCACGCTACGGGCCACTGGAGTGGAGCACTAACGAAAGACGGAACTTAACGCGGGTGAAATAAGCCACGCGGACGAAGTCGCGGGCAGCTCGCTAGTTTACTATGCAGTACAAAAATATTAACAATTTGTATTAGACAACAAAAGTGATTTTATTAGCTTTTGTTTGAAGATTTTCATTGTCATCGTCATCATGGCCCAGTGGTTAAGATGCTCACCTCTCATGCACCAATATCACTTTTTTCTTTAATATACACTTTCTAAGTTTATCTTAGTTTATCCTTATTGGTGGGGTTCTTCAGAAAGGTCGTGTGCGCAGTACTCGTAACCGGCGTGCTTGTATGAACAGATGTATGAACGTGGTCAAGGCGAAAGAAGTATGTAAGGATCGTAGCAGGTGGCGTTCTGTGGTTTCTGCCTACCCTCATGGGGCGTGAGTTTATGTATGTATGTAAGTTTATCTTGGACATCAGTATTGCCAATCAATCCGCCATGAGCAAGCGTGGTGATCAATACTCGTGTCTTGTCTATGTGGGGCGAGGGCTTTGTACTACAGCGGGTCAATAATAGGCTGGTATTATTTAATATTATTATTTTTTTTTTTTTTTTTTGATTTTGTGGCTTCTTTAAACCAATCACAAGTGTTATCATAAGATTTAGCAACAGAAACTTAACTACTACTTTTCTGACTAAGGAACGTGCCTACCGATGCATAATTATTAATTAGTCTCAAATAAAATCAACGAATTTAACGCTAATTGGTAACTTCTTTGCCTTGCGTGTAAGAAAATATTTTCACAAAAAGTCCCAAACTTGTTATGAATGTACTTTTACTAATGTAACGTAAGACACAGTGGGTAGATTCGGCATCGCTTGGTCAAAACTTTTTTGTTAATTTTCCCTAAAATGTGTCAAAATTACAAATTTGTCTCTCCGCAGATGACTGACTCTTTGACCGATTTTTTTGTCGACGAGAATACAATATAATATATTCTAATATCCCACGATAATCCCACGAAACTATAATTTATTGAATCGGTCCCACAAAAAGTCGGTCGTGGGCGACCTGACTTGTAATTTTGACACATTTTGGGGAAAATTAACAAAAAGTTTTGACCAAGCGATGCCGAATCTACCCACTGTGCCTTACGTTGCATATTAAAAGTACATTCATAACAAGTTTGGGACTTTTTGTGAAAATACCATCTGAAACTCTCACTTTAAAGACTTATTAAATTAACACTACAGATACTGAAGTTACTACTTAATCAACCAAAACAAGCGCCCTCAGTAGAGCCAATCAAAGATATCGATCCATAAACGGTAATCGGTCGTATTTAAAGTATAAAAGTATAGGCCAATCATCCAATAATTACATAGAGAAGTAAAGGGAAGATTTATACAGCCAGCTCGCCATGCTAAACGTAATATAAAATGTGGAGTGCACAGTGTACCGCCTCATCGCTTCGCAAAAACTTAGCGTGTGCTCTAATTGGGTTTCAGAAAGTAGCAACAACGCTGGAACGTCATTTTTTACAATATTATTACAAAAATTATTTGCAAGCGTTTTATAAACACATGCATAGTGTGCTTAATTGCAGGGTATGGACAAAGATTTTGTAAATGGTTTTTTTTTTCAATTTGGTAACGGTACGTATACTTTTTTTTTAAGAATAATTTCAAATGCTTTCTGAGTAAACAGATGTACACCGTTACTTGACAACAGTTCTACCGCAACGTAACAAAAGGAAACATAAGTCTAAATAAAATATGAATTTTGAAATATGAGAACGCGGCACAAGTTAACCCATTATAAGTCTGGAGACATCACAATGCCAAGTACGTAAGACATACCTAATGGAACGTATCAAAAGATGCGGAATTGTAATTACATTTCTGTTCCAATTCAAATTACCTAATTTATTCTTGTTTTGCTTCATACCTAAATTATTCTACGTAAGAAATGTCATATTATTACTGAAGTTCTTACATACATTTTGTACAAAGGTAAAAACGAGATATTATCTTGAAATGTACGCTTTATTGTAAATTTTAGGTAATGACTTGTTTTCTTATAAACAAAAGACTTATTTACTTGAATAATGACGATTTAAACAGACAGATAGACACAACCAATATCTTACAAAGCGCCAAGAAAAGTTATTACAGTCGAAATAGCAAACAAATCATTCTTAATTAAGTAACAGAATTAATTAGCTATTTGTCAGATTCGGTACTGTCATGATTAGTGATGATAGATCGAAAAACGGTCTTGAATTGAATGATGAAGTAGTGTGTGAGACTTTACGAGCATCATCTCATCTTATTATTGATTACGAACATGAGCATAATGAAAAATAGCTAGAACGTTCCACATTGCTAGGCATTGTAGAACTTTAAGTGGATACTTGTAAAAGTTATGTGAGGTGATTTTAACTTCTACATAAGAAACTACCCTTTGAACGTGGCAGCTAGATTTGATTATATTCTCTTGTAAACATACGGAAACTATATAAAATCACGCCTTTTTACCATGGGGGAAGGCAGAAACCACAGAACAACACCTGCTACAATTCTTACGTTATACTTTCGCCTCGTCCACGTTCATACATCTGATTTTCATTTGTAAATAACGTTCAAAATGTGCCTTTTAATGGTCTAATATTGAAATAAATGATTTAATGTTGACTTTGTGGTAAAACAGTTTGTCGGAAGATCAGCCCCCGTATTCCAAATTTAATATCAACTTCCTAGTTAATAGCAAGAGGAAGAGTAGTTGTTTAATCTGCAGTAGGACGATATATCGATATATTACCACGAAACTACCATATTTTCAAAGAATCTAATAAGTAATTATAAAGTTCGTTGAAGATTAAAGCAATAATTTTCCTGATATCAATAAATTACTATCAGTACAGGTTTTGGGGAATTTACTATTAAAATACTTACGCCACCACCTTAACTTCAACTCTCACCTTTCCCAACAGCTTAGCAATAACTAACGTACCTGAAACGAACAAAACACAACAATTAGCACGATTGATCGAATAAAAATCGATATAACGCAATAATTATGCACATGCACGATAATCGAGATCGAATCGATTGTTGCATGCGCTGTCAAAATTGTCGTGAACAAGCGAACTGTGAATAATTGCTAGCTTACAGGTTATGTTGGTAACTGAAGGTTACGTTGTTTTTAAAAATTAGTATTGGATTTTAGTTCGGGTATTAACTGCTTTCTACATGGACAAGTTTTCGTAAAAAAAAAACATTAAAAAATAGGAATAAAAGCCTTAAAATAAAATAACATAAAAACAGAAACTAAAACTATATGGCATCAAAAAATCTGTCGACTGGAAATATGCCCAAAAGACTAGCGGCATTATAGCGTTGGATGGCAATGCTAAGCCTCTGGCCAAGGTAAAAGGCAGTCCTTGGGTCACGAAGTGTCAACAAACCGTTTGGAAAAGAAAAATAAAATCACTGGATAAAACTCACCAGTAACGAGAGTCCTGTAAATGTATCTTAAATCAAAACAAAAAATTTCGATTCTGTTTTTTCTATGTTGTTATTTAAATTAAAGCTTGCATGGTTTTCAAAATCATTTTAAAATGTTCAGTTTTTCCGTTTCACGCCATAAAAGCATCCCGTTAAACTTGTTAATAAAGTTTTGCCAGCAAAATATTTTCCAATATATAGTTCAATGGAAATGCCTGCCATGCCTCTATCAATATATTTCGTTAGCGACAATTTTTCCGCGAAACAAAAATATTTTTTGTTCGAAAACATAAACTTTGTTCAAAACCTGACTAAAATTTTTTGTCCATGTTTTAATCCCAGCGAAACACTGCATTTTTTTATAAAAAATACAGTAATTTAAAAGTTGACGTATTTCTATTTTGCCATACTTGGAAGATGCAATAAAATGGTTTTTTCGTAATAATACTTCGATGGGGAACTCTAATAAACAGGTAATCAATCAGATAGGATAGCTAATGATGCGTGACAAACAGAAAAATGACTATTTTACACGATATAATCATTGTAACGTAGCGACTAATTTCTTTTTCAATCCAGTTCTGTGTTGCGTCAATCGATGACGAACTTGAATAATACTAACCTAGTTACATCAATCATCGATCCACTTTCAGAGGAATTTTATTTTTCGCTTTTATTAGAAGGTGATTTGCTGTCGAAGATTTCAACGAATAGTGATTTATTTGTCGCTACCGAATGATACGTTTCGAATAAGAATTTAAATTCTTAAATCATAAAATAATAGATTTTATTTCGAGGTGGTCAATTCTTTTAAATTTGTCACGCAATATACTGTAATTAGCCTTTAAAATAATTCAGTAGATCACTAATAAATAAAGTTTGTTTGTTTGTAAATCAGTTCAAACCTTTACAAACCACATTACCGTCGAGTCTAATTCCGACAACTCAGCTACTGATCAAAAGCACAATTTTCCATTTACAAATTCTCTCAGTAAAGCCAACTGTCCGACAGAAAACTCGGCGCTTCACGTAAAACAATCTCAATAGTGTTTCCAACTCCGTAGATACATAGATAGAAGCAACTGGCACAAATCATCTCACTTTATCGGAAACTATCTCACAACTTCGTGACAGAATCGTGAGGGAGGGAATTGATTTAAATGGCATTCTCTACTTATGACAGTTTTAGTTGTCAAGCGCTTTATTTTTCCTGCTATCAGTTTAGTGAATGAGGTTTATGCGTTAGTTATTTTGCACTTAGTTATAAATTGAAAGAAAGTGTAGTTTGATTTATTTTGTAGATCGATCTCGATCAAAGTTATATTAGTACACTAAAATAACTTTGGTTCTGCACGCGACTTCGTCCGCGTGGGTTTTTTTCTCACGCGTTTAGTTACGTCGTTGGTTACTACTACGCTCGCGTGTTTCGTAGCGTAATGTTAATATCATTTACTATTCCTCATGAATCTAGCTATCATATACATATATTTTTTTTTTAAACCGACAGTCAGTTTCAGAGCTTAACGCATTTAAACCAACACACAACAAAAGTCTTCAACTTTGTTATATTAGTATAGATTATGGTCTCGCATAATCTATACTAAATAATTTTAGCAATATTTTATTGGTTTAAATACTCAATTAGGTAAATGATGACGCTACTTATAAAAGGTCCCTTGAAAAATAATATATTTTTGAGTCTACGCAATTGTGTCTAAACGATCATCATTTTGACCGCAGTGTAATCGCACATAATTTCCGTCTATCATATTAATATTCCGTGGGAGTTTGACAAAATTCTGAGCACCCGTCAGGACATCAAAACTTTTCATAATTGAATTAAAAGTTACATTCTGTTCCGAACTGGGGGATAATTTTCAACACCGCGCGAGATCACTGAAACTCATTACCTAAGGGTAAATGTAACGTATTTTTAAGCTGGGTTTATAGGTGTATGTATAACTTTTGACAAGTACCTACACCCGGCTTTGGTCTTGTTTTTTTGACAGTTTTAATCAGTTCAAAGTGATGTAGGTTTAGGCTACATCTATCTGTTCCTTTTGTTAACTTATTCATTTTCAGTGAACTGCCTCGTTAGCTTAGTGGTCCTAAACGCTACTGCTACGCTAGAGGTCTTGGGTTCGATTCCCAGGTCGAGCAAAAACTGTTATTGGATTTTTCCATGAAATGCTCAGTAGCAGCTCGAAGTTAAGATTTGTGCCCAGCTAATGGCAATAAGCTCGCCCCCTATTACATGGGACCTAAACATACGCGCGAACTGTGGGTGTACCTACATGGTTACACCTCTACCTAATCCTTCGAGGAATACGAGGTCATGGTATGTTATGTCATTTTCAGTATTAATATTGTTCATATTGGGTTTGTTATCACCGCTATGATAAGCATACCAACCGCAGCTGTAATATTAATATTGTATACTAGCGACCCGCCCTGTATTCGCTCCTGGTTTATATAATTTATTCGACAAAATTTTGCTACTTTGGGTTACATTATTGCAATTTTCTTAATGACCTCTAGTTTTTTTTAAATAAATTATAACCTATGCCACCGCTTCCTGATAATTTAGCCTTCTATTGGTGAAATAAATATTAAAGTCAGTCCAGCAGTTTCGGTGCTTATTCGGTACAAACAAACAAAATAATGTTTCCTCGTTTTAATATTAGTATAGACTCATCATAGTATATTAGCACTTTTTTTTTTTTTTTGGTGGGTGGGAAATCATCAAATAACTTCTCCCGCCCTGGGCGGGGCGGGAGGGAGTGTCAGACTTTTACTGACTAAAACCCACACATGTTCCTTCTTGTGCCCTTTGCGTTCCGGGGGCGCGGTATCTCTTGCGCACAACCCGCAGCAGTATATTAGCACTGATTTTAACGTGTTGATAAAAAAACATGGCATGCGTTAAAAGGACATATTAGATGGTTATCGTAAAAAAGCCCAATCCCAATTTTTTTTATATCATCAGCCCACCTGATGTTAAGTGGTCACCGCTGTCTATAGACATCTGCAATGCCTTGCAAAGCAGCTATTCCTGCTATTTTTTCTAAAGAGTTTATTTCCATAACTCCCCTACCTACCCTTGCCTAGTTTCCACCCATAACACTACCGTCTCCAACTGGTCCATTTCACAGTATACAACAATAGTGATACGATCGCGACGTTTGCTTCCGACGAGAAACAACAGCTCATAGACAATAGTTAGGAAATAACTACACTGACTCACAGCGTTGGTTATAACACAGCTATTTATAAAGACATCGTGGAGATGTGCTTTATTGACAGTGGAGAATAGGTTTTATATTAGAACTAGCTTCTTTACCCGACCTTTTTTTTTTTGGTGGGTGGGAAATCATCAAATAACTTCTCCCGCCCTGGGCGGGGCGGGAGGGAGTGTCAGACTTTTACTGACTAAAACCCACCCATGTTCCTTCTTGTGCCCTTTGCGTTCCGGGGGCGCGGTATCCCGACCTTGTCATCGTGACTTTTTTAACCGCCTTTTGTATTTGGTTTGGTGCTCTGTATGTCGTAGCGTGATTTTGTGTAGCATATACTAATGTCTTATAGCTAGATAGCTATAAGTTTGAATCCCAAAAAAGGACATAGTCTACTTTTTAATTCCAGATTTCGTCTGTGTCCGTGATAACCGTCTTGAAAGCTGAAAAATTCGCGGGCAAAAGCAATAAAAGGCGAAGATTTAGAACCAAAGAACAGAAATTCTAAAACAATACTTAAATCTACAGAACTGTAAACTGTAAAGAAACTGTAGTCTTAAAAGGAAACTATAAATGTACCAACGAAGAGGAATATATTCTGTGCAACGAATACTTTCTCAGAGACTATCCTTAGTCCGCTTGGATGTTCCAACTCAAAGGCGATGAGAGAAATTGTACGAACTATATTCAAGACTAGAGGATTATTACTGTTTACACTATTTTCTTTCTACTTGTTGTATCTGTATTTCTTTATCGGTTGCAAAAGCAGGTTTTATTTTGTAAGCTTTTTACTTTTCTTTTGCTTCGTGTTTGTGATTTTAGATCCTTTTTCCTCGTGGGAAAATCCTCCTGGATGCTCCACCTGAGGAAAACGGATGGTTAAGTCGGACTCTCACCGACTAAAACCCCACGGTTCGGGAGTCCAGCATTCACTTGATACATGATCTACGCCTCTGGGTGATTTAAAATCCAGTGGCGATAGTCTTATCATATCATTTGGATTTTGATAGGTACCTACTTCTGAAATAACTTTCATTTATCTATTTGAATTTCTACGATTTTATTCGTCATTATTAATCTAACAAAATCACATTTTAGTCGATTCTCCATCTTACCAATCAAAAGAAAGATAAAGAATATATTTTCTTGATCCATTTCCGAGCGCAGACGACGCAGTAACTCAAGCGAACTCTCTTTTATCTTCTACCTCATTAGCAACGAAGGCATGATCATGAAACAGGTACTTGTAACAACCTTATCTAACGGGAACGTTAGGTAATGCTTGGAAAAGGATAGAAATAATACGTAACACAAATGAAAAGATAAGCCATTTCTGATTCAATAATTTTCACGAAATCTGCTGCGTACGTAATGTTATAATCTGGGATTTATCGTTCACGACCGACTTAATTTTTAAATGAAATAAAATTAGGTAACCTTTTTAGGAATTAATGACGTCATGGCTGAAATAAACGTGAAATATAATGGTGTTGAAGAATCTGGTAAAGAAGAAGTGATTCCAGGAAGATTGATCGAAGAGGTAGATCCGTTAGATAATAATAATAATTTATTTGTCGCAAAAACATAGGTTACATTTAAGCAAATATACTGAACAATTTTCAATTTTCATAATTATGTGGTGAAGGCATCTGTGTCTGAACTAGATAAATAATATCTGTAGCTCAGACATCAGCGCTCTTGATGGGACACATAGATGGGGACATTCTGACCTATTCGAGTGTCGACATTATAGGCTGATCATAGGATTCCCAATGACAGCAATGATGAAAGGGCAGAATTTATTAGCCTATTTAACAAAAGTACTATCATGAATACAATTATCCCAGCCTATTATTATCCTAATGCAGGGCAATGGCCTTTTCCTGTACAGAGAAGCCGCGAACAGCACTTGCTCAAGGTGAATTGGCGATTTCAAACTTAAATTAATGATAAGCTAGTTTCTCCACAATGTTTTCCTTCACCAATATCAGTGATGTCCATGATAAGATTATCTTGGACATCACTGGTATTGGTGAAGGAGAAGAAGAAGAAGAATAAGAAGAGAAAAGTCACATTCGGGTAAGAATGAATAGTTATAAAAGGCAAGAGCCTTTTTCTCTTTTTACCAAGGAATTTACCAGAACTTTTTAGGAAAAATTACATTGAAAAGTAAATTCAGGCACTTATGCCGATAAGTACCAAATAATTGGAGTATAAAGGCTCGTAGTCGATCCTTTCACGATTGTGTTAGGTAAACGTTAGTACTTGGAACACTCTGTAAGTCTGTTTCAAAGTCAAGCAGTAAAACGTGTTGAAGTGGGGTTTCAAAAGAGATTGGTTTTTATTTAATACTAGCTTTGTCCCGCAATTTCGTCTGCACAAGTCAAGTGTAGCATAAAACATATATTCTATGATACTCATAAATAATTTAGCTGACTATCAGTAGAAGGGTTTTTGTAATCGGAGTAGCCGTTTCAGAGTTTACGTCTTGCATTTTTTTAAACCTGTTTTGTCCCTCTGCTAGGCATTGTTCTCCCCCATTCCTTCTACTTATCCCTTTGCCAATAAACAAGTAATTTTACCTCTTGATTAGTACCTATAGATATTACAGATTTACAAGATTTTATGGCTTGAAATTTATCAGGGAGCAAAAATAAAAATGTTTGATTACGTAATGCTGATTAAATTATGCTTATCAAGACAATATACACGAGCTTGATGAGAGCTCATATTTCTTCATATAAGACAATTGAAAGAAATTGGTCACTTCAAAGTACTTGTCTGAAAGTATTTCTACATTAATATAACACCTACATAGGGATTTAATCATATCGAGACATGCATGTAGGTATGTAATAAAATCTTTTCATCATAAGGTCTTTGCCTTGCTTGCTGCCTTGCTTGTTAGATTTTCAACCCTCGCCTCAGCCTCGAAAGTTGAAAATCTAACATCTGAAATTAAAATGGTATTATTTTAGGAGATGGTGGTAGGCCCCTGATCAATCTTCCAATATTTAGAAATGTCAAAATTTACGCTTTTCAATCCCCTATTAATAGCATCAACTAGATAAATACAAAAGTCATAAATCGCAATCTCTCTTCTTCTGATTTGCCTTTAAAATGGCAAAAAATGTTTGAATATTTTGTATGTTTACCAAAATTCTACAGTATTCCTTAATATTCACTCCTAGTATGCGCTAAATCTGACATATTTACCCAAAAATTCACACTGAATTGAGCGTACAATTTGAGTCCGTAATTTGCAAATTGGCTGGGCCACAGTGACCTCGCAATCAGTCTCGGAACACGGCCAAATGTGGTCACTTTATGTCAAACAAACACGCTATTTAACGAGTAGTACGACCACGATTGGGAACTCAATGCGGGACATCAGGGATTTATGGTTTTACGTGAGATATAAAGGATTTGATTATGGTCGTCTAAGGGACTGTAACTCCTTCTTTCTTCTTACTCTTGTCATAGGTTGTTGGTAACTCTGATTATTTATATTATTTAAGAGCATTTCCAAGTATTTCATAGAACCTAATTATAAACATATCCTAAACATGCTGCCACTTTTAACATCTTTGCTGATCTGGAACGCAAAGTATACTCAACACATAAACAATTAAGGTGTATATTTGTTTGCAAAAAGTAATTTCTGGAAGTAGTAGTCCGATTACAAAAAATCTATCACTGATAGAAAGCTTCACTATTTCCACAAGGATATATTTTTGACACATTTGATTTCTACACAGACTAAGGCACGAGCAAAAGCTAGTTACAGATAAACTCGTAACACGGGACGATAAATGAGTCATTCAACAAGAATCACTTGCCATTCTCAGATGTGCGTGTTGAAGTAAAAAAGGTTAATAGAAGAGATGTCGCTATAAATAGTGATAATTACTTCATCAGTGGACGACAATGGTGCTATTGTTTGGGTGAAGGAGACTGCTGTTTATAGAGATTTGAGATTTTTTTGTTTCGCGGCAATAATTTAGTAGTATTAGAGCTCTTTGTGAAGGAGCTCGTGAAGCTCGGGAAACAAGCTCGGGAAGTAGTCACCATATTTATTTCTTCCGCAAAGCAACGTTGCTGTGTTCCAGTTTGATGGGTTTGGGGTGTCGTTAAAATTTCAAGCACATGAGACATTTCAACTTTGTCTCAACGCATTTGCATGGCCTCTGGTATTGCAGATTCTATGCCATCCAAAGATATTTGATAAAAAAAAACGACTTAGTCCGTTGTAAATATTTTTGATTTTATATTGGAAAAATTTAGTTTTCACATCGATTTATTTTATGACCGGTGATAAATTCCATCTCTAGGGTTATGAAGTCGAGTAATAAATCTGTGGTATACGTTTTCATTACGATGTCTTTTCCATCCAATATAAATATTTATATCCATCAGCGGTTGTACCATTCTGATCTTTTTATTACGTAATTATTATACAATAATACTTTGCTTTACAATTCTTAGAGAATCTATTGTGTCGCTCTATGTATGTTACAACTAAAAGATTTTCTCCATCAGCAATCAATCACACATTCTCTTTAATTCGTACCAGATGTTTATCATTACTTCCAACGTAAATACGAGGCAAATCTGTACATTCTCTCCCGGTCTCGAATCCCACATAAAACTGGTGACTTCACTGTATTCACAGAAACTGCAACATTACCTCATCGTGTTGAGGGAATTAAGTTGATAACGCTATTTCTTCAATTGGAGAATATCTTGGATATTGTGTTTCTTGATGACACTTTAAATCTAAGCACATATTCACCTACTTCTCTTAGGTACATTTTTATGCTACGAAACAACAAATAGTGGAAATTACTGTCCCACTGCAGAGCAAAGGCCTCTTCTCATACAGAGAAGGCACGAGCATTGATCACCACCCTTGCTTAAGGCGGATTGGCGATTTCAGACTTGTTATAATTATATGTCCAGGTTTTCTTACTAGTGGTAGTACTTAGTAGTACACAAATAGTGCACTTATTCTAATTTTGATTCTGACTAAACTAAATATTAAATATTGGGTTCTATTTATCAGTAAAAGTAAATATTATGTTAATAAACCTAGGTCTACTGAGGTTTTATTGATAAAATAAGATTTATTGTTGCAATGTCATATCAAATGAAGCATCCCATCCATATAATGATTTCATCCTTAAACACACGTATCACTACTATTTTTAGTGTCAATCTCGACCCATATCTGTTAAATCTCAGTCGTGTCCCGAATCTGCGTCATCATGGCGACCCCAACGCGTCACAAAATGGCGCAATCTACGGACTGACAGCTTAAAATTAGATTTGCGACAATTTGACGCCAACATCGCAGATGTACGATAATTTTATACCTGTATGGATTTTGTATTGGCTGCGGTTATGACATTTACCTTTTACGGTTTTAACTATGTACGGAGACGAAACTGCTTTTAATGCCAAATGAGATGGCAAGCATTATTGGCATTATGCATACGTTTTGAGGTCAGACCTTTAAACTATTCGATATTTCTATATGTCATAGAGACTTGAATAAGAATCATTGTATTTTATTTTAATTCCTATATTTGGAACAGCCAATTGGCTCCTCGAATGTATAACATGACTTTAAATTCGTTACACAAATTTCAAGGAATGAAAGTACTCATAAATACGAACAAATTTTATTAAAGGATCAACTCTGAAATATTATATACAAATCTGCTGCTAATAAAATGCACTACAACACGATCAAAGGAACAGCTGGTTTCTTTCTCATATTTCAGAGTTAGTCATGTTAAAGAATAAAAAATAAAAAATATCTTTATTTGCATGTTGTGTATTCTATACACAATAATTTCACTTTCGGTTACTCAACAATGTTTTTAATATCCTAAACATTTTATGTAATGACAAATCGGAAACGTTCTGCTAACTGCTCGACTAAAACCTAATTAAAACTGTCAATATCACCCCCTCATTAGGTAATAGACAGACGACAACCCTTTTATGTAATAATCTCTCTGTAGCTAAAAATATTTAGTTAGATTACATAATATATCTGATAGTTATTTCACGGCCAAACGGATGCACACTAGCTTTTGCCCACGACTTTATCCGCGTAAATATCGGTTATATTTAAAATTCAATCATGTTTCGAAAGACACGTGGCGCCATCTATTATCATAAGATAGTGATTGCTTTTTTCCTCAGGAACAATAGGTACTTTTTTTGAGATGAAATGTACCCTATGTCCGTTTCTATACACCTCATAATGAATATGCAAAATTTCAGGATGATCGGTTTAGTGGTTTAAGCGTGAAAAGGTAACAAACAAACTTACTTTTGCATTTATGATATCAATTAGGATTGGGATAATACATATCTCACAGTTATGTGCTAAACGGATGTACAAATAAATATTGTCAGCGACAGTGTTCCAAAGGGGAAGTTAGGCATGTATGCACCTTTTGTCGGATGTATTAAGCCCATGATCCTTTTAGGTGTGCCTCCCCTCATGTTCCTGCAGTCGCCAACAACGTTAACAAGGCCTGACCGTTCATTAGGTCGTCCAGCTGGGCGAAACCCCTTGAAAAATGCAACCCCTTTGCATGAGTCATGTTGCAAAGAGGGGTGAATTAGGGTTGAAATTTTAGTACTATAATTTTAGTCGTGTCTGGATTTTTGCTTTGATGTATTTTGATATTGTTCGTGACAATTTTTTTTTGTTTTATAAAATTTTGCTTCATACTAGGAACATCTCCTGTATCGCGGGCGCGTTTACAAACATAAACTCGCATACACAAACAGTCACGCCCGGAACAAATAGCAGTGGGCGACACACATCAGCCAATTGCTTAGTTTACTAGTTGAACTATGAAGTATCTCTACCAAGCTTGATTTGTAGCCATTTTAATTAAACACAAAGTACATCGTGCGATTCCAAAAAGAAACTCCGAATAAAAACCTGTACAACATTCATAAGACAGTTTGGTACGAAAATAACTGAGACAAGAATTGGCCTTGACCATCTTATGTGCAGATGAGTGTATTCTTTAAGCAATAAAGAGGCAACGGATTCTCTCTTGATTCCGCTTCATTATGTCCTGGATATTTATTAGATTTTACGTCAGAACACTATTTACCTTTGTGAGTAATTAGTTAGTTATGGATTTCGAAAATGACAAATAATGATCTAGTTCTACCAATACGAAAAAATCCACAATAATATTTATTTTTTGACATAAAACACAAATACTTATTTTGCATTAAGGTCCTGACTCCTGAACTAGGTTGTGTTTCAGGAATCAGTGTCAATGTCTTCATGTTTTCGTGTCTCTCCCCAGAACTCTGTTATTTATCAATCGATTAAGTTTTTATTTATTCGATAGCTTTTATGGAATAGAATATTCAAAGCGCATGCAACTATGTTTGTATGGGAGTGTGTGAGTGTATAATAAAATAAATACAATTACCCCAATAATTGGAAGATATTTTCACGTAGATTCATTTTATTTGACAGAAAAAAAACACTTTTTTATGCAAGTTCAGTTTGAATATGTCTTGAATGTATCCAACATTATTTATCTCCTAGATTTTGACAAGCACGAATGTATGTCACACTATTGTATAACTTTGTGACCAATTGTGGACTGCTGAAATGGCTAACTATGTATTGTTTTCCTTTATAGAATGAAGAGAAATGATATCATCAGCGTCGTGATGAATAAAGAGCGATTAAGCCTAAATCTGGCGCCATTCGTATTCTGAAGCCGTTTCATGAGTAATCGTTTTCGTAATTATGTAAATCTTGATTTAAGAATGCGTAACTAAGGTACTGAATTTTTAATTACATCAATCCGATTGGTAGTTTCTGAGATTAGCGCGCTTTAACAAATAAACATACAAAAAAAGCTCTTCAGCTTTATTATATTATGTCGTATAGTTTTCCTCTTGAACATATTCTTTCATGTTCATTTTATAATACAGATCAACTCAAACTTTTGTTATACTTTCCATCAACCCCTTTCCCTTTCATAGTCGTCCTTCCTTTAACTAGACTTCCTAACTAGTTCTGTCACCCTAGTACCATCCACGCGCTGGTACAGCTATTTCACCTCATAAGAAGATGTCGTGATGATACATACTATGCGTCTAATAGCCAGTTCGCGTGCGCCAAAACTTTAGACGCCCCACATCATCGCTTAGAACACGGTCACCCAATTTGTGAGCAATTCATTTAATAGATATAAAGGTCAATGTTTATGCGATAGCACTTTTGATTGAGCACTTATATTGTTGTAGTTACAGATTTCACTTAATGTCAAAATCAAAATATAATCAGTTAATGTAATTATATTATATGTACTATCCCAGTGGCAATTTTGACGTGTACCACAACCCTGGTCCCCAAGATACAGGCTCCGCCTAGTTTGGGGACCGCTGTTTTTACGAGAAATGCGTACCGCTAATTGTTACCGTTACTGTATGCTAACCTAATTATAAGGAACTTTTGTAACAATGGATAATAATCTTTAACTTTACTATACTATACCTATTATCATCCTTTTAAACATCTCATTTTTTAAACATATCACATGATATGTTTAAAAAATGAGAAGATGAGATGTTTGAAAAGGACTGCCTGCCGGGGCTGCGGGTTGTTCGTAAGAGATACCGCGCCCCCGGAACGCAAAGGGCACAAGACGGAATATGGATAGGTTTTAGTCAGTAAAAGTCTGACACTCTCTCCCGCCCCGCCCAGGGCGGGGGAAGACATTTGATGATTTCCGATCCCTGAAATAAAAAAATGTTTAAAAGCATGATAGTATAATTATATTGAGAGATTAAATTTTGATTTTGACATTAAGTGAAATCTGTCATCAATGATTTTCGTTTTGTTCTATATTCGCCTTAATTGTTTTCAAAGATTATAGAAGCAACAAGAATATTGTAACCAGGATTATGTAAAAACCAAATTGAAAATAGTGTCCGTGGAGTTTCTAACACCTTAACACCTAGCTCCAACTTTAGTCTAACTTCTTGACAATGCAAAAGTCCCTGTAAATAGACTATTGGAAATAATTGCTTTGACTTGACTGATTTAGTATATTTTTTTTTATTTACTTACAGACTGGACTGTGTCACATATTAAACACGCGTTCTAGTCAACGCTAGGGGTTTTGGGTTTGATTCCCAGGTCAAGCAAAAAGTGTTATTGAGTTTTTTTATGAAATTCTCAGTAGCAGCTGGAAGTTAGGATTTGTGCCCGGTTTATGGCAATAGGCTCGCCCCCTATTACATGGGACCTAAACGTACCGGCGAACTGTGGGTGTACATTGTTACTCTTCTGCCTAAGCCTTCGGGGAATACAGGCATGATGGTATGGTTCTATTCAATTGTCTAATCATTATATCTAGTCTAAATAAGGTAAGAATTCTTAAAACATAAATTACAATATATCCGAAGCTTCACATTGGAATAGAACAGAAAACAATTAAATAAAAATACTGAAACCCAAACGTGAATAGAATAATGATTTTATTGGTCACAGACCATAATTGGATGGGTCAATGAGATAATGCGCACATAATAAGTTCAGGAGTTTAATGTTTACGAGTGCGAATTTTATTACGGCAGTTATTTCATCTTTACGAGGTCATTCCGAATGATGTCGAGAATCCCTTATGACCTACTCGACGTGAAAGCAATGACGGTATTGTGATTTTAATTCTTACAATACATGGGAATAGTCCAACTAGCTGTTGCCCGCGACTTTAACCGCGTTACGTTGTCTTTAGTTACTGTTCCGCTCCTGTAGGTCGTAGCGTAAAGCTTATAGCGTAAATTTAGCTATCATATACAAAAAAAAGTTTTCCAATCCGACTGTTAGTTTAGAGATAAGGGCGTTTAAACAAACTAACAAAATAATCTTAAGGTTCTTTAGTATGATAATTTTTATTACCCAAAAACAAAACACAGCTATCCAATTCATTAGCATTTCGTTTAGTAGTTTTTAAAAGGGTCACTGTTTATGTGATAGTAGACTTTTAAATACTAACACACTACTTATATTTTAAACTATCGATCAAAATAACCAAACATTTTAATATGTATCTTCATTTATGTAACTACGTGATAAACAAATTACCCAAACATTTGCGTTCGCCAAAATGTCTTAAATCACGTTCCATTTTTAAATTAAATCAACGACAATGCACAGGAAAACAGAAATAAAAAAAAACTTTTAACAAAGTTTAAAAATAAAACCGAGGCCAAAGTCACAGTTGCAAAGTTACATATGTAGCAATTTAGTTGCGTGCACCCCGGGAACTTCTCCGGGATTCAATATCCCGGAGACCCGGACTATGTCGAGCGAATTCCAATTGGAAAAGTTGTGCTTATTGCCTATCCGGGTTCGAGTGGTCATCGGGAAGTTGGCATTATACGGGCCGTAACTGTTCCGTTCGTGATACAGATATTGATGTCCTGAATTAAATTGGAGCGTGGGCGGTACTTATGTAAGTTGTAAAGAGACGTATGGCTTATATTGGAATGCTTTCAAAGGAGGAAAGGAAAGATCGATTGCTTTCTGATACGAGTTTTGTTGATTGAGTATTTTAACGGTAAATAAATTAGTTAATTTAACTGAGTATCATATATGAGATATGAGTTTTACTGTGTACGGAAAAATAAATAAAAGCAAAATTTTCACGTAGAGTTAAATGTACATAAACTGCAGGATTATTCAGACGATGTACGCAAAATTGTTTTTCCAATAATACCAGTGTATTATTGTCCTACTGCAGTGCAAAAGCCATTTCTCATACATAGAAGACATTGATCACCACGGTCGGTCAAGGCAATGTCAGTCTTATGTATATGAACTACCAGCTTTTGCCAGCGACTCCGTCTTTCTTAAGAAACCCATTTTTTTTAAATAACGTTTAGCATTATGTGCTGATAATGTAGCTTTCCATATTATGATATAATTCGTATTTTTATTAAATCGTTTAAGTAGTTTTGAGTTTATCTTTTACAGACAAAAATATCTTACGTATTCTGATTTAAAAAATCAGTCCGAAATCTAGAAATTTCGCAAAACAAATAGACCTTTCCACCAAAAAAAATTATCCCGCTTTTCAAAGTACCAAACACATTACTTTTAGCGCATATTTGAACCCTGACTGTTCAACTGAAATATTTCGAATAGCCAACTGAAGTGGAGTAATTGGACATAATTTGTACAAAGGGTCCTGTTTCAGAGTTAGTTAAAACACAGAGACCCAACTAATTGGCGAAATTGGACCACCGTGACCGATGCGTGTCGAAAAAATGTGTGTATTGGAATTTTTTTTTGGTGAAGGCTCTGAAATGGGTATATTTTTTTGCGCTGTAGGGTTTGTTTTTGTGTTAAGCAGGAATAGATTAAAAAATAGTATTTAAAAAACCTTGCAAAGACTGATATTGTGAACTCATTGTTTACATCTTCATTTTCCTTGTCCTTTGACATAGGTACTAGAATTTTTACACTTGTAATAAACACTTAAAGTCGATAGTTACAAGTTCTTCTAGTCATATAACTGCTGGTTACGGAGATATTGAAGGTTAAACTTCTAACTTTGTTAACGTATTTTTATGAAATGAAGTTGGAAGTGTACTTACTATAATGTTACCATAAACAGTAATTTTTAGTCGTTACGGATAGTCAAAAGCCAGGAAATCTGACAACCAGTCTAAGGCAAGAGGTATCGTGTAGTCCAGTAACTGGGTTGTGGAGGTCAGATATCCAGTCGCTCCATGTAAAACACTGGTATTCAGCTGCATCCGGTTGGACTGGAAGCCGACCCCAACATAGTTGGGAAAAGGCTAAGCAGATGATGAGGCAACAGTAATTTTTAACAAAAAAAAAAATAGAAAACGTTTCTCAGTAATAATTTTCGCCCAATGTTGCTTAGTTTGATGGGTTGTTAACGGGTATGTGTTGTGTCTTTTTACACTCCGTATATTATTAATATTGAAAGCTGCCAGTGTGAACAATACAATGTAACATTTCTATAGGTAACTAATTTAATTATTATAACAATAATCCAGACATCAACGGTACTGAGCAGGCTATACTGGATATGACATTCGCCTTTCACCAAAATGCACATCAAACTTCAAACGTCAACTTTTATCACCACGAGACATCAAGCAACGAAGACAACAAACATTATTATAGCACGAAGGTCACCGCAGAGACGTGCGTGAGACACGACCATTCAATAAAGAGCCCTACGATTCAATTGATCCCCCCTTGCTTTATGTAGACGATGTTGTGTGGCGAGGGGGGAGGTGTGTCAGGTTATAGTGGATGTTTTTACGAGTGACTCAGCGTTGAGTCAGAGCGCCAGCGCTTAAGTTTGGGGCATTCCTGTATTGAAATTAGTTGCGATCGATTTTTAGTAGTTGCAAATTTTCTATATCTTTGGCATGTTTTTAGTTAGTTTTTATTTATTGGTGAACTTAGATTGTGAGCACTTCTCAATGGCATTGGTTTTCTATTTCTCAATCATCGTACTGCCAGTGCTACTGTAACTGCCTCGGTAGCCTAGTGGTCTCAAGCACGACTGCTACTCTAGAGTTCTTGGGTTCGATTACCAGGTCGAGCAAAGTGTTTTTGGGTTACTAATTCTCAGTAGCATCTCGGAGTTAAGATTTGTGCCCTGTTAATTGCAATAGGCTTGCCCACTATAACATGGGACCGAAACATACCGGTGAACTGTCGGTGTACATTAGTACACCTCTGCCTAACCTTTCGGGGCATAGAGGCGTGATGGTATGTATGTATGTGTTTTCCTTTTGTTTTCTTGTCAAAACTGTTACCAAGTTTATTGTCGGAATATTCTCTTCAATACCGAAAATATGTTACTTTGATTTGAGTTTTCCTAAATATCACTTTAATAATGTTACTAAAATTTGTTTAAAATAGTAAAGAACCATTGTACGAAATTAAAACGTTTTGATTTGACAGAAACTGACAAACGAGTCAGCCAAAATTATTTGAACATTCAAAATCAGATGACGCATTTCCATAGCAATTATCTTGTACCAGAAAAACAGGTATGCACCATAAATGTCAGTAACACAAGCCACCTTATTCTCCAAAACGTCTTAACACGAAGGCAATTGCTCTCTTGAACAGGTAATAACAGAACGTGTCGTCTGCCGAGGTGACTCGGTACTCAGTAGAATGTTTATATCAGTATAATTACTACCAATTAGACGTATATTTACGCCCTAACGATGACATCATTCGCACTGAGGGACTGTGCTACTGTTACACTCGTTTTGTTTAATAGACGAATATAGGTGTGTCTGTCTGTACTGAAATTATTCTGAATAAGTAGGGCTTTGTATCAATTCGTTGTGAGAAAATTTGGATGATATTGTGGTAAAAGTGTAGCTTGATAACTACAGCCAATTCTGTTAAATCTCTCTTGGCGTGTTTAGATGAAGTGAACTTGACGGGAGCTGTCAATTCATAGTTTCAGTATAATTCCTCTGCAAGAATTTGGGTGTTTTGGGCAGGTTAGCTGTCAATCTCTAACATCACTCGGCCTATTCAGTGATATTGTTACCGAATTACTCTGTGGGACTACTTTATCAACAGGATAATTACCGATGTGATGCCTTAGAGATAAGTAAAAGAGCGATTCGTTCATTGAGACACATATTTTTGCTCTAAACAAAAATTATTTGTTGAAAATGTAGGTTTTTATCTACCTACTCATTATCTATATTTTGCCTTACTTTAGTAAGTTATTTCAGTGAATGTAAAAAGATATAAGCAGCCAAATAATGTTCTAATATCAACGTCAAGTTAAATCATTCCAATAAATAAAAAATGTAATACATACATACATACCATCACGCCTGTATTCCCCGAAGGGTTAGGCAGAGGTGTACCAATGTACACCCACAGTTCGCCGGTATGTTTAAGTCCCATGTAATAAGGGGCGAGCCTATTGCCATTAACCGGGCACAAATCCTAACTCCGAGCTGCTAGTGAGAATTCCATAGAAAAACCCAATAACACTTTTTGCTCGACCTGGGAGTCGAACCCAAGACCTCTAGCGTAACAGTTGCGCGTAAGACCAGTAAGCTACCGAGGCAGTTAAAAATTTTAAAATCCTTTGCAAAATCTTTCCCTTAACCAATATTCTATAACTAGTCTTTAAACCATTCTATGTTCACGGCTGATGTAACTAAGAACAAATTTAATTAACATATTCAACTAATTGTCAAGCCAACCCCTTACATACGTGACGCATTGCCACATTACTAGCCTCACCACATAAACCTTAATAGTCGCTGTTTAACAACCAGTAGCGGTTGCGAAACCAACTGCAACGCGTTAGGTAATAGAGAAAAAAACGTTATAGGTGTTGGGAACACTAGAAAAGTTAGGAGCACTTCGTTAGGATAGTTAGGTTAAGTTGTACAGTAGTGCTAATTGAGAACAATTGGGATTGTAGACTTCTGGGAATTTTGAGCAATATGTACTTGAAAGTTGATGCATATTGTGTAAGTTGCAGCATTTTAAGGCTTGTTTATAATGTTTAGTCCATTGCTGCATTTGTCTTTGTAACAAAGAAACTGGCTTAACTGGCAGCCAATGAACGTCATTTGTTTCTAATATGAATTATTTTGCAAAAAATAGTTTTCTGTTTACTTTGCTTAAGGCCCTGTCGTAAGCAAATGTTTAGGTAATTTGCAATAACGCATCGCGGCAACAAATAAGGTTCGAAATAGCGATACGTTTGATGTTAGTTGAATCGGATGACCACAAAAATAACAATAATTTTCGAAAATTTAAATTGTGAAAAAAATACACGGCTCAGTGGAATAATTTATAGGTATGTCTTTAGTTCATGAAATTCCCTATAATGTCATTACATAAAATTATGTAGTTCACGCTCAAAATTCTGAGATCTATATGACGAAAAGTTTTTTATGCTCTAGTTTACAATTTTTTTACCATAATACGTATTATACTTTCATGAAATTTTAGTTAGTCTTTTCTTGAAATCCTTGACAATACACTCAATTTTTTCAGGCTTGTAATTTGTACCAATACGCCAGACTATGCGGCAAAAAATGTGTGTTTTGCGATTTCCTGTGTATGGATAGCCCCTTAATTCTAAGTAATAAACTGTTATTAAATTACTAGCTACACCCCGCGGTTTCACCTGCTTTTAGTTGTGTCTTTGGTAACGGTTCCGCTCCCGTAAGTTGTAGCGTGAAATGATATAAGTAGCCTATAAAAACCTACAAAAATATTTTTACTGATCGTTCCTGAGCTTAGCGCGTTCAAACAGACAAACTCTTCAGCTTTACAATATTTACAGATTAATACACGACAATAATTATATTTTACGTTGCAATAAAAATACTAGTCCAACACAGCCAACCGTTTTTTGTTCCGATTCGCCAGACGGCGCTCGTTTTAAGACAATGCGAAAGTGAACAAAAGAGCTGTGAATGAATGAATGAACTGAATGATGAGTTCTTGCGCAGAACTGGCTTATCTGATTGTTGAGCAACTTTTGTTTTCTATCAAGTTGAAATTGTTGTTATTAAGCTAAGATGTTAGACCAGAGAGTGACTTAGAAATTAATGCACTATTCGTTTCTAATTATGTCCCACTAGGTACTCCTGTAACTAATATTATAAAGAGGAGAAATTGTTTGTTTGTTTCTTTGTAAGAGGTAAATTCTGAAAGTACTGATCCGATTTCAAAAAATCTAGCAATTATAGAAAGCTACACTACTGCTGAGTGCCTCAGGAAGTTTTTAATTAAGAACGAAGTTGTGGTCTGCACTTAGTTACTCACAAACAGGAATACTACAAAGTGTAGGATTTGTTTTGTACTTTGTATTTTAACAAACAAATTATCCTGACCTACTTTATTTAAAATCCCAAAGCTAAATAAAATCACAATCCTGCCTCAAAATAATCATAAAGTTACACAACCCAATTAAAAATACAGATATTCAAAACCCGTTTCATTCCACGCATCACATGTCCAAAAAAGGCAGCGTATTTAAAAATAAAAAGGAACAATAACCAGGGACCTTGGCCGAGTGAAACGGAACGTTGACAGTTGCGACACACGACATGACAGGCTGAAACGCTTTCATACATTTTAAATATAGGATTGACAAATGTTTTATTTCAATCAATCATTTATTTAATGCCTCGTTTGAAATTGCTTTACAGTGTTTCTAAATTGTGTATTTGGCTTTATTTGGGCTTTTTTGTTAACAATTACCTACCTAAGTTATTAGTAAACGATTTGAATGATAAAGTTTGATTTTTCGAATATGATGCAACAACTTTTGAAAGTTAGACTGATATTTTTAATTAATAATTTTAGGCTATCATTCGGAACGTACATAGGTACTTCCTATTTCCTATGCTATTCTATTATATTAGATTCCCAGGTAGAGCAAAAAGTGTTATTGGGTTTTTCTACGAAATTCTCAGTAGCAGCTCGGAGTTAGGATTTGTGCGCGGTTAATGGCAATAGGTTCGCCCCCTATTACATGGGACCTAAACATACCTGCGAACTGTGGGTATACATTACACCTCTGCCTAACCCTTCTGGGAATACAGGCGTGATGGTATGAGGGTATCCTATTATTCATCCTATTATTAATATAAATGAGAAAGTTTGAGAGGATGAAGTAAAAAACAACCTAACGGATGTTGGAGAAACTTCACAATAATAAATTTTATATATAGGGGAAGTACTCATTTTATTACGAGCGAACCAGTAGGCGGTAGCTAGTGCAAAAATAAACAAGAAATCTTAAAACTTTACAACACACGAACGTCGCAGGACGTAATAGTTGCAACCATTCAGTTAACGAGATAGATAATCATTCAGATAATTACATTTTAGTAATAAAAAATACACTCTCGGTATGTGATATTAAATGGCTATAATACCTAATATTAAATATTAATATACAGTAAAAAACTTTCATCTTTCCCAGCGATATGAAAGAGAAAGAAAATTGAGTTGTACATTCACTGCTTGACAAGAAAGTTAATAATTAATTATTAAGTTAATTATCGCGTTGGATATACATTTAGCACACAAAAGTTGGGTAATAATAAAAGTATTAATTATCTACTGACCTAAAGTCTAAGAGCTTACCTAGTATTAAGTTACTAAGCTCAAAAAAATTCGGTGAAAAAGGAAATTTTAAAAAGCGAATGAAAAAGCTCAGATCGTATCGAAAAAAAAGTTTGATTAAAAAACGTTGATAGAATATTAAATAGATAGTTCAACAGTATTATCTGAATCTCCATTATAAATGTACAAGCTTCCGCCCGCGACTTCGTCCGCGTGAAAGTTAATATGTTATTCCGCGGGAACCGTACATTTTTCTGAGATAAAAAGTAGCCTATGTGTTTTTCACGACTGTAGTCTATCTATGCGCCATATTCTATTCAGATCCGTTTAGTAGTTTAAGCATGAAAGAGTAACTTACATCCATCCATCCATTGTCACAAACTTTTACATTTATAATATTAGTCTCCATTTTGTAAGTACTAAAAACTGAGACGATCAATTTTTATGAATATCTTCAATCATATTCACATCTTGAAGGACGCACGCTCTCAAGAAATAAACCAGTCTGAAATTTCAACCTTCTAAACATCCACCACTTAATTCTCCATCCACAAAAAGGAACAAAACGACACTATCTGTATCCAATTTTATAAGATTACATCCATTCAAACAGTTTCCTTCCCCCAACTCCATGACTCAGAAGCCTCAGCTCATGCATTAACAAGTCGCTTCAAATGCGCACGTCTCCGTCCGACGTAATAAAGCGGATAGATGCGGATAGATGTGTCCGACTGCGATCTCAGACGGGTGGCGGCGTCCCGACGCGATCGATCCGCTAGTCTGTAATGCTAGTGTATTGCACGGTTCCTGGTTCGTATTAGACGAATGGATGTATGTTTTGCTGTCTAGTTTCTGTTGAATTTGTATTGATTTGAGGAGAAAGGGTGGTGAGGTTTGTGTTTGGTGATGCAACTTAATGAGTGTAGGGTAAAAACAATCGTAATGTGTCACTAAATATACTTGTTTTTAACCCCCAACGCAAAAACAATGGGGTGTTATAAGTTTGACGTGTGTGTGTGTGTATGTCTGTCTGTGGCATCGTAGCTCCCGAACGCGTCTTCTTAGCTATGTTTGATAGAAATCGGTTCAGCGGTTTCCAAGATTTCTCTTTTGTTAGCTGCGGTAGGGATTTGTATTCTTCTATCGGGGGTTACTTAAAAATTTTATTTTTGTGTTTTTGTGAGAAAATTTCGAAATTCCTGAAGACAGATTTGGACAGTTTTCGGCTCTATGAGGAGTAAATACGCTACCTATTCGAAAAGTTGTACAGTCACATTTATGACACTAGCACTAGCTTCGGCCCGTGACTTCGTCTCCGTGGAGAGCTGTATAACACTCAATCATTAAGTAGCTTTCTATCAGTATTTTTTTAGTAATCCGACCAATATTTCCAGATACATTGCCTTTTAAATATCAGTATAGATTGAGACTTATAAATGTATTGTACTTAAAACACTTTAAACAAAAGCAAAATAACATATAACATGAACTTTTAGCGTAACCCCTCTAATTAAAACAAAACAACAAATCAAAATTACAAACGGGTTTTACGATTTCACAAGTACCTTGTAAACAAAGAAAAATTAGGTCACCAGTTTCATCAAAAATGTACGTAATTATTTACCGAAGAAAGTTTTCGGGCACGCTACATTACGCCCTTCAGATTACGGCCTATATGTCTGCAAACAGCCCATAAACAATAGCCGATGGGCTATTTGGGAATACCCGGCCGTGAAGAAGTCGTTATATGGGCTATTAGGACTGTGGTATGTTCAGATTTACAGATTAGTATAACAGACAGACCTGTGTGTAAGGACTATTGAATGTTTTAACGATTGATAACTTTAAGGCATCCCCATATAAGAGCGATATTATCACCAAAGCGATATACACGGTGTAATTAAATGATCAGCTGATCCATAAATAAAATATGGTTCTATTGGTATTGGTATGGTATTAGCAGATTAGTTTTTTCATGATTTTAGATCGGTTCATCACATACGGTCTAATTTGTTCGTGTTACATGTGCTCCTTCAATAATTATAGGAGACCACATGATGCACAATATTATTATAACTTGATAGAAATACACAAAGTGACTTATTATTATATAAACTAAATTAATGTTGAACATAATGATGAAAATAGTGACATGTTTTTGAAATTACACCTTGTATAACGATCTATTCGTAGAATAATTTCTATTTCGCCTGCGTCATTATCGCCCCGGCGACAATATCGTTCGTGTGTGGGGACACCTTAGTGGGTAAAGTTCCATTTAAAAGCAATTTTTGCTGATGTTATTATTGCAATCAAAATGATAAGCCCCCCATCGTAACACCCCATTGTAATTTTTGCGGTGTGCAATAAAGAGTTATTATCTAATCTTGAATTTGTTGAAATAAAAGCTACAACGGATAATACTTAATTGCTAGCTTCATATTTAGGTTAATATACCTCCAACATTTGGTACCATAATTTTCCAAGTTTACCTTATACATCACTGACATCGGTCATGGAAAACATCTTGAGGAAACGTGGACTTGTATAAACTAATATTACAAAGAGACAAGATTCGTATTTATGTTTGTAATGGATAAACTCAAAAACTACTAAACTGATTTAAAAAATTCTTTTACTTATGGAAAGCTACATTATCAGCGAGTAACATTGGCTATATTTTATTTACAAAAACAAGGGATCTTTAAGAAAATTTACACTGACAAAGTCCCAGGCAAAAGCTAGTAATCAAGTCTGAAATAGCTAATCCACCTTGAGCAAGAGTGGTGATCAATGCTCGTTCGTGCCTACTCTGTATGAGAAGAGGTTTTTCCCTGCAAGGGGGAAATAATATACTAGTATTGTCATTATAATCACTACTTATAAACATTCATTAAAAATAAAGGGAGTTGCCCATAGCAACCCTAAATAAACAATCCGATTTGAGTTTGGTAACCCTAAAGTTTGAAATATATAACAGGGATTTAGCTTCAACTGGTTAGGTAATCAGGACGACTATTACTGCGAACTACACAATTTAGGCTAATGAGAATTTCGCTGAGTACCACAAGAACTTCCCGTAATATCTTATAACCGGAATCGACCCCTTTTCGCTAGGGTAGGCCGCGATATTAACAAATATCGTACGTTATTGGTTAACGAAGCAACCGAGTTCCTTTATATACCAATAAAATGTATGGCTTATTAGAAAATAAGTGCGTAAAAAATAAGATAAAAATGACCATAGACTTTTATTGGATAGAGGCGACAAATATCTTGGAACTCGTGAAGGTTGTATTTTGATTAAGAGTCTGTTTTACCAGTAAGTTCCGATTTAATTACTTGGTAGTTTCTATAGTAGTCGCCATGAGTCGTGACCACAAACGTCAAGTAAATTTGGCTGCCGACGCTTCACTCGATTGGCCTGTCAATCGGACCGAATGCGAGCAACGTCGGTGCACCCAAAAACCCAAAAACTAACTTGACGTTTGTGTTCACGACTCGTGGCGGCTTCTGTACTACTATTGTAAATGCAAAAGTTTGTGAGGCTGGATGAATGTTTGTTACTCTTTCATGCAAAAACTATATAAATTGAGCATAACACATAGGACATTTGCCATCCCTTTTCTGTGTTTCTATAGTATAATTTAGAACATTTCTTTTAAAATTAAATTTCTTCTCGAATTTGAACTTATTACTTAATTCTACGCAGACAAAATCGCGGGCTGCTAATTAGGAGCTAGATACTTTATAAAAAAAACAGTTTTTTTTTATTAACAGTGGAAAAATATAGTAAGCTGTAAATATGATGACAGTTAACCTCTACGTACCCATCGACACGATTAAAACCACAAACAAAAAGAAAATTGCAAAAAGCCAAACGGGGTTTAAATCTACACCATAAAAATAAATTGATTGCAGCCAACTTATCTATAAAACGGACGCCATATGCATTTGAATGCATTAAAATAAAATGTAAAATAGTCTGCAGTTGAAATGCTGACGAATTGTCTGTGCTCGTAAAATGTGCAAAAATCGACTCTTGCGTCACTTTGTTGGATAGCTCTAACTGTGGGACAAGTTATGAGCTGACAGCAATATTGTGTAAAGTCTAAGCAACTAACTTTTAATAGAACAGAGGATGTTTATAAAAGAGTTGAAGGAAGAAGAGTAAGGGCTACAACACACTAGTTACATTTGGTAGTGGCGATCTGTCACATACTCTCTTTTCGGAAGCTTGGTTGTCACGTAAGAGAAAAAGCTAGAATTGGCTGTAGTCTCCTTTGACCATCAGGGCAGAATATAAAGTGTATCTGTCAATTGTTAACGGTGAAGCATATCCTGTATTTCAACAACAGTAATTTTACTTGTAAATGCAGTTCACAATAAAGCATTTCAAGCATTTAATGAATGACGGTTTTCGCCTAAACTATCTATACTAATATTATAAAGCTAAAGAGTTTGTTTGTAATCTCAGGAACTACTAGTCAGATTTATTTATAATCTAGGAAGGTTATAATATCACGGTATGGCCGACGGGAACGAAGCAGTACCCAAAGACATAACTCAAAGTGGGTGAAACTGTTACGTATAGCTATTTTACCTATATTCCATTCGTCGCAGTTCCAACCTTGCCTCAAGAAAGCAAATAAAAGTTCTGCCAAATAATTTATTGCCAGTATAATCCTCAACCTTGAGAGTATAAAACTAACTCATAAAATCAAACAAAACCGTTAATCGCTCGTAAATTCGACCACAAAACGCACGGAGATATGAATCACGCCGAATTTAAGCACTTAGTCCGGTCCAAGGCCGCGCCATAGTTGAAATGGTGTGCACAGAATACTGTTATAATACTTAAATGTTTTGTCATATCCATATTATATTTTATAAGACACTTTATGGGCCAAAAGTACCACGTGTGATCGATTTTTGTATGGTTTAGTAAAATTGGTAGTCGTTAGTGATTAGGTATGTGCTTTTCTAATGAAACAGTAAATAAGTAAATAGTAGCAGTTTTGTAGTACTACAGCTGCTCTTTGTGAAGGAGCACGTCCAGGAAGTACTACCACCATACCGATTTCTGCCGCAAAGTAGCGTTGCTGTATTCCGGTTTGAAGGGTGCCGGTGAAATTAAAGGCACATGAAACATTTCAACTTTGTCTTTGCGATGGTAACGCATTTACAAGGCTTCTGGTAATTTCAGATGTGTATAGGGAGCAGTGACCACTTAACATCAAGCACATCTTGTTTGCCACGAAATATTAAACACACACACACATACCATCACGCCTGTATTCCCCGGAGGGTTAGGCAGAGGTGTACCAATGTACACCCACAGTTCGCCGGTATGATTTAAGTCCCATGTAATAGGGGGCGAGCCTATTGCCATTAACCGGGCACAAATCCTAACTTCGAGCTGCTACTGAGAATTTCATAGAAAAACCCAATAACACTTTTTTGCTCGACCTGGGAATCGAACCTAAGACCTCTAGCGTAGTAGTCGCACTTAGCACCACTAGGCTACCGAGGAAGTAAAAAAAAAAAAAAAATATTTAAAAAAAGAAAAATCTCTCTACGTTAAGCGCGATGCCCAGAGTAGGTATTTTATATTCTCACCCTAAACCCTTCACTGCAATCCTACTCCTGGGCAAACCTCACTCTATTAACGTAAAAGCATAAGTTTAATTTTAACAAATCAACAGGAATATGAATGATAAAAATGATAGGACTTGTATGTCTAGAAAACCATAAACCCATTATTCTTGCAAGTTTTTATCACCGCGATATTATTTTCGTATTGTTTCGTTTCTCACGTTAACCGGCCGGCCTTGGTAACTCATCTGATGTTTGTTCGCACAGAAGAAGGTCATTGCATTAGATGACAGCATGTTTACAATGCAGTTTGAAGATGATATTTTTTTGCAATTTTTTCCATAATATGTTGGGTAACTTCGGTGTTTGTTTGCTCAGGAGTGAACGTCATATGTTGCATGCTCGCGACAGTGATGAAGTAGGCTATTACAATTGGGTAGATGACACCACTAATCAATTGACATATTTTTTATGAGTTGTCAAAACGCGATTCCCCCATAGATTTTGTATGACCATACTAAACTATGATGTCACTTTTTTGACATCTTAATTCACTAACTACGTATTGATTTCAAAGCAACTAAAAATCTAATTTTAAAGTTATTTATAAATTAATCGGGTTTTCAGGGGTAAAATAAAGTGTTTTTTTAGAGAAGTTGTTATAGACTATTTAAAGCCTTCACACGGGTGCAATATTATCACAGGAAGAATATTGGGATATATATCCGCAAAACAATTTCTATGATATTTCACACGACCTTTCACAGATGGGCAACGGATGCAACTTGTGAAAAGTCCTTTATAATTAACAGTAGTTTGAGTAAGTATATAACTCTTCACCAATATCTGAATAAGCAAAACAAATTTAAGAAAAAACCCTTTTGTCCTACTCAAACTCACTTTTGAAACCATTAGATATCTATTCAACTAACCAGTCGCCTCTAAGCTTGCCACTACTCGTGCAAAAATGTTCACGGAATTACTACGGCTGTTGTACGATTACCAACGAACAAACAATTACTTTGTACATTGGTTAACATAAAGAGAAATTGTCTAACAATATACCTATGAGCTAGTGAAAGTAAAAATACTGAAGCCCAAAAAGTCATGTTGTGTCTAGATTTTTTCAAAATGGCCGCTGCTCATCTGTCAGCTGACGCCATGTTGACGCAGTATGGCGAATGTGAATTTAAAAAGGGAATTGTAACTTTTATTTATTAGACTGCGTTTAGTGATTGTTTTTCTTTCTGGTAAATAGATTTGAATATTAGAACGCGGTCAAGTATTCCACGATAATTGTATCCACATAAGATTTTTAGTTAAATTTTTGCCCCAATCTAGGAATTTCTTCTGTGTCACGGGTGTGTTCACAAACATAATAAACTCCCATAACTAAACAACCAAGCCCGGAACACCTACCTGAAGGATATATAAATGTATATTTCATCCGGATATTAAACCCGGGACACGCAGCGCTGCAGCCACTGTGCCAACCGAGCTCAAAAGACCTTATTTGTAAAGCTACTGTTTAAAAATATATAGGAATATTTATTTAAGAGTCAAACAAACAGACAAACATAAATCAACCTCAATCGGCACACATTCGATTCGAATGCTATCATCAATCGATTCGATTCCAGCTAAATCGATCGACTATCGATACGTAATCGTTATGTAAACAGCAATGTTTACGTCTGGCAGCCGGCTTCCATGTAATATATCGTTAAAAGATGCTGTTTTATATTAATGCTCGCGTAATGACCTATCTCAATAAATATGTATACAAAATATACGAAATACGTTTATTTAACCCTCATTAAGTTACGTCTTCGATTACTACTCCGTTACCGAGGGGCGTAGCGTGATTATATACCATTAAACCTTCTTCGATAAGCCTTCTATTTAACACAAAAAGTATTTTTCAAATCGGACCAGTAATTTTTGAGATTAGAGCATTTAAACAAAGGAACTCCTCAGCTTTATAATATTACTTTAGATTTACATATAAATAATAAACAGACAAAAAGAAGGGACAGAATAATACGTACAAAATGTTGCTTCTTACGAAATCTCTTCTAACATACCTGAAAAAAAAAGAGATTGTGTCAATAGAAATGTAAACACAGTGTGTAAAAGAATAAAAAGAAAATTGGAAAACGTGACACTAAATTTAAAATCTTTTAGAAAACGTTGGTGTTGGTGGTGGAGCGAGTAACTTTTAGGCTGAGGTCAGAAGACCAATTATACAAGTTAAAAATCTATCTCGCTATCTCATCTCAGCGACATTCTATGTAGGTAAACTAAAGTCATGTTCGACACATTGAGACAGTACAATTACAAATTATTGATAGCAATCGTTCCAACCTACTATATCTTCCTGCCAGGGTTGTGTAATTTGTTCGAAAGAGTCACCGCGGCCCTGGAAATGGTCATTAAGAGGAACACGGATGGGTTTTAGTCAGTAAGAGTCTTAGGCTGCCTATCCACAGAAGTGAAGCGGCTGCGGAGCGGAGAAATAGAGAATTATAGTCCAAAAGGATTGCAATCCTTTTCTCGGTTCCGCAGCCTCGCTCCGCTTCTGTGGACAAGCAACCATACACTCCCTCCCGCTCCGCCCAAAGCGGAAGAAGATATTTGATGATTTCCTATCATTAAAAAAAGCCTACCGTATCCTGGCAAGAAAAGAAGCCGAACATCAAAGTAATCCGATAATGAGAATTCTATTTATATAAAGTTTTATTTTAGTAAAGAATGAAAGTGATTCACTGTTTTGCTTCATGATATAGTAATTAGTTGTGAGAACTAGGTAAGTGTGTCTTTCAATAGCAAACGTAATGCATTGCTCTTACAATATTCTTCTTCAATTGTCGTGCATAATATCTAGATTTCTCGGAGATTTTGAATCCAGTTAATTTTGCTGAAATTATGTAACTGTTTCGTTCACACGGCATTTGTGGTGCGTCCTTCAACTCGAGAGCCTAGCATAAATACGAGATATAAACGCTGTTGTTGTAAATTCGATTTAAGAATTAGAAATGTACCCCCCCGCGCAAACTATCTAACAATAAACTACCCCGTTGGTCTCATGGAACAGAAGAAAAGTGTTATTGGGGTTTTCCATTACGAATTTCTCAGTAGCAACTCGGAGTTAGGATTTGTGGCCGATTAATCGCAATAGGCTCGCCCCCTATTACATGGGGCTTAAATCATGAATTAGAACAAAAAAATCATTAGAAATACCTCGCACATAATATTTATTTAATTGAAAGACATTATCAATTAAGTAGGTAGCTATTTCTGTTCGCAATTTGGAGCGCTTGGTTTTTTTTCACCCGCTTTAAGTTACGTCTTTGGTTACTGCTACGCTCTCGTGTATTGTAGCGTGATGTATTATAGCCTATATACTATTCCTCGTAAATCTGGCTATAGTATAAAATATATTTTGTCCAATCTGAATGGCAGTTCCAGAGAATAAAGTGTTTAAAAAAACTATCCAAAACATCTTCAGCTTTATTGATTTAGATACAAGATAGATTGTACTTTCGTATTTAATTAAACAGATAAATGCTAAAGGATTATCGTATTCTCAATTCGAAAATCAACTCTAAGCGAATGGATGAAGAAATTGAAATTGTTATATGGTAGAAGTGTGTACCTATGTATTTAAGTAGATATGTTTTATGTATATTTTTAGTTATAATATTTACTTTGTAGTATGGATAATTTTAGTTATTTCGTGCAATTTATTCTATTTATATAATTGCATTGAGTTCTTTCTTTTTTTTTAAGTATCTGATTTTGTTTTACTATGATTTCATAATTTGCACCTGGA
This sequence comes from Caradrina kadenii, assembly GCA_947462355.1. NCBI lineage: Eukaryota > Metazoa > Arthropoda > Insecta > Lepidoptera > Noctuidae > Caradrina > Caradrina kadenii. The sequence continues at coordinate 13,757,095 of OX381686.1, read as the reverse complement.
GTGTTATCTCTTCACCACCTTTGGTTGACTGGTATAGAATGCCTAAGGCATTAAGTCCACAGTCAGAGCACTTGTGCTAACCCTGCCAGTTCATTTTGCTTTCCCCACTAAATCACTACAACCAATAATGGACGGAAATGATCGAAAATGCGAACAAAGCACCATTTGCCACAGCCGAGAACTGAACCCGGAACACGCCGGTTGGCTCCCTGCCAACGATAATCATGCCAGACTGGGTCGTAACCACTTTTATGAGTTAAGACATAACGCCGGGTAACTGCGCTCATCGATGTATGAAAAGTAAACCTGATCATACGTTTTTATAACTTTTAAACGAAAGTTTTCCTTTTAAGGGGTTTTTATGTCTTTAGGGTGTGTGTGATGGACTAGTGATTACGGTGGTTGCCTCTCATGCACGAGGTTATGGGTCCGCAACCTGCCACAGACGAGTAGGTACCAATGTAACATTTTTCTTCGTTTATCTTTGGACATCACTGACATCGGTTTTAAAAAACATGGTAAGGAAACCTGAAGAAGCAAAAAAACGAAGTCTTATATCGCTAATCCGTCTTGGGCACGAGTAGTGATCAAAAATTAAGCCTTCTCTAAATGAGAAGATGCCTTTGCCTTGCAGTCAATAATAATTGGCTAGTACTATTAAAGCCTACAGAAGTGATGATGAATCTCGTATCTGACTGCAAACTAGGTACAGCTCATTTCCCCGTGACTGAGGAAAAATAGGAAGTCTTTTCTGGTCAAATCTCCCTCGGTGGATTTAGGAGTGAGTTCCTTAGCATTGGTGAATTGACAGCTCGCTTTGAACTCACTTCGTACAAATTTATCGATGGTAGTTTATATAGAATAGACCGGGAGAAGTGTTAGCAGCTCCAGTCTTTCTAAGATTTGTTAAAAGGCGTAAATCTCTTAGTCCATCTTATCTCCTAAATCCACAATTGCATCACACACAAGTGCTTTATATTCGGCTCAACCACACGATGTAACAGTTTAAGCAAAATGGATTTATAGACATTGAAACTGGTGTTTCGAAACGTTACAACAATACTTTCCGTTTCCTCTCTAGACATAAATCGTAAACTGTGTTCCTATCTCCTATCTCGTATCTTTATTGTTTCCTATCTAGAATATCTTGTTTCTTTTAGAAATTCTTGCAATTACTTGAACAATTTCTATCTAATATAGCATCAATAAATAATAACACTAGCCTATAATTTATTGCCTCTTCTCATACAGAGAAGGCACGTCATTGATCACCACGCTTGCTCAAGGCGGATTGGCGATTTCAGACTTACATTAATTATAAGTCCAGGTTTCCTTACGATGTTTTCCTTTACAGATGTCAGTGATGTCTATGATAAACTTAAAAAATACATAATTATGAAATAGAAAAAATCACATTGCTGGACCATCATGACATTACGCCGAATTAAATAATATTAAATCGAATCAGAATGAATTAAAACCAATTCCCGGAAAAGCACCTACCACTGATTAAGTGTCCGCAAAACAATAGATAGTCAACTCTTGTGACCTCAAATGATTCAAATCTAGACAAAGTTTAGCCTCACGGAAACTTGTAACAGTTCAGTTCGGCAAGTAACCGTGTCACTCCACTGCATGTTTGGCGAAACTAATCATTATTACAACGAGTTCGGTTCTAACTTCGTGAAGCGGTCGTTGCTCTGTGACCTTGTGGTTTTTGCCGGCAGAGGAGTTGGAAACCTCGAAATTAGGCTTTAGATAAGTGTCGGACGATTCTTTGCGTTTGCCATTATCTCGCAACTGTAACCTGTATTAGAAGACCTAGCTAAAGCCGCAGCTGCGCTCATGTGGACCTACATGCAAAAAACAAATCTATGTGTCATCATAAACCTCCAAGTGAACCTAGATGCCTGTGGGTACATGCATGTTTATGTGAACCCAATCACGCCAGGAAGGCTGAACGGATTTAGATGGAATTCGGCACAGAGATAGATTATACTCTGGAATAACACATAAGCTATATTTTCATCCCGGAAACAATTACTACTCTCGTAACAAAAGATTTGTATTTTTCTTTGTAATTGACTAACTCAAAAACTGCTAAACCGATTTAAAAAATTATTTCAACCATGGAAAGCTACATTATCAGCGAGTAACATAAGCTATATATTATTTTTTTTTTAAATTGGGATCTGTATGAAAATTTACACGGACAAAGTAGCGGGTAAAAGCTCGCGGGAATAATACAAACACAACAATATCTACATTAGGTTGAAGGTTTAGGTTGGTACTTGCAAGTCATTGAGATATGAAATAATACGTGGGAAGTACCGTATGCTATTCATTTGTATTTCAGTTTCGTGTAAAGCCTTTCCCTTCAGTTTCCATGTAATATAAGGCCATTTTAGACATCATAAGACCTTTTGAAGGTCGGCTAATGCCTTATGAATTATTAGGGGTTTGTTTTGTTAAGTGGCTGTTTGTTGTTTAATAATTAGGGCTCGTAATGGTCGTTAATTATTGTTATAGCTTTTTAATTATTAAGTTAACAACGTCATGAAAAAAATAAGCGTTATTTTTAAATATCGGGTATATTTTCGGGTTTGTGCGCAAAAATTACGAAATACATAAAACCTACTTGAATCAAAATTAATTTCTGCAACGAGATTGAATTATAAAATTTCAAACGTAATGGTCCCGACTTAGAAACAAAATTGATTTTTTTTTTATTTGTCTCCACTGTAGTCATGGCGTGTCGCCGATGGGCGCGCGGGCCTTAGGCTCCGGTGTGTGTACCTGTCATTACTGTCCTCATCTTCCTCAGGTTACAAATCTACTCGATATTTGAATCTTTAAATTAATAAGAAAATTCTTAATTTAAAAATTTGTCCATGCCTCAAAAAACGGAACTTTAGTGTCAAACATGTATTTGAAATTTAAAAATTACCTTACAATTTAACAGAGACAGCTCATAGACTCAAAAAGCGGACAAATTCAATAATGTAAAACAAGTTGTTTTGTGGTTTAGACTAGCATTAGTAACCGTAGCGCAGACAGATATCGTCTACCGCAAGTCCCCTTTGCACATAAATTATTTAAAATGTTTTAACCGGAGGGTAAGCTGTGATACTAGCCAGTGACGTCATCCAACCCTTACTTTGATTGTACCAAGATTACAACTTGGACGCTTTTTTAGGATTTTGGTTTTATTTGCACTGTCAGTCCATGTGAAAGTACTGGTATTCAGATGCATCTGGTTAGACTGTAAGCCGGCTTTAACATACTTGGAGGAAAGCTCGCAGGACTTATGATTTGCAATAATATAAAAAAAACTTCCAATTCTACCACTGTTTGTAGTTCTATTTGATGGTCCACCGGACTCGGAGAAAATATTCTACTCGACTTCAGTAACGAAATTTATGAGAAAAAAAAAACAATGCAGAAGGCTTCTGAAAGCAGAGCTTTCAGGAATTGCAGTACTTAGTAGTGGTAGGACTGGCTTGTTTTAAAAAAAAAACCCTTTTTTTAATAATCTGGTGTCAAAAGTTACTGGTACTTATTGCCGCGATACCAATAACTGATACATATATACCAAAACAAGGCAATACACAGTTCAATATCATTAAGAGAGTCATTTCACGAGCAATCCGATGCGCGAAATTATTGCCTACGCCGCAGCATTTCGCAAGCAACATGATCCACGGCGGTATGATCGTGCGCCGAATTAATAAAATCGTTCCGTATTGATAATAAAATTGAAACTCTAACGGTATTTCATTATGTTTTATGAGTGATTATCCTAAACATACACACGCAAGAACTCAAAAATTGAACAAAAAGTATCAATATTTAAATTTGCGCCAAATGTTAGCTAATTCTCTACAGTGAAATAGAAAGAAACATCCATACATCCATTCTAATTAATTTTTGCGTTCCTGTAAATAGGATTGGATTGGGTGGTACATAATTTTGAAGAAGCGATGGTATCTCTACGTTGTATAAAACCAAGTCGCTTCCGGTCATTTGTACGCTTATATCTTTTAAATTACGCAATGGATTTTAATGCAGTTTACAGCAATAAAAAGAATAATTTAAGACAAACGTTTTTACGTACAAAACATGACACCATGACCAACAGGAGCGGAGCAGTACCTAAAGACATAACTGAATGCAACGCTGTACAAACTATACACACATATAACAATAAAGCTTTAAAAGCCCCGATCTTAAGGTCGACTGCACACGAACACAGTGCCCTGTCGTCGATCACTACATATAGGCCAGCCAGATAAGACCAGTAGTGGCCTTGACGGGGCGAGTAAAAGTGCTTGTGCTGGTTTCGTATGTAACTTTAAGATGTATTGATACCTATGTGAAATGTGCTGAGAAGTTGCATGTTTAAATTGTAGATTCTAAAAAAGCTAAAGTTTTAGCCACAGGCGCTGATTTTTTCTATTATACAATTTATTATATTTTTATTATTATATTCCATACATACCATCACGCCTGTATTCCCCGAAGGGTTAGGCAGAGGTGTAACAATGTACACCCACAGTTCGCCGGTATGTTTAGGTCGCATGTAATAAGGGGTGAGCCTATTGCCATTAACCGGGCACAAATCCTAACACCGAGCTGCTACTGAGAATTTCATAGAAAAACCCAATATCACTTTGCTCGACCTGGGAATCGAACCCAATACCACTAGAGTAGCAGTCGCACTTAGGACCACTAGGCTAACGAGGCAGTTATATTATATTATTATACAATATATACTATAGCACTCAGGGATAACGTAGCTTTCTATTTGTGAAATAATTTTCAGAATTGGACCTGCAGTAGCGAAGATTAACGCATTTAAAAACAAAACAAACTCTTCAGCTTTATACAGATCTTTATAAATTAGTGTAGATTATACAAAATATATTTTAAAGTAGTAAGTATTGAGTTTCTTGCCTATTCTTCTGCATACAATACCACCTTTTGGAAGAGCACTAGGAGAGGACTAGGTTAAATTCTTGGAAGAATCTTTACTTTTAAAATAAATTATTTCTTTTTCAATTTAGTTACAAACTCAATAAAATGAGGAAAAATATTTGCACATTTAAACATCTCCAAAGAAAGCTAACATATTAACATAACACCTCACATCTTGCCAACAGAATTTCAGAAAGAAAAACCAAAATTCCAGGATTATCACTAATTTAGTAGCGTGACGTCACTACTCAGTATCCTCGAAGGATCTTGTTGGAGTTCTGCCAATGTTAGCAGACACTCCAAAGAATCAAGATTGAATCACCAACGATGCTATTTTAAAACTTCGCCGGAAACAACTTTTGCGCGAGAGCAACAAAAAATGTTGTTTGGTTGCCATGGTGACAGTGTACAGAATCGATCTTAGAACCTTGTAAAGACCAGAACCCCTTAGGCGTTGAATTTCCAATAATCCGTCAAGGGAACACTACCCATTTAAATTTATATACTTCTTTCTTAAGTTTCATTGGAAGAAAACGCATTGCACAGTGCAATTACATCGATTTTATTCTTCTAGACTACGTTACGTATTCATGATCGCATTGCAGCCATTTTATCTTGTCCAAATTCAAACCTTTATTAAAATAATATGTTTCTGCCCAAACTACAATACATTGCAAATATCAAAATTGCCCCCGTCGATCCACCGACATCCATTTATAAATAAAACATTAATAATAAAATTGTACTTACAAACCACTGCAATGCAGTCGAATCTAATCTAGATTCAATTTGTAAAACTAACATGGTTCTAACATAAACTGTTCGTTTTATTTAGAACAAAATCTACTTTAAAGGAAATCATGGTTTTAAGAATTCAGTGTAATGGCAACCTCTCGATGAGCCCAGCGAGTTTTGTCGGACTCCTATATTTTACCAATGGTTATTTACCTCCAAGATTCTGTTAATGAAACTTAGTATTCCAAGTCACGTAGGCTGAAGGGAACCGTAGACTTTTTCATAAAATTTTCCAATTCCAACGAAAAAATAATTTCAAAGCAGAATATTTAAAATAGCCACGGGTGATCTATATATATAGTTAGTAATATACCTAGATGAAAAATTTGTTTGTATTTTTGTTTAATCTATGTTCGATTCTAAAAATTCTTTAGCTGATACGAAGTAACGATATCCCATAATAGACCCGAACCATCAGAAAATTCACGCGGTCAAAGTTACGGGCAAAACCTATAAAAGCCCTTAATAAAACGTAGTAGAGTTAAATTTTGATAGTAAAAAAAAATAATAAAAAAATACCAACACGCCTGTATTTCCCGAAGGGTTAGGCAGAGGTGTAACAATGTACACCCACATTCGCCGGTATATTTAGGTCCCATGTAATAAGGGGCGAGCCTATTGCCATTAACCGGGCACAAATCCTAACTCCGAGCTGCTACTGAGAATTTCATAGAAAAACCCAATAACACTTTTTGCTCGGCCTGGGAATCGAACCCAAGACCTCTAGCGTAGCAGTCGCGCTTAGGACCACTAGGCCAACGAGGCAGTAAAAAAATAATAAACAAATCTTTTGACATAATGTTGTAGTTATCATTTTTCAAAAGAACGCTCTGTAACGTTTCAAATAAAGAATTTAGTGTTCGTTCTCTATGAAACTCATTGACAGGCTTCATTGAACGGAATAATCTTTTATACGTACTTGACGAATATCCACGAATTTGTCCGAAGCCACACGACTGGTCTAATTGGCTTGAGACTTACGATTTGATCAACGTTGTAGCTAAGCTGATCTAAAAACTATGAAGTAATAGGTCTAGAGGACAATTTATAGGTCCCTAACCTTAGTCACCCTGCACAGATACATAATAAAAGCAAGTCACTTAAAATGTCAATATTTTTCATTTTGACAATTCAAAAATATTCATTGCGTTTTTTACGTTGTCGAGCAAACCAATTTTCCAAACATATGAAGCATTGGATTATTTATTTGCCCAAGGGGAAACACACAGAAATTACTTTTTTATTATTCAAATGCCTACCTAATACAATTCAAAAGATAGAGAACAGCCGCGTGACAGACGGACAAACAGACGAAGGCTTAGTAATTGGGTAACAATTGGCACCCTATGGGTACGGATCCCTTAAAAAGTCAGATCGAGGTTTTAGTTACATTATTATCTATCTAACCACTAACAATTACAATCTATTAATATAAGTCTGATAGCACCCATCCGCCTCGAGCAATGACGAGCATGATCAATGTTCGTGCCTTTTCTGTACGAGAAGAGGCTTTTGCTCTGCAACAATAGGCCAATAATAGGCTGGTATTATTTTATCACGTCGCTTTCCAAGCCAGACAAATTCACTTTCTACAATCAGTATTGCTGTAAACGAATCAACATTGTGTCTGTGTGTTTTGACATTTCATCGAAAGGTTATGTGGTAGGCAAATGTTACAACTGTACATTTTTGGCCGACGGGTTCATTGACATTGCGAATTTGTAAAAAGTGTGTTTGACTGTGACAATTATAATAACAATCAATCAATCAATTGTGACAATTAGCTAATATAACAATTCTATTTACTCTTGGAAGACATATTATATTTTTCAGTTATTATGCTTTAAAAACCAAGCTACTAATTTGACGGTATGTTTAGGTCCCCTGTAATAGTATATAATTTCAAATAAAAAATATTTTCTAAATCGGTTGATAAATGATAGAGTTCTGAGGTAACAAACATAAAAAACAGCCTAATTGATAACCTAGTTAAGTGACGTCTTTGGTTACTGCTCCGCTCCCGAAGATCGTTGGGTGATGTTATATAGCCTATGTTAATCAGGAGTAATGTAGCTATCTATTGATAAAAAACTTATTAAAATCGGTCTAGCAGTTTCAGAGCCTATTTATTACAAACAAACAAAAAATTATTTCCTCTTTATATTATTGAGTATAGATTTAGCGTACATTACTATCCAGCAAAAACAGTTTAAAGTACATCGTCATGAATTAGGTTATCATAAATATTTCGCTTGTGACAAAATCATAAGCAAACTACACCAAAAAATCCAAAGCTTAGACTCACGATATGGTCTGTCTCCATTCGTAAGTTCAATAAAAAACGGCTTTCCGATCAATAACACTGATAGCTACTATTCAACGCAGTTTACACGTGTAAAAGAAATCGGAAACTATCTCATTGTTGTCTGTAAACTAGATGAAAGTAATACGAGGTCACTGTCTTTTTGGTGTAAGCAGAAATGTAAGTATCAATGTTCGATACGACAGAATGTATATCTTAAAAAAACATATTGGGTTTTGGTAAATTGATTAGTGACGGTCCGCCATAGTGATTACATAAAAGCAATTGCCGAAAAGTAACAAATTCTTTTTTTTTGTAACATACCATCACACCTGTATTCCCCGAAAGGTTAGGCAGAGGTGTACCAATGTATACCCACAGTTCGCCGGTATGTTTATGTCCCATGTAATAGGGGCGAGCCTATTACCTGCCTCGTTAGCCTAGTGGTCCTAAGCGCGACTGCTATGCTAGAGGTCTTGGGTTCGATTCCCAGGTCGAGCAAAAAGCGCTATCGGGTTTTTCTATGAAATTCTTAGTAGCAGCTCGGAGTTAGGATTTGTGCCCGGTTTTTTTTGTGTTCAATAAAACATCGTTACCCCATACTAGGTGTGTCTCCTGTGTCCTAGATAGGTACATATCCACAAACAACCAGACCCGGAACAACTACGTGTAGGTCATACAAATATTTGTTCCTTGAAGGAATCGAGTTCACCGCCTCTGTCTGAACAACGACCAAAAACCTAAAAGTCCCGCGTCGCTTACAACTATGCAAAAAAGCGACTAACTGCAACTTTCACATACCGACTGCATTTTAAAAAGAGGGAGGGGCGCAGGGGGGGTGTAATTAACATAAAACAAAAGCCAATCACCCCACAACTTGTTACCCGCTAAGCAAACAACAGCTAATCACGACAAAAACAAAACACAACTTTATCAGATGCGCTTTAAAAAATCTTGCACACTCGTGAATAGTATGTAAGCTAATATACTTCGCGATCAAGTGTAGCCGACACACGTGAGTAGCAAGCCTTAATTAGCTTTTTGTTTGTTATCGGAACATCGGGTGTTGAGGTCTATATGGTATTCAGACAATGGGGGCTAACAATGGTGTTTACTGATTATTATTATGGGGTTTCGAGAGGTCTTTTTTCGGGTCAGGCTTGGTCAGCTTAGCGGGTATTGTGTTGCGATTCTGTCTGGGTCGATGGTGATTACATAGTCATGTTAAATGGGTAGAAGATATGATATGTTGTGGATTCAGTATATGATGTTAGATCGCCGAAAATCTGCTGTTCCATGCATTTTGACCGTGTAGGTCACTTTCTATGGAACACCAGATTTTTTTTATAACCGTTTAAAAATGTTAATTTTGGTTGTTAAGAATTAAGAATTAGGAACCCACTCCGTATAACAGAACTATTATCTATACTCTATACTAATATTTTAAAGAGAAAAGATTTTTTGTTTGTTTGTACCGAATAGGCTCCAAAACTACTGCACTAATTTTAACTACTTTATCACCAATACATAACCTTACTATTTTTAAGTAACATAGCTTTATTACATCCCACTACGACCACGAGAGTTAGTCCAATATAAAGTGTTTAAAGCCGAAAAGACTTACAAAAACACTTCCACTTTACAAGCTGCTTTTTTTGCAATATCAATTAAATTGTATCGAAATAAATGTAAATTCAAAAGCCGATGTGAGCATCCTTACTTCTGCCGCTACGGATAAGAGCATGAATGCGTAACGGTAATCAAGTCATCAAACTAGACACAAGGCAATAAGGAGCAGAAGATTCACTTAAATTCTATTTAAATACTAGTTTCTACCCGCGGCTCCGGCCACATGGCTCTTTTTCACCCACGTTTTGTCTTTGGTTACTGCTCCGCTCCCGTGGGTCGTAGCGTTATGTTATTTAGCCTATACTATTCCCCATGAATATGACTTTCATATATAAAAAGAATTTGATTTGATGACTGGTAGTTCAAGAAAAATTTGTTCAAGAAGAATTTGATTTGGTAGCTGCCTCGGTAGCCTAGTGATCCTAAGTGTGACTGCTACACTAGAGGTCTTGGGTTCGATTCACAGGTGGAGAAAAAGTTTTATTTTCTATGAAATTCTCAGTAGCAGCTCGGAGTTAGGATTTGTGCCCGGTTAATGGCAATAGGCTCGCCCCCTATAACATGGGAAATAAACATACCGGCGAACTGTAGGTGTACATTTACTTTTCAGGTTTATACAACTTCTCAATAACCAACAAAGCTCCTAACAAGAGGTAAGAGATATTCAAAAAAATTTCGCCAGAATGCGTCCACTTGAATCACATCATTATTATAATTTCTTTCTACACAATAAACTATCCATAGTTCTTTCTTTCATTGTCTTTACCTTGCTATCAGTAAGTTATAGTGGACACTCTGGCGTTGCCTGTAGTCTGCCACAAGGGAGCTGAGATGTAGCGGGTACTCATGCATACCGGCCACAGGTATTCATGGACGATTACAGCTGCATAGTAATTGTGTTACACGCTGCTACATTGTATCACCTGAGTGTTTCCACACGTCTAGATTTGCATTCTAGCAGAATTGGGTGTGACCGTCTGTATTCTAAGTTTGACGTGTCTGTGTGTCTGTGGCATCGTAGCTCCCGAACGCATGAACCGATTCTGATTTATTTATTTTTGTTTAAAAGGTATATTAGTCGGAAGTGTACTTTGCTATGTGTGATGGAAATCGGTTCAGCGGTTTCAAAGTTAATTATCAACTCTTTTGATAGCTGCGGTAGGGATTTTTATTTTTCTGTCGGGGGTTACTTAATTTTTTTAATTTGTGTTTATTACTGGTATAACCACAAATAATAAAAATATAATAAAGTTAAAAATTTAAAAGGGGTATGTATGTAGTTAACTGTTAACTGGAAGTACAGATTCCTATATGCACTCCGTCTTCTTATGTAAATCAGAGTCCAGAGTGGTTGTTCGTATTAGTACAAAGAAAATCAAGTACTATCTAGTTAAATAAACATTAGATGCATGTTTAACTGCCTCGTTAGCTTAGTAGTCTTAAGCGCGACTGTTACACTATAGGTCTGGGGTTCGATTCCCAAGTCGAGCAAAAAGTCTTATTGGGTTATTCTATGAAATTCTTAGTAGCGGCTCGGAGTTAGGATTTGAGCCCGATTAATAGCAATAGGCTCGCCCCCTAAATGAGACCTAAACATACCGGCGAACTGTGGGTGCACATTGGCACACCTCTGCCTAACCCTTCGGGGAATACCGGCGTGATGGTATGTTGTATGAGTTTGTTAGACGCATGCTCAGATCCTACCTAACAAGAATACAACCAAGAAGACATGAAATGCACAGACGGCCTACTATAAATTAAACCGCAGTTTACAATCGTGCCGCTAGATGGCGTTAAACATAACTATTACGGTTCTTCCTTGCTCCCAATTTAACTTGCGCCTGCGGTCACCGATCCTGAATGACGTAATATAATTTTATGGTCATAGACTCATAGACCTTAATACGTTCCTAATGGGTGGTTAGAGTAATCGCGGTGTTAGGTTCGATTCTCGAGTTCTGTAGGCAAATGTTATAATGCATTGAACAGATCAATTTTCTATTATTGAAATAAAAAAAGTCATATTATTAAATTATACTCGCAATTTACCGCGGTTTCACTTGCGTTCAATTACGTGTATAAATATAGTCCATAACTTTCCTACACGAAACGAAAAAACGAGCGATACAATGCATTTTTTTAAACGAACTAACAGTAGTGGAGAGCTTAGAGATTTGCGTTTTCAAACAAACGAACTCTTCAGCATTATTAGTACCTAATATGGATTAATATGTATGGCTTGTATATGGTTAAAGTTATTTACCATAAATATAAAGTAATGCGTCAATACCAATGATTGGACCTACATTCTTATCTCATTCAATTAAAAACAGGTTCGAGATAATAATGATTATTTGTAGTCATTATTTGAATGATTCCAATTAGTTTGGTAAATAATAAAGCAATCTTATTAATTACTATAATTATATCCATAATCAATCAAAACGTTCACGCTTAAGGATTTATCGTTAAGGGCAAATTTTTCAATACTACATAATTATTATCTTGGGTTGTATACCAACGGGCAAAAAAAACAGAAAATATCTTAGAGAGGCAATTTGTTATTTTTTTTTATTATTTCAATCGCCTTATTAAATTATTGTTAATAATAAGGCTTTAAACTTGGTAACCCTGGTATCTTTGACTACAGTTGGTAAGAACGAAAAAGAAACAAAACGTAGCTTTCATAGTTCCATCAAGTTTTTCAGGCCTGATCTAATACTGCCAGTCAAATCTTTTGTATTTATGATGGCCAGGTTCAGAAGGAATAGTACAAGCTATATAACATCACGCTGTAATCCACGGGAGCGGAGCAGTAACCAAAGACGTAACTTAACTCGGGTGACAAAATCAACGCGGACGAAGCCGCGGGCAGAAGCTAGTGACAAAATAAAACCCCACTGACATACAAATAATACTAATCACTTTATGACGTCACATAACGGCAACCTAACCAATCAAATTCGCGGGTTACGAACCTAATTGCCCCCTATAAGTTATATAAGGAAGCGGGCGTTGTATCCGGCGCGCGCGCAACCGACGTGATTCATAGTAGTGTGACTGTGAGTGATAGAGGAGTGAGACAGTTACGATGTCAATGTCAAGAGGGTTTAGTGGTATAGTAACCGGAACGAGTCGTGAGCATAAACTTTAAGTACATTCTTGGATTTTTTGGGTTGACCCAAAAATTAACTTGAAGTTACGGGCCAATCGCGTGCAGCGTCGGCGCTTCCGCCTCCCTTATTCCGCCAAAGAGACTCAAAAATTTACTTAAAGTTTGTGCTCACGACTCGGGGCGGGTACTATACTTTCAGTAAAACTAGTATATTAGACTAGCTTTGCACGCGACTTAGTCAGCTTAATTTCTTAATAATGTATTTTTGTGAGAGTGTCAGACTTATACTGAACGAAAACTTCGTATAAAAGTTAAAAGCCCGTATGATAGCAAACTAGGGATTAATACTGTTCTCCCCGAAAAACATTCATATTTTTCAGACCAATTTCGAACTAAGTACAGAGAAGATATTATAGTGCACAAGTGTGTGCGCAAACACAGGTGCATTTACTTTTCCTTCACTCTCATAGTAAGATGGGGAGTCACACGACACAGACGCATGACCGGGGAGAGATCAGGGGCAGGACCAATGGCTTTACGTACTTCCCGAGGCACGGGGGTGTTACACTACCAACTTCAATTCATCAGGCTGCTACTGAGAAATTCCTAATGGATAAACCCAAGACCCCACGTTCTGCACCACGACTAACGACCACGAGACCAACGGAGCAATTCGAAGGCTTTAACGGAGTATCATATAATGCAATTGTTATGTGATGTGATAACGGTAATTAAACAAATATTGGTAGCAAAAAATTTGCAAAAACACTTATCTTAGATTGATAACGATACGCTATCTGCCCTAGTGATAAGTAACCATACAATTGTATAATTCAAGCGAAATGTAGGTCATCATGAATGGACAACTTGTTCTTACATGTTGCGGATTAAACTTGTTCATTATAAACCAAAGTGTCGTGATGGCTCAGTGGTTAAGGCCTCTCATATACACGAGGTTGTGGGTTCGCAACCGGGCACCGGCAAGTACTATTGTGGCTTTTTTCTATTTTATAAATTCTTTCTAAGTTTATCTTAGACATCACTGATATCGGTGATGGAAAACAGAGGGAACCAGGATTTATAATTAATATAAGTTTAAGATCGCCGATCCGCCTTGAGCAAGCGTGGTGATCGATGCTCGTGCGTTCTCTGTATAAGAAGAAGCCTTTGCTATGCATTGGAACAATAATAGGCTTTTTTTAAATTATAAACCAAATATACACACACATACCATCACGCCTGTATTCCCCGAAGGGTTAGGCAAAGGTGTAACAATGTAAACCCACAGTTCGCCGGTATGTTTAGGTCCCATGTAATAGGGGGCGAGCCTAATGCCATTAACCGGGCACAAATCCTAACTCCGAGCTGCTACTGAGAATTTCATAGAAAAACCCTATAACACTTTTTGCTCGACCTGGGAATCGAACCCAAGACCTCTAGCGTAGCAGTCGCTCTTAGGACCACCTGGCCACCGAAGCAGTGAAACCAAATATTAATTCCGAAAATGTTTTTTAGATTAAAGAAGCAATCTTTAGTATAAGCACCTGTAACTTATTCTGTCAATTAACTGCTGATCAAAGTGTCAATAAAGTGGTCTAATTTCATTGTTGTATTTATTGGCATATTATTTGACAAAGTTCTATAAGCACGTGACAAATAAGAGAACAAACGTGTAATGTATAATTTGACAGGTGTCCGCCATTTTCCATTACAATATCATGTTAGTATTCGAACGTGAGGTTCTTAGATATCTTTGTTGGATTATAATGACGTAAATATAAATAACTTATTTCGTCTATACTAATATCATCATCTTTCTGCCCTTATCCTATGTTACTTGGGGTCGGCGCAACATGTTTTCCTCTTCCATGCCGTCCTGTCAACCGTCATGCTATCACTGACTCCCTTCTCTTTCAGATCATTATTTACACTATGCATCCATCTTTTCTTTGGCCTCCCTCTTCCCTAACCTATATCCTTTCTTGGGGTTAAAACTAACCCCGTACTGAACTTCAACAGAATCGGTTCAGTGATTTAGTCGTGAAAGCATAATAGACACACCGACAGAGTTGCCTTAGCATTTATAATAATATTATTTGAAGTCGCGTGCAGAATCAAGTAATAAATAATATTGATCAGTCAGGAAGGTTGTGTAACAGGGCTAACTATGAAAGATGCACTGGACATAAATTATCCGCATCTCAAGATAATAAAGGCTATTTTGATTTTCTTATGCATCCAATCTATAAACATGGCGATCTTTCTAATTATAAAATGAGATCACTGTTATGACATAGCTGTAATGAATTGCAGATTACTGAACACTTGTTATCATGATGCAATTGTTTGCAATCTTGGAAGGTCGTTGTCGAAGTATTTCCTGTTTTAGCCGAATGTAGTATAAATATGCAATGCATGTATGTATGTCATAGGTTGATTAAGTTATATGCACACTTTCAATTTGGAGCTTCAATAACATAAATATTAGCTAACTAGCTGCTGCCAGCGACTTCGTTCGCGTGGTTTTTTCCACCCGCATTAAGTTAGGTCTTTGGTTGCTGCTCCTCTCCCGTGTGTCGTAGCGTGATGTTATATAGCCTATAGCCTTCCTCGATAAATGAACTATCCAACACAAAATATATTTTTTCTATTCCAACCAGTAGTTCCTGAGATTAGCGCGTTCAACCAACCAAACAAACTCTTCAGCTTTATAATATTAGTATCGATATACTGTATTGAAGGGAGCGACAGAATTAACTAAATCTATTGTAAGTAATTAAATTTGCAATTTTGCCAATTTCATCGTTTTTATTTTAAGCTTATCTATGGCTCCATTTATTTTTATCAGGTCTATCTTTCTGTTATTTGTTTATTTATATAACTGCCCCGTTAGCCTATTGGTCCTAAGCGCGACTGCTACGCTAAAGGTTTTGGGTTCGATTCCCAGGTCAATCAAAAAGTGTTATTGAGTTTTTCTATGAAATTTTAAGTTACAGCTCGGAGTTAGGATTTGTGCCCGGTTAATGGCAATAGGCTCGCCCCCTATTACGTGGGACCTTAACATACCGACGAACTGTGGGTGTACACTGGTACACCTCTGCCTAACCCTTCAGGGAACACAGGCGTGATGGTATGTTTGTTATTTATTTATTTCTATAACACAACTACTACCATAAAGTAGCGTGGTCTTTATTAATATATTGGTTGGTGGATTTGGTCGTCTTGTTGTGCCCTTCTTCATTGGCCATGTCCCAATTCTCTTTCCCCTGTTTATTTCTCAATGTATGTATGCAAATATTATAAAGAGGGAAAAATTAATTTATTTCTCGTGGGAGGTAAGCTCAGCAAGCACTATAGTCCGCCTGTTTGTTTAATGTTATTCTTGACTTCTACACGGACGGAGTCAGGGGCAGAACCTTATTGTTACCATAGTTTGCCTGGTAGATAAGGGTCTACTTCATGATATTATGACTCTTGTATGTCCATTACTCTGTTGCACAAGTTTTACAGATGTGTCAAGTGCCAACTAAAACGACTGTTTATTTTGTATCTCAAAAGCAAAATAATCGTTATTTTTATTTCTACATTAACAAGTATGTAAATTATAGTATGACAGTACACTGGAACTAGACGTGACTAATGGCACGTGTCAATTCACACTTAGATAAATATTTACTTAGCACAGAAATAGAAATGAGGTAACTGTTTATTTTAAAGACTTTTGGGCTTATTGACCCACTGGCTAGAACTGCAAAGGCCGCTAAATATTTGAGGAGACCGACTTGAAATTGGGTCAAATTGACATAAAGCTATATAATGCTAAGATCAATGCAATTTTAAACGTTTATTTTGATAGTAGATGTAGTTGTAGAATATTTTGCTGAACTGGACGCTTAGTTTACTAGGTACTTAAATTATGTAGTTAAAAAACTTGTTCACTTAATCGATTAAAAAATTTATTTCACTTATAAAAAGCTAAATTTTCAGCGAGTAACACAGGCTTTACTTTATCTTTATATATATTTATTTACTTTTTATTCTTTTCTTGATTCTTTTCTTTATTTACTCACCGTGAAAACTCGGCTCGGGTCGCTACTAAAATAATAACCCTCCTTCTGACGCAGTCGGGTATAAAGAAGAAGAGTGGAGTTAAATTAAAAAAAAAAATATTTAAAAAAGAAACATGAAAACATTAAGAACCTCCTTTTTATGTCCTTTTAATGAGATATAAAATGAAATCGACCATAACTCCTAACTCTCTAGATGTATTTATAAAAAATTTAGAGCTATCTGATATGAATAAAAACTATTAAAATCCAGAACTATAATCGTTTATCATCAACAAACGACGATGGGAAATAGGTTAGCACCGACAATGCTCGAGCTACATAACATTATGTATTGTTATCATCGTTCCGTAGACCCAACAAGCCACAGGTTGGCTACAAGTGGTTTCAAATGACAGCGAGTCTTGAGACTTGTACACTCGGGTGGCGGACTCCGGGTCCTTTGGCGTCGCCTAAATAGAGACAGACCCGAGAGTAAGGCGAGTGTGGTATTCCCCACGTGCCTTACTAGGATCAGTACGGCCGGTGATGGCACCCGCCTAGTGGTGATGAGAATGCTCAGAGCGACACCCATGCCTCGGTTAGTGAGAGTTGGAGGAACACCGCGGGGTTTTAATCGGTAGGAGTCCGACAAACCCCTCTTCGTCCCTACGAAAAAATAAACTTTTACACTGAGATTTGCAGCGGTTATTTTCTGGCGACAAACCCAAGCAAAGATGGCGGAATAAACTTGAAGCTTATAGGCAAGATTGGTCCACACTTGCTCAAGATGGAGAGGATTGGAAAGGACAAAGAGGTATTTGGGTAGCAGTGATACAACACAAGCTAAAAATAAATATTAATATTTTTTGGTGGCATAACCACCGATGTTTACCTATTCAATAAAGGTAATGACGAAGAAAAAAATAATGGCACAGTCATTTGTTTTAGTTTTATTGTCTAATAGAGGAATCGTGTCATTAGTGCCAATGATGATGAAGCTGGAGGCGATAGAATCAAGTCTAGGTATGCTGAAGTAAGTTTTAAATTTCACAATTATAGATAAAATAATAACATCAGCCTATTATTCACACACTGCAAGACAAAGGCCTTTTATCATACAGAGATGGCACGAGCATTGATCACCGCCCTTTCTCACAGCGGATTGTCGATTTCAAACTTATATTACTTATAAGTTCAAGTTTCCTCACGATGTATTCCCTCAAAGCTTTAAGTGATGTTCAAGAGAAACTTAGAAAGTGCTTATGAATTAAAAAGTCACATTAACACTTGCCCGGTATCAAAGCCACAATTTCATACATCGGAGGCAGTAGAAGTATAAAAGAAGAAGACGATGACATCATCAAGAAAAATAAACCCAATTAACCGCAGGCTAAGGTTGAAAATAAAGAAACAGTAAAATTTAAATTGCCACATTTCTTCAAACATCACGAAGTTTTGCAGCAACACGTTTCTAATGTCCAATTTCCGTTGAAGAAAACCGGGTTTTCACAGCAATAAATTCAAATTGTCCAGAAAATGCCGAATAAATGGTTAGCATAAACATCCCGTATCGATATTCCTAACTGTAATACTTAAGTATTATGGGCTCTTAAGATTTTATCGTCGTTTGAGAATACATTTGAGCGCCGGGACTTCATTTTCATTATTAATTTCTTATTGTTTTAACGGAGTTTCTATTCATTTCGTTGTTATTCATTAAAATACATTTTTTATTTGTTTAGCTTGTTTTGATTTTCTACAATAACGTTTAGGGTTTACCATATTTTTTTAGGACCGATTTTTGCATATTTTACTAATTTGTTTCAAACATAAATACATACCACCACGTCTGTATTCCCAGAAGGGTTAGAAAGAGGTGTACCAATGTTTAGATCTCATGTAATAGGGGGTGAGCCTATTGCCATTAACCGGGCATAAATCTTAACTCCGAGCTGCTACTGAGGATTTCATAGAAAATCCCAATAACACTTTGCTCGACCTGGGAATCGAACGAAAGTCCTCTAGTGTATATGACCACTAGGCTGACGAGGCAGTAACGCAGCAGTCATGATTGTTTTGGTTAAGTCAAAGTTAAATAATTTATTTCAATTATACTTGGAGCGATATTTATAAGAAAATATCTAACATTGATTTTCTATTCCAAGTTAATGTTAAATCACTTAACCATTTTTTTTACTAGGCTCTGCCGTCTCTCTCCTGGGCAAAGGCCTCCCCCCATTCCTAAGCTTCTCTCTATGTTATGCCACCTCTTGCCAGTTCCTGAACTTAACCATTATAGTTTTCATTACAAGTTTTAATTATGTAAGTATTAAGCTAGATTGTTTTAACGACTTCTTGTAAAGCCTCATTCCAACGTTCTAAATCTAAAAAACTTGCACTTACTTGCCAGTGTTAATATTTCAACTGTAGTTTAACTTTGACACGCAAGCATCGCGTGTTTGTGTTACTAAAGATTTATGTTCAGTGTTGCCAACTTCGAAAATGGTAAAAATGAGTTTGCACTTAGAAGGTCGAAGGGGACAAAAGTCTAAGAGTTAAGCTTAGTTATATTTTTAGCAAACCGTATTGTATGGAATGACTATAATAGTACCTGGAATCATAATAATAATTTGTGTTGAAATACGTTTATGGCTTGCTGTAAATGGCTAGAGTTTGTAATAAACGACTAGCTTAGGCAACAAACAAGTTACAAAGCATTACTTTGTACTAAATAGAAAAAAAAGGAAAACAAATACTTAAATAGGAATGACGTAAAAGATGACATATCTTCTGAATCATTCCAAGGCTTGAGAAATCTTTAAAAAATATTCAACTCAATGAAGGAAGCCCTTGCTTAGATTGCACGAAAGGAGCCTCCCGACATACTCTACGACCTCTATTAGACCACCATCGATTGGTTAATCCTTTCACCACGATGGCAAATTCCAGGCCTAATAGGCCCTCATCAGGGCCAAAAAATCCACTGGCAAAATAATATTATTTAATATCTATAGATGTATGATCGATACGCGAAGAGACCCTCAGTAAACAAATGAACCCTTTTGAATAATTCACTCAGCACTATTAATAAGAATAAATGACTAAAATAGTACAATAAAAGACCATAAATTCGAAATTTTGAATCACAATTCGGAACATTAGTCACATAAACTTCCGTATCCCGGACCATAAATATTATCTTCCTTAGTATCTATTCTACCTTTTCAATTGTATTCCAACGGCTATTATCCTATTCTCTAAATTTTAGATCGCAGAATCCGGTATTCTAATTGTAAATCATATTTACCGGTAAAGGAACATTCCCATTGTTTCACCCATCCAGTATTCATGAATTACCGGGCAGGTTTTCGACCTTGGCTTGGTGACCTTTGTCTGTAACCTTGACCTCGTTAATGTCTTCTTAATTCGGTTTAATGTTAATTATAAGCCATGTGGTTGTGTAATTGATAATGATTGGGGTAATCCTAGGTTTTATATCTGGAGTTAAAAATGGGTAGAATACTATTTTTGAAACAATGTCTTTTCTTTACGCCAGTATTCCCCTAAGGGTTAGGCGGAGTTGTAATAATGTACATCCAAAGTTCGCCGGTATGTTTAGGTCCCATGTAATAGGGGGCGAGCCTATTGCCATTAACCGGCCACAAATCCTAAACTTCGAACTGCTACTGAGAATTTCATAGAAAATCCCAATAATACTTTTTGCTCGCACTGGGAATCGAACCCAAGACCTCTAGCGTTGCAGCCGCGGTTAGGACCACTAGGCAGACGAAGCAGTTATCCAATATCTCTAAATTCTATATCAAACTGTTCATTGTTCGTTCTTTAGTTCATTGCTTTTACAAATACGCTCAGTCAGGTCCAAGTAACGATGTTCTAAAACCCAGCTTCCAATCTCAAATGCACTTTAATTTCATAAAACAAACATAGTTACAGCTTTTGATGACTCAAGCAAATTGAACTGAATCCTAATTTAATTAACACAGAAACTAACACGTTTTAACATTATTTCTAGTTAATTGAAAATTTTAATTTGATACGTTAATGACGAAATAACTGGGGTTACTACTTGTTTGTGTGTAATTAATGTTTTCACTCGTTTTCACACCCTGGAGTTTAGACGTAAGTGTGAGACACACGCATGTTTTGACGCAAAAATTATAAAGATAAAGCATTCGATTCGCACGATTTTCGAGTGTATTGTAGGACGCCCTGCAGCACGGTGGACCGACGATTTTTGGAGGTGGCGGGCAGCGGATGTATGCGGGCTGCCTAGGACCAGGATGGTTGACGCTCCTTGTGTGAGGCCTACGTTGAGCAGTAGACCGCTATAGGCTGATATGATGATTCGATCGATTTTGTGAATTAGAAATACGATTATTATATAACACGACACACAACAACACAACTTAGTACCAATCCCTTTAATAATATACCATCACGCCTGTATTCCCTGAAGGGTTAGGCAGAAGTGTACCAATGTACACCCACAGATCGCCGGTATGTTTAGGTCCTATGTAATAGGGGGCGAGCCTATTGCCGTTAACCGGGAACAAATCCAAACTCCGAGCTGCTACTGAGAATTTCATAGAAAAACCCAATAACACTTTTGCTCGACCTGGGAATCGAACCCAGGACCCCATGCTCATCAGTCGCGTTTGCGACCACGAGACCAGCAGGGCAATCCCTTTGATATAAATTACATTTTCAAACTAAATGGAAATTATGTGCGAAAAGGAGATTCCCAATGTAAAAATCGATCTTATTTATATAATAAACGTTCTGTTATTAAGTCTGTTTCTGTGAGGCTTATATTCGACTGTTATAAAAGTTGCAATTTATATAAAGATTTGAATCATATCTCTAAGAATTTGTTTTACTCAGACATCATTCCGAGTGAATGAATGATACATTATTGCGTTCAGACAGAAAAGTCATGTAAATGAATCGTTCTTACTTGTTAATTTGGTGATTCAAGATTGTTTTTGAATTATGAAGAATGATGTAAGATTTATAGATCTTCATTTATTTTACAAGTAATTCTATAGAAAATTTTAAATTTTCAAAACTACAGAGCCAGACCCAAGTCCTGAACGTAGCGCTGTTGGTTCGTCAGCCGGACCGATCGTGTGCAGCGTCGGCGCCCCAAAAAACCCAGAAAGAAACACAAATCCCAAAAATTTACTTGATGTTTCTGCTCACGACTCGTGGTGATTACTATAAACAAACACCCCACTACCCTACTAATATTAAAAATGCGAAAGTTTGAGGATGGATTGATGGATGAATGTGTGTTCTCTTTCACGCTTAAACGGCTGAACGGATCTAGATGAAATGCTACACTAAAATAGATTGTAATGTGGAATAACACATTGGCTACTTTTTATCCCGGAAAAATGTACGGGTCCTGTAGGATAATATATTAACTTTGACGCGGACGAGGTCGCGGTCAGATGGTGGCTATAAATAAATAAATAAATAACTATTTATTTCATAAATAGAATAGCCACAGAATATAATGAAACTATCTCGAATACTCCACTCGATAAGAGATCTAGAATCGCTACAAAACGGAGACGCGCGCGCCGATAGCCGCGGTATGTGACGGACATAATTATAGTCTTACTTGCATGCTTTCTTTTTGCATCGTACGCTTAGGACTTGCGGACAGATCGCTTTGTTCAAACGATTTCAAGAGATGAGGTTGCGTACGCGCAGGTATTTGTTTTAAATTAATTGGCTTATAAGGGGCGAGTGGATTTAAAGTCTCTTCGAACCTTTAGGAAGTTTCCCGTTAACCTATTGAACATATTTGATTTTCTTTTAGGATATAATTCCACTTGGTAATAATACTAATACTCGTAACATAAAATACTTGGTAACAATACAAAAAATCTCTTAATTAATTAAAAAAATTGAAATTATAAATATTGACAATCGGAGCAAACAATGTAAATGCGACAATGTTTGCATGTTACGCTTTCATGGTAAACCGCCGAACCGATTTTGTTGAAATTTGGCATCTTGGCTGGCTCTGAGGTGAGTTTGAAACCCCAGAAAAGGAGTAAGGCTACTTTACGATAACCGGCATTTACGCGTACGAAATCGTGGACAAAAGCTATACGCGATAATTAACACTTCTAAAATTCAAATTGTAAAGAACAATGCCAGAATAATTAACTAAGCCAATAATTTAATGTTGATCTGATATGTCAGTCGGTAATGTATTGAGATCGTACAGCTGCACGAGTGTGACAAACGCACACGCGATTTGACCACCTAGGTTTTAATCTTACGAGCATCGTTATTATAAATAGACTAGCTTTTGAGAGCGACTTCGTTTGTCGAAATTCGAAGACCTCCTTAATTTGGCCGTGTCGCAAAATCCGTTCTTAACTGAAGTCTATCTGCCTGTAAACTAACTACCCGCCTTTCAGCTTCATAGACAAGTAGTTTTCGTGTTTATTCAGTGGATTATCATTTGCTTTTATAATATAAGATACGTTTATTATAATCACTAATCAGGCTTCCACCTGGACGTCTTCTTCCAACGTGGCAATGCCATCAGTCTTTTGGACACGTTTTATAGTTGACGATAACGCGAAGAAATTTTTTGATGACATTTAGTAAATAGTATATTGTTGTTTTTATACGTTCTCTTATTTATTAAGTCCTTAAATCTATACTAATATTATAAAGCTGAAGAGTTTGTTTGTTTGGTTGAACGCGCTAATCTCAGGAACTACTGGTTTGACATGAAAAATTATTTTGTGTTGGATAGTTCATTTATCGAGGAAGGCTTTAAGCTTTTTAACATCACGCTACGACTAACGGAAAAGGAGCAATTACCAAAAAAAAAAAACACGCGATCGAAGTCGTGTGCAGAAGCCAGTACTTAATATACTTATGCAGTATAAAATGGCTACCAAGAATCGTTTTGCAGATGATAATACGCAAAGTGAGGATCATATAACTTTTGAACATTACTTATAACGAAATTCTTATACCAACATGTATTCAGCCTAATAACTTACTCGTTCCTAAATACACCAATCAGGTGTGTGTAGTTTTAATTATCGTTGCGTAAGTAAACGAAAATTCATTAGTTTTTAATTTATACTGGTTCTGGAGTTGAACAATCACTTACATCAGTGCATGTCTATAAAACAGGAATATTTTGGCTACCAGTTATTGCGGTACGTCATGAGTTATAAGCCTTTTTTTACGGCTCGGGGCTATGTTTGGTGACTCCAACGTTCCCCTGGCTGAAATAATTCCATTGTCCCTAATAAATATAGAAAGATTCTGGTCTATAAGCGTCTTCCTTCCTTTTATCCATTTACCTATATCGTTTGGTAGTTGGCAAAAACGAATGCTTAATTGAATTCTCTGCAAAACTATCTTCACCCATTTCCCTATTATTACAGCCATTAACCGAACAGCTTTAAACTGTAAAACTCAGTCTGCCTATTTAGTCTCCAACAAAGGCCCCAAGACATCAAAGAAAACTGAAACAACACTAAAACTAAACAGCGTCTGATACTAAACTAGCACAAGTAAGAAACCGATAAAACGTAGGATAATGTAATAATAAAGTGAATTCGACCGTCCGCTCTTGGATTATTTTCCCAGCGCGTGGCGTAAGGTGTAATCTCATAATATAGCGCCCATCCCTCGGCCTTTACTTGAGTGGCTTCGCTTATATGCCGCTGTTGTATCCACGTATCAAAATCTCCGAAATTGAGACTTGTAATGTGATATTTAATGCCTCTATACGTCATATCTTCGTGTTCAAAGTTACATGACGAAAATTGTAGCGAATATACCTATGTATGATATTCCACAGATATTATTAGATTCTAGTATATGGTACCCTTTACATAGATATAGGGTACTGGACTCTTATAGCAAAGGCAAAAAGTGATATGTTATATTAAATGTCTAGAGATTTTGTATCAAGTGCCGTGCAAATATTGACGGTCGCCTTTATTTTACACTCTGTGATTAAATGTGAAAAATGATTTATTGTAGTTACGTTGTTTTACTTTTTGACCGATTTTAATACTCAATTTTACCTTGTGTGGCTTTTATTTTTATTATTTAAACTGCACAGCGATTGCATTTCTTAAATGTGGATCATGCAAGTCTGATGTATTTATTGCTGATGGTGTGTTTTTAAACAAATGAGTAAGCAAATATTTAAGTCTGATTGAATCCGGATGTTTTTATACACTGTTCAGTAATCTCTTTGTACGATATTCATACTGTCTCTGTATTTAATTGTTTTGCAGCCAAATATTCTTCTATTATCAGGTAATCGTAAAAGAAAACCTATACTAATACTTTAAAGCAGAAAAGTTTGTTTGTTTGGTTGGTTGAAAAAATAGTTTTATGTTAGATAGTCCATTTATCAAGAAGGCTATAGGCCATATAACATCACGCTACGACACACGGGAGAGGAGCAGTAACCAAAGACGTAACTTAACGCGGGTGAAAAAACACGCGAACGAAGTCGCTGGCAGAAGTAATACTAGATTACTATAACTACAAAAAATCATGAGAAATACATAGTCAAAATTATCGATTGCTGATGTAAATACGAAAACCTCATATATTTTTATTAATGATGGTTTTCTATAAAAAAAAAATATTTGTTTTTTACATTATTTTTCGTACTAATACTCACGCACAAATAAGCTAGCTAAAATAACGTTTTAACATTGAAAAAGCTTAATTTCAAAGGCAACTTTCAGCAAAAGAATCTCAGGTAATTCAAAATCATTTCTGTGTGTATTGTGTTGTGAACCATTCTCAAGAACATTAGAACATGGTATTATTCCTTTACGTTTTGTGACAGTTTCATTACCAGAGTGTTATAAAGGCTTTAAATTAATTAGAATTTCAGTTACGTGGTGTCGGAAACCGATAACGTTTACAAATTGTTTTATAAATAATAATGTATTTATTATTTACCAAGATATTTATTATATATATTAATAAAAAAGAAAGGAAGAAGCTTATAGTTATTAAAAAAGCTTAAATAGTATTCTGATTCATAAGTTTTTAAATTAAATGGATATTTATGTAGAAAATACCCTTCATATTGAACAGTACCTTTTCTAATACAACTCTTTTCTTTAGTCCAAGACTAAAATAAAGAAACGTAAGAAGAATAATGAAGAAACACCGTATAAACATTGTTGTTGTTTCGCTTCGTGAAATATTCTATTGAAATTTATAAATAGTATTTTAAAGAAGTATTTTCAAAGAAACTACACCAGATTTTATAGAAAAATTTCAATAAAACTTATTTATTATCCCTCTTTTATTATTTAAATTTCTCTTTATTTTAAAAGTACCTACTGTATAATGGTCTGTGTGAAAACATGACTTGCAGAATGTAGTATAAGGTTGCATTGGCTGTACGATCAGAACCAGGCCCGGGTCGACGGCGCGTTGTGGCACGTGCGCCTCAAAGTGATGTCATAGCAGACGCAGAGTGCATAGCAGACGGGACAGGCTAGGGCCAGTGCCTGGCAGGGTGGCGGAATTTGTTCGAAAGACTTACCGCGGCACTGGAACGCAAAGGGCATTAGAAGGAACACGGATGGGTTTAGCCAGTAAGAGTCTGACACCCCCTTTCGTTCCGCCCAGAGCGGAAGAGTTCATTATTTTTTCCCATACTTTAAAAAAACGGGTTGCATTGTGCCACCAAATTATCACAAGCAGTGTTATCATGCGTTTATCATTAAGTCATGCGAGATAAGACCGTTATATATCTGTGCTAAATTTTCTGCTTTCTCGTGCGAATTCATTTAGATGACCTTGAGATTCGGAGATTATAAATTGCAGTTTTAATACTATCGTATCTTCATAGACTGCCCCCCTTCACTTCCCCCCTCCCCCTGCCCCCTGTCTCACTTCCCGGTGCTCTGACCTAAACATTTTATTGAGCCACGTGCACATAAATGTGTGTATCGGCTGTCTTTCTCGATGATTTCATACCGTTTTTAGGCTGTCAATTAATTCAATTACACGTTGTATAATTATTCTAAGTCAAGCCTATTAATTATTTATCTTAGTCGACTAAGATAGATAATATTGGGCACACTACCACTAAACAGGAACCCTGTTAAAATCCAGTTTGTCTTATCTTGTAATATTATACAGTTCTGGCCATTACTCTTTTCTGTTAGTACCATCGAGACCAACCTTTATCGCTATGAAATACTAGTTAGCTTATCTCTTTTCTGTCTATATTCTTTTTTCTTTAACACGAGGAATATAGAACGTTATTTTCTGAACCGTTTTCTTTTAAGGAAAATTTTCTTCTAATTTCAAACTTTGTCCGTTTCGAAATCCTCCGCCGGCAAATATCATGCGACTGGAAACTTAGCCACCTGGATTATTTCAGCCACCCTTTGGATAGGCTGCGGTTACCGTCGGTTATGTCGTAAAGTCTGTGAGATATAGGGATCACGTAGATATGGAATGCGAAATTAATCTGGGTTGGCATTTTGGAATAAGCTATCGTTGATAGTGCGTTTGTTATATTTTGAAAAAAGATATTTAATTCTTTTTATTGATCCTTTGTTCCGCAAACACTGTGCATTATTTTAGGCGAATATACTATTATTCGAAAATATAAATCGAGTAAAATGTGTTTTCAAAATAATATTGCTCAAAATCGCTAAATAGTTTGATCAACAACAGGTAATTTATAAGGTAACTCATTGCTTTATCGTTCGTTGTTTAGTTATATATTATGTCATAATTAGTCACAGCTTTCATGAAGTACTTCAGGTATCAATAATGCGTGGCGATACCACTCGATGACCACTTTAAAATACAGTTGAAATTCCTATTAGCATCTTATATTATTAAAAGATGTTTTCAAAACAAGAAGTAATTAACTGCCTCAATAGCCTAGTGGTCCTAAGCGCGACTGCTACGCTAGAGGTCTTGGGTTCGATTCCCAGGTCGAGCAAAAAGTGTTATTGGGTTTTTCTATGAAATTCTCAGTAGCAGCTCGGAGTTAGGATTTGTGCCAATGCTGGCAATAGGCTCGCCCCCTATTACATGGGACCTAAACATACCGGCGAACTATGGGCGTACATTGTTCCACCTCTGCCTAACTCTTCGGGGAATACAGGCGTGATGGTATGTTATGTTAAGTAATGAATAACATTTCCTAGATATTTTATATTTTATGCTAATTCCTTTTAGCCTGTCGTAGGCAGTCTTAGAAGGATGCATATGGGACTTAGCCACGAGTGTGAGGCCATTAGTACGAGTAATGTCCATCAGTTCCTGAAGCATGCAGGCATCAGGGCCCAGGACATACGTGAATTTAATTAAGATTTTAGGTTTTTGGTGCTGGCGCCTCCACCATATTAGTAAACGGTGGTATTTAAATGAAGCATTGTTATCCATTCATGAAATATATTTGTATCCATTTATAATATAATAGACTATAATGTAATACAATAGAATTTATGACTAAGACATCATTGTTGGAAGAAAATTATTATCAAAGTTACCTAAACTAAATGGATTATCTCATAAAATCATGAACGTAGCATAAATGTCTAATATTTCCGAGATAAAATAAACACATAACTTTCATTGTTTAGAATAATGTCAAGAAATACGTTGGGATACAAAAGAAAATGCTAATAATGGACACTTTACAATGCTTTACATTCTCATGTAAAGTATTATTTATCATGAACTAGCTTTTGCCCGCGATTTCGTCCGCGTAAATGTCGATTATTGCTGGCGCAGGAGAATCCACGGAGTAAGAAGTAGCGTCTGGGTTTTTTTTCAGGTTCAAACTTATGCCGCACCAAATTTTATCAAAATCGTTTTAGTGCTTTAGTCGTGAAAGCGTAATAGACAGACAAACAGAGTTACTTTCGCATGTATGTATGTGTGTCTATTAGTATGGATTACGACTGACTTTAAATGTATTATTGGGGTAGGTTGCAGAAAATTAACCAATTTGTTCATAATGTGTATGTTGAAAATATGTAATTTTTTTAGCTTGTATGTAAAACCAGATTAAACAATGTTTTGTCTGTATTTTTTTATCCAAAGTCGACTTTTTAACGAAAGTCCTGAAAAAATTAAGACCTAGCTTAATTATTACTATTATTAGGGTTCCGTACCATAAAATGTGAAAACAGAACCATTCTATGTTAACTTTTGGTTCTTCTGTCTCTTAGGGCTTATGTCAAGACATAAGCCTATATACCGTTCAGTGTAAATTATTAATATAAGTCTGACATCGCTAATCCGCCTTGATCAAGCGTGGTGATCAATGCTCGTGCCTTCTCTGAATAAGAAGACGCCTTTGCCCTACTAAGGGATAGTATTAGGCCAGTACAATCCTATGAATTTGATGTGTCAATTTACCTAAGCCAATATAAGTTAGGATTTTATGCGGAAAAACGCTGCAATGTATGTGCTACTATGAATTATGCATTGCAAATGCGGATGAAAGCCCCAAGTAGAAACTGCAAGTGCAGTTTAGGCCATTTATTTGTTTGTAGCTTTACCGATCAAAATCCCGATATCGTGAAGAATATTTTACACAATCGGAATTTGTTTATTTATTTTTCTGATAATGTTATGTGATATTTATCTACTCTGCATCGTTTTCTTATCTGTGTTATTTGGGTGGCCTTTCCATTAATATTAAGAAAAACCTTTTAATTATAATAATAATATTATACGTTACGATTAAACGCTATTTCCTGTTAAAACGCTATGTAGAAAATAAAAACTAAATCAGTGATCCATTTAGTAATATTCTTAAATGCTTAAATTATGTGAAGTAATCGACTATAGACATATGTAGTTCCTACTCTTATATCTCCAAGTAATGAGTATGCTTCCAGTCTAGATAGTCTCCGGAACTATAGAAATAATTGAAACGAAATGGAAGTCGGAACAAAAGACCAACTTTTTCGGTCACGAAACACGGTAATCTTCTTATTTCTTTCAAAGTCAAAGTCACATTCTATTCTATCATTCATTTCAATTAGACAAAAGTGGCTTTTAACTATTATAAATAATAGTTAAAAGTAAAAAATAGTTATAAGAAAAACGAATTTAACCCAGTTGCCTCTTTCAAAAGGTAGTTTATCCTTTAATCCGATTTCTTCAATCTAATCTAAGATGATTTCCTAATACCTACCTCTAATGCGGATGACTGCCGGTTGACCTCTGCTTCCCTAACCGTTGACCTTTCCGCCGGCAAAAAACAGCTGCTTAATTATTATTTTTTACCCAAGATCAGCAAGAAAACTGCGGGTTTAAACGTCACCTGTTTAAATATAGGTCGTAGAGTACAAAAAATAAGGTTTTTTGTACTGACACATAAGACCAAAACGGTACAAAGATGGTACAAGGACCATTTCGTGATCAACGAGAAATATAATTATCAGCATTCCAATTTCATGATCGCACTGTTTTCGGTTTTCGTGATTCAGAATCATATTTTTAAAGATATCTTCCCGTTATCTGCCGCCGGTATCGCGCGTTTCGTGATTTTGTAAAATGCGTAACACGAGACTTCAAAACATAAAATAAATAGTGACAAATGTTTCGGAGAAAATGTGACAAACGTTGGTAAAAACGAGGTGCAAGTTTATTTGCCGAATAACTTGCTATAGTTCTGAAAACTATAGCCTCATTTATAATTTAGTAATTAGAACTTGTTAGGGTTTAAGATTAACTCGTACTTAATTGTTATGTAGTAATTTTTAAATTTAAATTCGTAAGAACCGGCATTTTTTCTTCATGCCCTAGGATTCATGTTTGAGCTTTATTTTACCTAGACTTAATACATTCATCAGAGAAAATAAAGTAAAAGTATTACGTAATATAAATAATGTCCTGCGGTCTGTTTGCCGCAGTCTTTTCATTTAATTATTTACCTACCTAATAGTTCGTAGCCTAAACTACGTCACCGGTGACGTAACAGGAAAAATGGACTACGCTGAGTAAACGAAACCATCATCTCATAATTACCGCATTACATCACATTTCTCCAAATAGTTGATTACTGTTACCCGCACCGTGAATTATTTACCGAGAAAAAAAACACAAAATAACCAAGTTGTTTACGCAAAAAATAAACACTCAGAAAACATCGGACCTATAATTTTTCATTGGAAAGAATCAATGGAGAAAGTGCGTGTTGTGATGCTAAAAAATAACGTTTCTAATTCCACAATAGACGTTCGTCGGCAAATTGAATTTTCTCCCAATTTGACAGCTGTCAGGTTGACAGTTCCGATTTTTTCTGAGCAAAGGCAACAAAGTGTTCTGCTTACCTTTAACAAGTCGCTGCAAAATAATCTCCTTGTGCTCGTGAGTGTGGGGCTCCCCGATCACCGCGAGCAAATAACATCCCGTTAGAGGGCTCGGTGGGGGCACAGAGGCAGAAACCTCCGTACCCAGAGACAAGGACCTGTCCTCGTCGTGGTCCATCGCCGACGGCGGCGCCGGCGCGACTGCCGACGGTTCGCCCAGGGCTAGCGTATGAATCGACCGCTCGGCACGAGAACTCCGATCGGAATGGATTGGAACGGCCTGTGAGGTAGACACTTGCGCGCGCAACGCTCCGCCATCGACCGCTGGATGTGCGCGACACGCAGACGCGTCGGCGACTCGACTCAACCCCAAAACCGTCTTTTCGTTCTAACTTAACATTTCTTTTATGTGAAAGATAGAGATGGAATATGTCGTAGGGCGTATACAGAAGCCGCTGTAGGTTTTTCAGCGCACACGTGATCTGCATTGCGTCTAAACAACCCGGCTAAATAACCTCGGACCGGTGGCTCAGCTGTTCGACAGAATGCCATGGTTGTTACAATCGATAATGATATAATCGGAATGACTTGACATTATGGCGTTTGGTCACTTTATTTTAAAGAAGGCTTTATTAATAGCCGGTTGCGGAGGCTCGGCTCCGGGCAATATGTCTGCGCAGGACTGCAGAGACATATCCCATTTGTTTTCCTGACATTTATCACTTTCCTACAACCAGCATGATTGTCAGCGGGCTTAGCAGGGTTGTTAATTTTTTTAACGTTGTTTTTTTTTCGTTTGCTGTTCCGGTTTTGTATGAAAATTAGATTATTTTTCAGTTTCTTTCTGTCTTCTATTTTCGACATTATGTTTTTGAGTTAGGAAATATTACATTAATTGTAAAAATAATCGCATATTGCTTTTAGAGACCCAATTCTGTTTTCAATTATAAATGATTGCTTTTTCGAGAGTATTTGATTTGATCACGTGTGTGTTCGTTTATTCTTGAATATTAATCATTATAAATTAATTTTGTCCTTTACAAAAATATGGAAAATGTAGGGACAGAATTATTAATCGGTCCTTAGATAGTTATTAGGTAAGCGTACCCTAAATAATTAAACTTTCTGAATTGTAACTTAAGTTTGGACGTTGCTTTTTTACGTTATATATGTATTTAAGTACTTAACTTACTTTTGACATAGACAATGTAATTTAAACATTAGTCCTTTGGTACTCATTTTCTTAAAAAAAAATGTTTGCCCAGCTTAGTGATAACTTGAATGTTTATCATTTAGTTAGGAACGAGAAAGCCAAGTTTTAAAGACACTTCAGAGAAATGTTAGAAATGGTCGTCTATAGTTCCAATATTTGTACATAAATACGTGAACACGTAACTTTGGACATAACTTCGTCCTCACTGCTTAATTTGTAGTACTTTGGGCGTATTATAATATAGTAGTTTTTATGCAAAATACATCATATCAACGTGTTAACCTGTATAATCATGTATAATGTATAATGTTTTACAAAAAAGTACAAAATACGCATGAAAACAAATTAGTACTTTTTTGTAAAATATATCTACATATATTTTACAAAAAAGTTATTTTAAAAGAGTAAGTACCTAATTTGTTTTCATGCGTATTTTGTACTTTTTTGTAAGGTGGAAATTAATTTCTTCTTTCGTGTATAATAATGACATTTAAAAGTGCCTTTTAATGGTAAAATTTAAATAAATAATTTGACTTTGGTAAACATTTTTCGGCTTGTAAGTTTAATAATTAAGATAGACATAATAAATATGAAACCAACCTTGCAAATCAATCCTTCAATGAATTCATTATTGAGAAAAATCACTGATTCGCCTCAAGTCAGCAATATTGAGAAGATGCAACATAAATATCTTGACTCATACTTTCACTATCGGCGCCGGCGCATTGAATCATCAACCGTATTGTTCCTACTGCTCCGATTGCCTACATACGGAGAAAATGTTCAGTTGTTAATCAGCATAGTAATATCAATGAATGGGAGTGTTTTGTTTACATAGAAATAATTATAATATTTACTACAAGATTTGAAAATAATTATGTAAGTAGTTATGTTTGGAACATTAGCATCAAAAGTCAAAATATTGAGTGAATTTGTGAGGGACACATTGTTAAAGTTTTATCAATGCTCATTTAATTTTATTTTACATATTCTGGTCCTTAGATACGAAAAGACCATCTATCCCTCCACAAAGGCAAGTAAATGATAATGTTATCTATAATTATTAGTCAGTGTCGTAGTGGTAATACCGTTTGTTACAACGGTTAATACTGGAGACCCACGTTCGGCAGCGGACAGTTACGAGCTGATATGATTAATGATACAATCTTAGGAGCTGTCCTTCCAAATAATATGTCAACCCTTTTCCAAATTACAACCTGTAGACATATTTTCTGCAAGTTGATTTGATAATCTTACGTAAAATAATTATTTATTCCTGTTTTCTTCAATGGAAAACATAATAATATTGAGGCTTAGGTTCTGATGGCTCAGTGGTTAAGATGCCCATGCATGAGGTTGTGGGCTTCTTATCAGGCAAGTATTAATGTGACGTTTTCAGCTCATTTTAAGTTTTTTAGACATCACTGACATCGGTGAAGGAAAATGTCGTAAGAAAACCATGACTTATTCTACAAACAACGTCGTGGCCAAAAGCTAGTATTAAGTAAATATATACCAAAAACCAGATTTCTTTCTCAGTTTAATTCTTAAAATATTTTATAATTGTTTCAACAAAACTACCCACCCTGTAACTTTTCTTACTAAAAACTAGTAATTTCGACTGAAGTTAATTATACAACTTTTACTGAACCAAGCAATTTACGCGACGAATTTTTTCAGTAGGTACTCGTCTACATTTAATTTTTTCATAATATTTCATCGTCACTGTGAAATTCATCGGACTCTCGAGTGTTCAATGCTAAGTGATTGGTTTATAAGTACTCTACTTGGTAGCACTTTAATTCAATTTAAATAATTATTTTAATATACCTTAATTACGCTTTTGGAGAAACTATATTTATCGGGCGTACAGAAGTTGTATTCTTTTAGTTTGGAAGTTGGTGGTGTGACACTCCCGTACCTCGGAAAGTACGTAAAGCCGTTGGTCCCAGCTGTCATTCGTAGATCTTTGACAGTCGTTACGGATAGTCAGAAGCCAGGAAGTCTGACAACCAGTCTAACTAAGAGGTATCGTGTCGCCCAGTAACAGGGTTATGGATGTTAGATAGGCAGTCGCTTCATGTATAACAATGATTCAGCTGCATCCGGTTATACTGGAAGCCGACCCCAACATAGTTGGGATAAGGCTAAGCAGGTGATGATGATACGGAGTGGAAGGTACGTTGTAAAGAAAACTTTTACCATGAAATCCGTTCAAAATTCTAGACAATCCATCGGTATTCGTTAGTTATTCAAATGACAATCATCTGTTTTATACATTTTGACCTAGTGGGTGTTGCAGTTTTGTATGGAACAACTGATTTTTCAGCTGATCCCTGGTTCGCCAATTTATTTTCATTTTTGAAAAAATAACAAGTAACACAGAAGTTTATGATAACATTCTACAAAGCAGCTCAGTAATTCGGGGCACACTCTATTCTTATCAGTGCCTTTGTAATCCGTGAGTGCATCATTAAGTACACTCTTGATAACGTAATGATAATCTCAGTAATAAGAGTACGTGACGTCATGCGCACACCTATTTTATTCTGTTCAAAATGAATAAGAAGGCACCTTTCTATTTCATATTGTGATATTCATTCAATAACATAGCCGTTAATTACTCAAACGGGCCATCTAACTAAGGAACATTAAGCAAAAAATATTGCTTGGAGACGATTTTTATTTTTGGTGTGAAAAATCTCTGATTAATTGTAGTTCATAATGTAACACACGTAAAACATTATGCTTACGCCTGCAGGCAACTCTACAGGGGTCGTTGGGGTGTTTAAAGTTTAGTTACAATATTTAAAACTGCCTCGTTGGCCTAGTGGTCCTAAGCACGACTACTACGCTAGAGGTCTTGGGTTCGATTCCCAGGCCGAGCAAAAAGTGTTATTGGGTTTTTCTATGAAATTCTCAGCAGCAGTTCGGAGTTAGGATTTGTGCCCGGTTAATGGCAATAGGCTCGCCCCCTATTACATGGGACCTTGACACACCGGCGAACTGTGAGTGTACAGTGTACACCCAGTGTGTCAATGACAGAGAGTGTGTACCTCTGCCTAACCCTTCGGGGAATACAGGCGTGATATAGGTTTTGTTTTATTTAAAACTGGTTTTAAAATTTGAACTTCGACATTTAATATCTTTGTAACTAACAGGTTCCCAAGTTGAAATCCCAATGATTTGAAAAATTTGTAATCTTTCTCTTTTAAGGACGGGAAATCATTAAGTGACTTCTTCCGCTCCGGGTGGAGCGGAAGGGAGTGTCAGACTCTTACTGACTAAAAAACCCAACCGTGTTCCTCCTAATGACTTTTACGTTCTAGGGCCGCGGTGACTCTTTCGAACAAATTCCGAAACCCTGGAAAAACATGTGACCTACGGCTCCGATAAATATCTCAAATTTTTCATTTCCCGTAGGATAAATTCGGACTTTGGGTTAATTCTAAAGTCTTCACAGACGAAGTCGTGGGTAGAAGTTCTTTCCTATCTCTACACAATATATAACAAAGTCGCTTCCCACTGTCTGTCCCTCTGTACGCTTAGATATTTTAAACTACGCAACGGATTTTGAGGAAGACCCTAGATGCTGGTCGCTTACAAGCGGTCCTTTTGGAAATCAATGGGCAGGCCTATGTACAGCAGTAGACGTCCTACGGCTGTTGTAATGAAGAACGAAGTTTGATGCGTTTTCATGTAGCTAGTTTTTAATAAATATAAAAAAGGCAATCTAACACCATTGTATTCTTATTGTCACCTATCTTCTATCAAATCACCATCCACTTATATCAGACTATTTATCGAGCGTTGGTTTGCTTATCTCCCTATAACTCAGTTGCCCCAACCTCCAGGGTTCTTGGCTGCCGGCCAGTTCATCTGTCATGCTGACCTATAAACAGTTCTGTACAGCCAGTATTTTGATAAGTCATCTTGTAGTTCGATGACTTTGTAGTTGGCCGGGTCAAGATTTTGTTGAGTAAGTTTCGGTGAAGAATGGAAGTTTTTGTTTTCGTCTAGGGAATCGGATGTCTGAAAACTTGGAACTCTTAAACATTATTGTATGTGATTACCTATGTTTAAGTGTCTTTACTTGAGAATTATAGAAAGTTTTTTATTTTATCGTAACCGACGACGGCATAGCTAGGCTAGCCGGCTAGGCATTTCTCCTGTATCATAATACTAGCTTCCGCTCGCGACTTCGTCCGCTTCAAAGTTAATATATTATCCCGCGGGAACCGTACATTTTTTCAGGATAAAAAGTAACCTTTGTATTATTACCTATATTAGTGCTAAATTTCATCCAGATCCGTACAACCGCTTAAGCGTGACAAACAGCAAAGAGTAACAAACATCCATCTATCCTCACAAACTTTCGTGTTTATAATATTAGTAGGATAGGACAGTATGTGTGTTTATAAACATATAAAATTACATACTCAAACAAGCCAAACCCTGGACCCACAGCCTATAAAAAAAAAATATCTGTTCAGAAATCGAAATCGCGACAAGCAACGCAGCAGCCAATCAATCAGCCACTACACCAATCACGTCGGCTGATGCAGAAAGAGTTGCAGGAGATGCAGCCGAATGGTAAGGCTGCTCAGAACAAACAAACGTATATTGCCGAAACTGTGCTATGCTAAACTACGCTAAATGATTATGTATGATTCGCGACTGAATACGAATGCGCCCGGTATGCTGTCCGAATATGCAGTGATGTCGAGTATTGTGCTAGATCAACAAAACGTGTTCGATCATAATTATTGCATCGAACAACAGTTCTTGTTTATTTCCTCTTTGTAAACTTACAATGCAAAAGTCGCAGTCGGGGTGATTCTGAATGTGATGTGGGACAGCTTTTAGCACAATCCGTTCAGCCGGTTAAACTTGAAAGAGTATTAAACATCCATACATCCATCGTCACAAAATTTTGCACATTTCCATATTTTGTAGTAATATTTTAATAATAGTAGCTTTTCATTTAAAATATTTTACACAAGCATCAAAACCTCGATCCTAACTCCAGAATGCCAATCACTAGCCACTACGTCGATAGCCGATAATCCTTTAAATCTTCCCGCGGGTGCTGCGTGGGCGTGATAAGCGATCAGAAGATTAGTACGGCCTAAACTACGGCATAGACGTACGTAGAAGGTAGTCTGCAATAAAATTGGTGTTAATATATTTATGATAAGATTTGAAACAAAACAGACATAACTAACCACGATTCTTAATTTTGTTCTCATGATATCATCAGGGCGAAAATGTTCTACGGATATCCAGATATTCATACTTTAAAAATGCGAAAGTAATTCTGTCTGTCTGTTACACTTTTACGAATAAACCCCTGAACCGATGTTGATGAAATGTGGTGCGCAATAAGTTTGAATCCCAAGAAAGGACGTAGGCTACTTTTTATTCTGCGATTTTGTCTGCGTACGCGATAACTGACATTTACGAGGGCAAAAGGTAGTACTCCTATACATATATCGCCCCGATGATAATATCGCTCATATGTGGTAATGCCTTAATATTAAACCATTATACTAAGTTTCCGCCTAGTACTAGTAAAAAGGGACATTAGTCCCTTTGTAACGACTTTCACAAATCCTCTTAGTTCACCTGATCAAAAGTGATTGTCAAGGTGATCAAAGGTTACGAATAATTCCACTTCATCAACCCACCAGAGACATCACCTAGGTACAAACGGTGGATAAATATTTTTTTAATGTTACCTACTCCGCACTAATATTTTTTGCAGTATCGTGGGTGCGTTTACAAACATATAAATTCACATACAAAAACAGCCAGACCCAAAACAATTATCTATAGGCCATACGAATATTTGTTTCATGCCAAACACGCATAGCAGCTAAATCGCTCAGCCACTGTCAACCGTGTCGTCAGAATAAGGTTGCCCAATTGGAGATCGAATTTTTGTCAGAGAGAATGGAACATATGAATTCTAACATACCAACGCACACGTCCTGCAACAAGTCAGTCCCCGAAACTATGGATCTATTGAACAGGCCGATAATAATCGGTCCTGCTAAAAGTCGGATATAGGCGGAGAAAATAATACACATAACCATTTCCTAAATAACCCTAACTAACCGACTGTAAGGGACAGAATGACAAATACCACCTTTTTACCTAACAGAAACCTCACTGATGTACCAAGTTTAATATCACTTAGCTCCACAAAAACGGCGTAAATACGAGCATAACCATTAACGCTCCGAGAGAGTTTGGTCGCAAAAACTTGGCTTCTATTACACTGGTCGTGTGACACTTGAAGACCACGGTCCACGCCTCTAATCCTGTCGGTGACATGTCGACAAAAAATATCAAGCCGCGGAACTATTAAGGTCGCAAGTACTGTATGGAGAGGTACTATGAGTGTGATAACTCGTGAGACAGACACAGGAGTGACTTTCGCGTGTGACTACCAGAAATTTTGATCAAACTCTTTTGAGGATATTGTGGTAGGCAATTCTTGGAAAAAATTTTAAGAAGAGCTCGCTTGTTGTCAATAAAACAAACAAACTCCAAATATTAATATGTAATTGACTTTTCAGTATTACCGGGTTTTAAAAAAAATTATACAGGCTGCTCGATTCTGGCCAAACAAAGTTTAATAACAATAAATCGACACGAAAAGAAGAAAAACAGTTATAAAACAGTTGTTTTTGTTCGAAATTTAAACTTACCAAAAGTAACCAGAATCACATATATTTATAGTCAACGAAGATATAATGCTGTTTACTGATTGGCCATTGAAGTAAGAAAGGGTAGGCGTAGGTACTTCCAATAATAGTAACATATACTTCACAAGAAGCCCTAAGTTATAAAGATGGTGTCTAACTCGTGAGCCAGCCATGCGTGTAGTCTCAGAGCTATTGATATAGCCACGTATTTGCGTCAATAAACGCCAGGACGCAATAAAATGAAAACTTTTATCCAGTGGAAACTTTTCATGTAAAATAAATGGTGAAAATATGTAGTTTGGAAAGAAAACGTTTACCAAGCGACACACTAGGTCATGTTTTATATCCTACCTTATTAGGTACTAGCTTCCCCCCGCGACTTCGTTAGCGTATACTTTAAAAATGAGCATTTGTCCTAAATTATCCCATGGGAACACAAAAATGGGACAAAAAGTAGCCTATGATATACCAGACTATAATCTAAATATGTCCCAAAGTTCATCCAGATCCGTTCAGCAATCGTGGCGTAATTAAGTGAAAAACATCCATCCATCTTTAAATAAGTAGTCTAACATATATAAAATGTGATTATACACATACCATCACGCCTGTATTCCATGAAGGGTTAGGCAGAGGTGTACCAATGTACACCCACAGTTCGCCGGTATGTTTATATCCCATGTAATAGGGTGCGAGCCTATTGCCACACCGCGCACAAATCCTAACTCCGAGCTGCTACTGAGAATTTCGTTCAAAAACTCAATAACATTTTGCTCGACCAGGGAATCGAACCCAAGATCTCTAGCGTAGCAGTCGCGCTTAAGCTAACGAGGCAATAGGATTTAAAATTTTAGACGATATCAAATTTAAACAGTGCAAAAGCTAATCTTTTTAAACAAACATAGAAGTAGGACTTCGGATACTAGCAGCTCCTAAATCAAATTGAACCAATCGACCTAGCTCCGCGTTTAGCACTAATAGTATTACATAGGCATATACAGACACTTCCAGGTCACCGCTCGAGGTACACTACACAAAAGAGTTAGGTGTACAGGCAAAAATATTCCTCTTTCCACTACGTTGTCAATGGTGCCAATTTTGTTGTGCTTGATTAAGGCTAGTGGTATCCTTTACTCTCTTATGAAACAAGAAAGACACGGATATCATAAATAGCAATTATCTTTAGTCGATGAAGAAGAGAATGGGCACTAAACTTTTTTTTATTAACTTTATATTTTTTTACACCGAAGACACGCCTTGCCAAGCGATATCAAAAACTCAACTACCATACAAGTATTAGGTACATTAAATAAATAATTTTAATGACAATGTACGAAATTACGTGAGACAAGAGTTCCAGGAAGGACTTGGTCTTTGCTTAGCAGAAAAAGCTTAAAACGGTAAAACTATGTCATGATTGCAGTCGAGTTTTGCAAATTATCCACCTGAATACTTATTGGTTTTGTTGACTGTACCTATCTAGTTATTTCAAACTAGCGTGTCGCGAATACCGTGTACGTTGACCTCTAACTATTAATGATAAATAAAATATCTATAAACAATTTTAATTGGAAAGTATGAGTATTGTTTTCGATAACTGAGAATTATTTTGTTTTCAACCTTGTTTTAGGTAGAAAGATGGGCAAAAGTGTGTGACTCAGTCATAGGTATTCTAGATTGGTTGTATTACCCAATTTGTAACCGTCCGCATGGTTTTTTCCACAGAACACGTTTAAATAAAAAAGCAAGGGGATCTCTTCAGCTTCATTATTAGTCTAGATAAACTCTTACTACTATTATAAACGCGAATGTTTGTGAGGATGGATGGATGTTTGTTACTCTTTCACGCTTCAACGACTGAACGGAATTAGCTTAAACTTGATACACATATAATTGAATTAACACATAAGGCTTTATGCTGTTTTTGTTTTACCGTAGGGAAACTTAGATTTTGGCTTAAGTCTGAAGTTTACGAAGCCGAAGACGCGGGCAGAAGCTAGTTTTTAAATTAAGTCGTCATTCAACTCATCCCAATATCCATCAGATAGGTACATCTATCTTTTAACTTTTCAAAAGCAGATTAAAATTCACGTCACTTCTCGTTATATCAACACCCCACTGTGGCAGAGAATCGTGAAAATTTACAAGTACTTGTCACAATGCCGCTGAGACGGAGACATTTTGAATCTCATTATTCTCACTGAAAACTAGAAACTACGTAGGTAGCGACTTATTAAAATGTAGGGAGTTGACTGATATTGTACTGTAGATTACTACACACATATATTAATATGTATTTGTGTGGATATGTATGTGTGTTCATATAAATACTAGCCTATTATTGTTGCAGGGCAAAGGCGTCTTCTCATACACAGACGGCGCGATTATTGATCGCCATGATTACTCAAGGTGAATTCCAGAATTATATTTATTACAAACCCAGTTTTCCTCGCGACGTTTTGCTTCACTGATGTCAGTGATATCAAATATAAACTTAGAAAGCACTTACCTACTTCAATACCTACTAATATGAAAAAAAAAACTGAAGCGACTTTTTATTTGTTTAAACAATATTAAATGTTGTATGTGATAGCCAGAATAAAAATAATAAAACACTAAATTAAACATTTTTGGTAACCCCCAACAGAAGAAAAAAATCACAACTGTAGCTAACAAAAGAGCTGATAACTATGAAACCGCTGAACCGTTTTCCATGAAAGAAAGCTAAGAACACTTCCGGCTAATTAACCTTTCAAATACAAAAAACAAAATCGGTTCATGCGTTCGGGAGCTACGATACAGTTAGACACACACACAAACACACACACTCACACACACACACAGAGACACGTCAAACTTATAACACCCCGTCGTTTTTGCGTCGGAGGTTAAAAACATCATGCTACGACCTACGTAAGTGGAGCAGTAACCACAGCGTAATGTCATGCCGGTGAAAAATACCACGATGACAAAGTCGCTGTCAGAAACTAGTAGAAAATAAAAAAACTCACATTATTATTTGAAAAAGAACTCAAAACACTAGTTTTCACGCACACCTGCCAAAATAACTCTGACCCGTTTCCATTACCATTCGCCTCCAATCAACATCAAACTGCATTGATCACAATTAACTTAAATATTGGAAAAAGTCAATTTAAATCTGTTTCATAATACTCCCGCGCTGTCATCCGAATAATAAACGAGCACAGATAACGGATCGCATATTTTCATCGGCTTAACTATTATTCTTTTTAATCTGTGGTGGTGGCACAGATAATTAAACACGCGTTACGGCTGAGCACCGATGCGAATATGGAAATTCGCGCTCTTGACTGCCTCTACAAGTTTGCCTAACGAGGTTGGGATTGCGGTAGGCCCGGTCGGGGCGGACTAGAAGAGAAAATAATATTTACTCAGTTGTATTTGGAAAAGACACAAATTCTAAATTCACCAGAGTCAGGATGTCATGACTATTAAAGTGAGTATTTTTTTGTGCCGACAACCGTAATTTTCTTGTGTTTGTATCTTTTAAAGTCAGTCAGCTGTAATGAAGGGGTTTCCTCGGCAATTGATGACATTAAACTCCTTGGAAATATCTCTTTTCCAGTTTCTCATTTGCTGTTTTCTAGTCGATGTTTATGTGTAGGGAATGCGTTCTAATTACACTTTTTTACAGGTAAACGCGTTTTAGCAAATTTATATTCAGCTTACAATGTAGGTACTCTACGTTATCAGTTGAATATCATCTGGCGGGTTATTATTATTTTACCGCATTTTATAAATGTAGTACGCTAGAAATTAATTTAAACGTTATGGAAAGTAATATAAGCACGATAATGATATAGCAATGAAAAATATAATTATTCAGCTCCAATCAATCAACAAGCATGATTACACTAATTATTATGTGCACAATTTCGCAATGATGTGGGCACTGAACATCCAAAACATACATAGTCATCCGTAAACATCCAACAATCAAATTAGTGCTTCCATTTGATTTCGCCTCATCATACTCGGCTTTGGAGTTCAATTCGATATGTATAATATTCTGGGTTACTCATTTGAAAATTCACGCTTCTCGTATTGGATATGAATTAATTATTATCGATTTGAACGCTTTATTGGGGTGAATATATTTGTCACTGTATATTTTGGTAGTGTTTCGTTTGCATAGAGATTCGGAGTGGCATTCTAGGCATTATTAACAAAGTAGCACTTTTGAATATTATTTTGTAGGTAATATTAATATATATAACTTAACATGCATCCACGAATCCATTATGATGATATAGTTGTCCCAGCCAACTGCCTAGTTAGACTAGTGGTCCTAAGCGCGACTGCTAAGCTAGAGGTCTTGGGTTCGATTCCCAAGTCGAGCAAAAATTTTTATTGGGTTTTTCTATAAAATTTGCAGTAGCAGCTCGGAGTTAGGATTTGTGCCCGGTTAATGGCAATAGGCTCGCCCTTTATTACATGGGACCTAAACATACTGGCGAACTGTGGGTAATCATTGTTACACCTCTGACTAACCCTTCGGGGAATACAGGCGTAATGGATGGTTCTCGCAGTGGCTGATGTATTAGCTGCAGCGCTAAGTACCGCGGGTTCGATTGCCGCACGGAACAAATATTTGTATGGCCTAAACAAACAACCGACTACCATAAACAACGTTGTTTGTTTATGTGTTTGTAAATAACACACCGGGGAAACACGACACAGATGGTAAGAGGCAACGTTTTTGTTTAAAAAATATTAGGCAATACTGGGCAATCTGCCTTCACTATTCCTTCCAAATCTTTCCGTATATTATCTCCTACTAATCTCTACACTTTGTGCTGCGAAAGTTTGGATTCAAAGTCAAACTCCTACACGCTAGATGGATACTTTTGTTGTTCTTCAAATATTTAGTTATTTATTTATTAAAACTTTTTGCACATAATGTAAATAATACACTGTACAAAGGCGGACTTAATGCCTTTGGCATTTTCTACCAGTCAACCTTAGGGTGATGCAGAGACAAAACATAGTAGGTGCAAGAAACAGAAAGTTTCCAGGAATAAAATATAATAAATACATGTATACATACATACAAACAAAATATACAGAGTAGAGAAAGCAAAAACATACATAGGTGGAGAAATATAAGAAACTCACTCACTTAACTTATTCATACGCGACAAAAATATTGGCCTATCTATTTGGTTAGTTACCTGTCAGTCCCTAGCATGATGACACCTCACTTCACGCTCACCATCAT
This sequence comes from Caradrina kadenii, assembly GCA_947462355.1. Taxonomy (NCBI): domain Eukaryota; kingdom Metazoa; phylum Arthropoda; class Insecta; order Lepidoptera; family Noctuidae; genus Caradrina; species Caradrina kadenii. Next base: position 13,712,712 of record OX381686.1, on the reverse strand, counting down.
CATATCAGCAGTAGGACGTCTACTGCTGGACATAGGCTATAGATTTCCAAAAGGACCGTTCTGAAGCGGCCTGCATCCAGCGCCTTCACATACCATCACGCCTGTATTCCCCGAAGGGTTAGGCAGAGCTATACCAATATACACCCACACTTCGCCGGTATGTTTAGGTCCCATGTAATAGGGGGTGAGCCTATTGCCATCAACCGGGCACAAAACCTAACTCAAAGCTGCCACTGAGAATTTCATAGAAAAACACAATAACACTTTTTGCTCGACCTGGGAATCAAACCCAAGATGTCTAGCGTAGCACGCGCTTAGGACCACTAGGTTAACGACGCAATCCAGCACCTTCCTGTGGTCTTAATCAGGTCGCCCGTCCACCTCAAGCTCACTTCACGTAAATTTACAGTTCGCAGTTCCCGCTCACATCAATTTGGATCTACCTAAAATGCATCACGTCACTCCAAGTAATACAATTGCAGCATTTATGTACCAGGGTTGCACAACCCTCTTGAAACGAAACTATTTTCATACAATACATTTTACTTTGTAGGGTTCAGTACGGGAAGGGTGCCAAAGAGACCCTGTTACTTATCCTCCGCCGCTCATCACTCCGTCTGTCTGTAAGATGGCTGTATATCGTGAACTGTAAAGGGAAAAAGGTTGAAATTTTTCCAGATTGTGTGTTCTGGTTTGAAGGGTATGGATGCCGGTGTAATTACAGGCACTTGAGACATTTTAACTTTGTCTCTGGATAGCAGGACATTCGATAGATCTCTGGTAATGGAGGCATGTATCTTTATAGGCAGCGGTGTCCACTTATCATCAGGTGGGACGTCGGATAGTTTGCCATCCAATGAAAAAAACAAGTTAAAATTCAAAGGGTATCCACAAGAAACGTTATTTGTATGTAGTGTTAAATATTGTTCAGTGGTGGTGGTGCGGAACCATTAGTGAGCGAGGCCTTCTAGCGCTTGGCAGGTTTTTTACATTTGCAGACGTTTTCAGTACTGTGTAGAGTTTATTTCCTTGGGGAGTGCATTCATTGTGTAAAAAGAATTTTGTTTCATCAAGGGAGGGGGCATTGTGACATTTGCAGGGTAAAGGTCAAACAACCGTTCAATCACTTATTTTTACATACATACAATCACGCCTGTATTCCTCGAAGGGTTAGGCAGCGGCACCCTTAGTTCGCAGGAATGTTTAGGTCTCATGTAATAGGAGGTGAGCCTATTGCCATTGACCGGGAACAAATCGTAACTCCGAGCTGCCACTGTGAATTTCATAGAAAACCCAAAAATACTTTGCTCGACCTGAGAATCGAACCCAAGACCTCTAGCGTAGCAGTCGCGCTTAGGACCACTAGGTTAACGAGGCAGTTATGAAAAAAAATGAAGTAAAGCCATTTATAAAACCGACCGCACGAATCGTCCATATTGACGTTTGTTACAATGCCATCGTTGTGACATCAACAGTTCAAGGTAGGACAACACCACAGACCGTAAAATTGAAGATAAAAAACTACTTACCAAAAACAAAAATAGAAATCGTTCCCTTTAAAAAAGAGGCTTTTGACATGAAACCTGGCTGCTTTACTTGCGTGTCTATGTAAAGAACAAAAATAATAAGGAACGAGTTTTGGTGTAGTTATACTATGAATAAGGAGAATAATACCATGGTATTACTGTCCCACTGCTGGGCGAAAGCCTCTTCTCATACAGAGAAGACATGAGAATTGATCATCACCCTTGCTTCAGCAGACAATCATTCATCATCATCATCATATCAGCAGTAGGACGTCCACTGCTGGACATAGGCCTCCCCCACAGATTTCCAAAAGGACCGGTTGGAAGCGGCCTGCATCCCGCGGTCTTAATCAGGTCGTCGGTCCATCTCAAACAACACACAAATCGCAAATTATCACAACCATTGTGGAATAAAATAAAAAAGAAATTAAACAGTAACACAATATTCGGTTTGAACTACAGAACTCAAACATCGAAATAACTTTTTCTACTTAGCCTTTTCCCAACTATGTTGGGGTCGGCTTCCAGTCCAACCGGATACAGCTGAATACCAGTGTTTTACATGGAGCGACTGCCTATCTGACCTCCACAACCCAGTTATTGGGTAACACGATACCTCTTGGTTAGACTGGTTGTCAGACTTCTTAGCTTCTGACAATCCGTAACGACTGTCAAAGATCTACGTATGACAGCCGGGACCAACGGCTTTACGTGCTTTCCGAGACACGGGGGTGTCACACCACCAACTTCCAACCTCCGGGGTGCTACTGAGCAAGTCCTAATGGAAAAATCCAATAACACTTTTTGCCCGACCTGGGAATCGAACCCGGGACCCCACGCTTATCAGTCGCGCTTGCGACCACGAGACCAACGGGGGAGCAAACCTCGAAATAACTAATAAATTAAAATATCTAAAGCAAATAAAAGACTACTAACATATTATTTAATTACAGAAAATCTTAACACCACTAACATAACTTCAATCTTCTCCTCTGAAACAGAAACAAGCCTAAAATAATAAAAGAAATATAAATTACAACCAAAAACAAACTAAAACAATCGTTCCCATATAAAGAGCCCAATTAACTTACACCGCGCCAAGTCGCCATTCCAAGCGCCTTCCAAATTTGAATTTGTATAACCACAGATTATGAAATAAAACAGACATGACCGGTTGTATGGCCGTTTCATACAGGAAGAACATCGGGGGGAAACGAGAGCCGGATATAGCGATGTTCTTGAATATGAGAGTAACATTGGATGGGAAACAGAAAGCGAATGTTTTGGTTTTTTGTATTGCGAAATATTTTGTTACTTGACAAATGAAATTCGCTTCAGTAGATTTGAAATCTTACTTACATATTTTTAAATTTAAAATAGGAATTTAATTTATTTATTAAAACAGTACTTATGGCAACCTAGATAAATAAAAAAACATAATAATAATAATGATTCTAAAATCGTAGTAGTCAAAGCTCCGTCAGATCTCTTAAGTTTCTTATCTAAGGCACATAACCCGTCCGATTTACGGAGGTAGTCGTATTCCTCCGTCCGTAATGGCCAGTGCGTGCAAGCGGCCGCGGTCGCGATCGATCGCCCGTCGCAGTGCGGCAACACGCGATTTTCTCAACAGCTGATTTCCAAACACGCTCATTGGCCGGCTTATGAGCCACCGCCATTAAAATGCAATTTGTGGTGTATTCTAATTTTTTGAATTTTTCACTGCGCGAGGAATTGATGTGTTCGATTTTTGAATAGATTTTTTTTTATTGTTGTTTGACGTATCGATAAATATTTTTCCTGTATTTTTCTTCCACAGAGCAACCATTATTAAAACTAAACCTCTTCTTTACGCTATGTCTAACTTGGCAAGTTCAGTGACCAAGTTAACGCGCCAAGACAACTAAATTAATGTTTCCACTTAGCAGATTCTGTTACCCAATTAATTTAACCGTCCACATGATACTCAGAACAATACTTCTAAAACTTTTAAAATAGTTAGGTACTCAGTTTTGTGGCTACACTACTGGCCATTTATATAAAAAGATAGAAAGATTTCGATAATAAATGATAATCAGAGAACTATGTATAAAATTCTGTCAGGTATGTTTATTGCATTTGAAAAACCTTCGTTCGCCCTGTTAACTGTGATTTAAAAATAGATGAAAAGAGTGAAATGCGTAATTCAACAAAACTCGCTTGCAACGGAATTCTAAAGAAACGAAATGTGTGTTTTGAAGTGGTTTTATTTCAATGCGTCGCTCACAATTTTCCCTCCACAAACACTTTCATTCGTACACTAGAACGCTGTTTCATGTGTATTTTTAGTCACACTAATTATAAATGGAAAGATTCATCATTTTCTTTTTATCGGTGATGGAAAACATCGTGAGGAAGTACGACAGTTTTTTTTTTTTTTGGTGGGTGTGAAATCATTAAATAACTTCGCCCGCCCTGGGCGGGGCGGGAGGGAGTGTCAGACTTTTACTGACTAAAACCTACCCATGTTCCTTCTTGTGCCCTTTGCGTTCCGGGGGCGCGGTATCTCTTACGAACAACCCGCAGCCCCGGCACGAAGTACGACAGTAGACTTATAATTACGTCGCTAATCCGCCCTGAGCAAGCGTGGTGATCTGTGCTCCTGCCTTCGTCATATGAAAAGAACCCTTTACCCTGCAAATAATTTTATTTATAGTTTATTTACTAATTCATTTACCCACTAGCAATTGCCCGTGACTTCGTTTGCATAAACTTAACAACAGCCAGTCTGCATAAACTTAGAAAAAAAACCAAAGAGTACCTATGGAGTTCTGTGCCCATTCTTCTCCATTCGAAACTACCTTTTGGAAGCGAGAACTAAACTCAATACTTTTTCCTGCATACCTATAACGTTTATAAGTGCTTGACTTTGATTTTGTAAAAAAAACTTTCAGCATATTTGCGGTAGGAAATCTACCCTGAAATAAATCTCCTTGGCTTAACCTTGTCTCAAATTCACATTAATATGTCTGAAGAGTAAGCCTAACGTTCCAAGGGGACAATAGTCTCCAGACCAATTTTGGTCACGGCGGCTAATTTAGTCTCTAAGTACGCAGGAGATATTATAGTGCACAAGTATGTGCGCAACACACAGGTGCACTCCCTTTTCCCTAACTCTCATATGCCAATGAGTGTAGGACCAACGGCATTACATGCTTTTTGAAACACAAGGGTGTCACACCACCAACTTCCAAACCTCGGGCTGCTACTGAGAAAATTCGTGATAGAAAAACTCAATAATGGAACCCAGGACCCCATGGCCCACAACGGGGCAGTCTTACCTGTGTACCTCATCACTGGACTATTACTTTTCCAGTCAAACACAGATGTAGTGCGTAGCTGGTAATGTTGCCAAGGTAACACACTCAATCGAGTGAAAAGGTTAATGGTTCTCGTTAATTTATAGTTCGATAATACAGTTTTTGTTCAATTGGTACTTTGTGGTGAGTCGGTTGGAAATCAGGCTGACGTCGGTATCGGCACATATATTTACGACGCCTTGTAGAATAAAAACGTATTAAATGTCCATAGATTTTCAAGCTCTCGTGGTATAGTCGGTGGGTGGCTACGGAGTTTTATCTTTTTCTTAAATATATATAGTAAGTACCGACTTAGTCTAAGTTCTTCTATACCTTCAGTTTTTTTTTCAAAATCAGTCTAGCCGTTTCGGAGAATATCTGAACAAACAGACAAACAAACATATCTTTTTCGTGTAGGTACCGTGCAATCAATAAATTATTAATTTTGATAAAATTGTTAATTTGACATTACAAATAGACGCTTTAATCTTATTAATTTGTAAAGATTAATAAATAAATAAAAAAAAATACCCCACTAATTATAATTACTTATTCATTTATAAAAAAACGTTCATAACACTAGTAACCTTTTAGATTGTCAACCAATAACTGGAACCTAACCCTTAAATGCTAATGACATCATCCGCTATCTCACACAAGCGCTCCAATTTTTATCCCTAAAGGCAAAATCCCTCAGAATAAATGCTAACGTTTCCTATTCAACTTAACGACTATCCTAAGTATATGGAACATTAAGGATTATTTACAGGTCTGTGACTTCACACACTGCGGCGAAAATCCAGAGGTATGTTGATGACATACATACATAAACTCTCGCCTTTTTCTCATGGGGGTAGGCAGAAACCACAGAACGCCACCTGCTACGATCTTCACATACTCCTTTCGCCTCGTCCGCAACACGGGCTACGGACCTTTCTGAAATGACCTTTCTGATGATTTCTTTGATTGCAGACTTTAGTTTAAGATAGACGAAAGTGTTGACTCTCAAAGGTTTTTTTTTTTGGTGCGTGGGAAATCTTCAAATAACTTCTCCCGCCTTGGGCGGGGCGGGAGGGAGTGTCAGACTTTTACTGACTAAAACCCACCCATGTTCCTTCTTGTGCCCTTTGCGTTCCGGGGGCGCGGTATCTCTTGCGAACAACCCGCAGCCCCGGCAAGCATCGGCCCTTAGTGGCCCCTTCCTTTTGCTGACATCTCTTTGAGGAACACGAACGCGCCGTCGGCACGGCCTGTCGTTATGCAACGTAAGGACGGTGAGCTACCCATTGCTCACCGTCCACAGGCAAGCTATACTATGTCTAATGTGCCGTGTGTGTTAGGAACCTCATCATTTTATTAAATTGATTTAAGCTTAGCTTAATTCAACAACTACAAGCTCTAGAAAGACTCGTTATATAGCCGCTAACTACGCATACTACCCATCAAACTACATAACAATGAAAAAAGAGGTATTCAAGCAATAATTATTGCTTGAAAACCTTTTTTTTTTTGGTAAAAAAAAACACTGTTTTTGACAGCAATGTAACGAACGAAAAATATTGTCCGTTAGCGTATAGATTAGTTATACAGTTTAAACTTGTTTCCGTAAAAAATAACTTTGAACTTTGACCTTTATCTGTAACCAAGAGGTTCTCAAGTATCACATTGATGGAAAGAACAAGTAACGTTGAGCTTCACTAAGTGTATTTTCACACCAAAAGAAAGAAAATCTTCCAAGTTTCATATTTCAGAAACAAACAAAACAGCCTGACTCAATTGATTTAAACCGCCATTCACGCCAACATAACACACCAACAATTTTCTTACGCCAATATAACCCAGCCAAAAGTTTAAAGCAAAATAAAGGATGAGCTAAATACTGCTAACTCAATACTTACGCACCATTACACACCGTCTCCCTCCATTGAACGTCGTAGCGTGAGGCACAGGCGTACTTATAATAATACTCTTTACAATAGATATGATGCTTTAAAATAATTATAATTAATATTGTATGTCGCGATGGCCTAGTAGTTTAAGCGCCAGCCTTTTATGTCAACGGGTGATCGCCATAAGGGTCATCCGAGGATACCGCACGATCTCGGGGGAGGCGGCGAGCCTCCTTGCCGGATTGCCGCCGTGGGATCTGGAGGCGCTGGTCCTCGCGCGCCTGTACGAGTGGCGCGTGGAGGTACTAGGCCGGGGGGAGAGTCCGCCACCGCGGCAAATTGCCGCTCGGCGGGCCGACCTCCGGCTCGATCTCATGGCGACATGGAGACAGCGACTGTCGCAACCTCGTGCTGGGCACGCCTTAATAGAGGCGGTAAGTCCCCTCTTTGAGGAGTGGCTGGAGAGGCGCCACGGCGCCCTCACCTACCGCCTGACGCAGGTCCTCACCGGACACGGGTGTTTCGGGAGGTTCCTGCACCTCATCGGGCGGGAGGAAACGTCCGGGTGTCACCATTGTGTGGATCGCCCCGAGGACACGGTGGAGCATACCGTGGCGGTATGCCCCGCTTGGGCGGAGCATCGCCGAGTCCTCGTGGAGGCCATCGGCGGCGGCGAACTCTCGCGTCCGGCCCTGGTGCAAGCCATGGTCCGGAGCGAGAGGGAATGGGATGCAGTCGCCTCCTTCTGCGAGGCAGTAATGCTTGAGAAGGAGGCGGCGGGACGGTTGAGACAGCGGTTCTCCCGTCCCAGCCGCCGCGGTAGACGCTCCGGACGTCGGGAGCCGCGAGACGACTCCCGGCCACCGTAGATACTGGCCTGTGGACGGTGAGCAATGGGTAGCTCACCGTCCTTACGTTGCATAACGACAGGCCGTGTCGACGGCGCGTTCGTGTTCCACGCGCGCCTCAAAGAGATGTCAGCAAAAGGAAGGGGCCACTGAGGGCCGATGCCTGCCGGGGCTGCGGGTTGTTCGCAAGAGATACCGCGCCCCCGGAACGCAAAGGGCACAAGAAGGAACATGGGTGGGTTTTAGTCAGTAAAAGTCTGACACTCCCTCCCGCCCCGCCCAGGGCGGGAGAAGTTATTTGATGATTTCCCACCCACCAAAAAAAAAAAAAAAAAAAAAAAAAAAAAAAAGCCTTTTATGTATGTGGTTGAGAGTTCGATTCTGAGCATGTATACCAATGTCACTTTGTCAATCTAAATAAATAAAATTGAAGTATCACTTTGGCATTTCAAAATAACGGATTTTTACAAAATAAATGTGAATTGGTCGTTTAAGCGATTTTTTTTTTGTATTTTTATCTGTCCGTCTGTTTATTCTGTCTTCGGGTTCAAAATGTTCAGTGACAGATTCTGATAGCTATTGTTATGAGGAGTAACTTAAGCTATTGTTATTTGAGAAAAAGAATTAGCGTTCCCCAAAAAAAAGTAAAGCCCTTTGATAACCAACATTCACACGAACATAAGCTGGTTCATAATGTTATGTTTTCCGGAAAATCTCTCCAACCAATCTGTTGCAGATTAATGAACATGAAAAAAATCAATCAACTGATCATACCTAGGGATTATATAATTATTCAATAATCTCACCGAGGTCACTGGCGTTTGCAGATAATAGCAATCTGAAAGCCACAATCGCTATCTGTATTAAAAGCTCATGCCCGCGACTTCAGTCGTGAATGTCGATTATCACGGGATTTTATTTTCTGTTGAATTAAACCAACGCTTTTTCTATAATAAGACTAGCCTACATTACCTCCCTATAATATCATATCCTTCAAAATAGGTCCAGCTGTTTCGGAGATTAGCCGAAAAAAATAAACAGACAAAAAATATAAAAATTGTTTTTATCGTATAATATACCGTGTAAACCTTCATAATAAAATTACATTGTAAAAACCTGTTATTTTGACATTACAAACAGACACTTCAACTTTGATTACTTGTATACATTTCATCTTGACAACGATGATTTAAAAAAAATTAAGACCACAATTGAACCCAAAGACCCATCGCCGTAAAACCTTAGAAGATTCCTTTTTTACAATCATCAGATGCTCTCAACATTTTTGCAAAACAGTCTTTAAATTGTTAACGTAACTCGTTTAACTTTAAACTAGGACAGAACCCCTAAACATTTACTCACTATTTTACGAGGCCTACGTTCAATTAGGGTGTGACGTAAAAATAAGACCCTTAAATCATAATTAACTGTGCCATCCCTAGTAACGGACGACATTTTCCCTTTTCCGAATTACTTAGACACGCCTAGCCGTAGCTGGCCTCTTCCCATACCCAAGTTATAAGTGGGAAGCGTGCCTTCCAAAAAGTAATTAATACAGTAGTGTTTAAAATTGATTTTTCTTTGAACCTAAGCGAAAGTCTATACTCGTAGTTACCTTCTATATGGAAACTATGTCATCAAAAGAAAAATATCGTGGGCACTCAAAGAATCTAAGATAAAGCTTTTATTCTACTCTTAAAACTCGATACATATACAAGCTGAGCGATGCCTCAACGCAAAAAAAAATACGCGTCACACAAGCAACGTTTACAATTACAGGAAAAGTGATAACCTCATGCACTACGCCGCTGAGCTTCGGCTTGCAGCCCCGTGCCGCACCACTTTTAAAGTGTTTCATTACATTCATTGTTTTTTGTAGCTTCTTCCTTCATAATATCCAGCAATACATTAATATGCATAGATGTTAAGTTTAAATAAAACTAGCGTCTGCCAGCGACGTCGTTCGCGTGGATTTTTCACCCGTTTTAAGTTACGTCTTTGGTTACTGCTTCTCTCCCGTGTGTCGTAGAGTGATGTTATATAGCCTATAGCCTTTCTCAATAAATGGACTATCTAACACAAAAAGAATTTTCCAATTCGAACCAAAGGTTCTTGAGATTATCGCGTTCAACCAAACAAACAAACAAACAAACTCTTCAGCTTTATAATATTAGTAAAGACATATTTATAAAATATAAACGATTTACGTTTATATTTTATAAATATGTCATGTCTTAACATAAAAATGTATAGCCAAGTTATAAAACATTCCTATCACTACAATCAGCTAAAAATAAAACAATCCGCTTCCGCGTGTGACATGCACCAACCAACTTAGCCCGAGGAAAATTTAGCACTTAAGACGACTAGAGTGTATGTACCGTAGGCAAGCAGAACATTATCATATTAAATATTAATAGAACCATTTTCAGATACCTTACACTAGTCTGAACTAGCCTAGATGGTTATGACTTCATACGTAGTTTAATCTAGAATTTTTACCGGAAAAATTCTGAAAGCTTTGCTTATTTTCTTGGCGGAACCGGGCGATTTTAACTCAGTCTGTTGGCTATGATATGTGGATTTTTGGAGAATGTTTGACAGTTTTGTAATAAAATATTATTTATTGGACTATCTATGCTGTCGTTAGTGTTTAAGCAGTAATAGTGTAGCTATATTTTTGTGCTGGGATTTGGAAACTTCATGTTTGTAAGGTGGGTTTCTCTCTCTAAGTTGGCTAGGCATTCAGACAAGCTAGCCAATTTTTCAGGTGTTCAATTTTCTTAAAATTAAAACCAATTTTCTTCAAATTGATACCAATTATTTTAAAATCAACACTAACTTTCTTAAAATGAATACGAATTATCTTAAAACGAATACTAGTTAATTTAAAATTGATACCAATTTTCTTCACTAGTCCAGTTTTTAGCTCACCTATTTGTCAAATCTTTGACGCAAATATCTTGACAAAATAACAAATAGTACGCCCAGCTATGTTGCCTTTTTCACAGCATAAAATACTGTTTTAGTTAACATGTAAAACGCTGCTTCAGTATAAACTAATTTACACTTCATTTCATTAGTTTACAGCGTAATATCCTCAACAATTTCGGATCCCTAGATACAGTTTGTGAAGCGCGTTGCGAAGGGTCTGCTAAACTTTTAACCCCGCTTGTTTTATGATCTCGTCTGAAATCCGGCGAGATAAGTATCTACTTGTCCTTATATTATGTACTTAACATTGATATAGGTAAATTTTTTGAGTATTTAGTATAAATTTAAAAGTAATTTGTTTAGATTTATCTGTAGAATTGTATATATTTCAAACCTCATTATGATAATACCAGTCTATTATTGTCCTACTGCAGGGTAAAGGCCTCTTCTCATACAGAAAAGGCACGAGCATTGATCACCACGCTTGCTAAAGGCGGATTGGTGATTTCAGACTTATATTTATATCAAGGTGATTTTTTTCACCTGTGAATATGAATTGATAAATTCTCACTATTACTTGCCCGGTATAGAACCCTCGACCACATATAAAAGATGCGAGTATTTTAACCACTGGACATCATGATAGTGAGCCAAACATAAGTGCTTAATGTCGGTATGTATGTCTAGGACATTCGTATGTTACAACATGGACTTTGAACACTTAGTCAAAGTCTAGACCAAACTTTAAACTAAGCACGTCTAGATTGTAGAGACTTCAGATCCTATCGGCAGGATTAATTAACTTTATGTCAAAATGGCGGCCGGTCTTACGCCTCACGTACTCATAATGTACCCTCAATATAGAGTAATAAGTCCCTCTAATGTTGAAACTTTGCTACTCTTGTCTATGAAGCTTTGATGCTATTTAGAAGGTATCTAGGATAATTGCAAGTTGTACATATTGAACTATTAAAATTGTCAAGTATCAAATATAATTAATTATGTACGTGGCATCGCTGGTGTATTTTGTATTTTTGCATGTCGTCTGGTAAAATGTGGATGTTGCTAATTATATTTTTATGTTACCATGCCTTGCTTTAAGTTTGTAATTGCACAATAAAATATCTTATCTTATCTTAAAAGAGGTGAGTAGAAATGTAGAGATGAATCGCAATGAAATGTTGTTACTTGTCTCTAAGAACTGATTTATTTTTATAATAAATACGGTACACTTTTTTTGGTCAATAATAAGCAGGTATTATTATTACACACTTTTTGCCAAAAAGTTCTTTTTGTATTTTTTTTTAAATTACTCTATTCAGTTCTTAAATTCCTTGTTCATAAATTCACAACAAGTAACAATATAAATACAAGCCAATATTTCTCGTCTATTTATATCTCTTTGTTAGCATTACAATTTCTTTGCTGACGGTACTGTTGAGCGTCAACACTTGTTATGTAAACCGTACCTTTCCGCCGTGCACTTTATTAAATTAATTTTTCTTTGAGCTTGTTCTGACGAGACTTTGTACACAGTAAAACTGTACATTCTATAGAAACGGTTACTGTAAATAACGTGGTCAAAGAAGATTAATTTTCTTCGCTAGTAAGGAGTAACTAGCTGTTTTCTTGGACTCGATTTGCTCATTTTTGTCGGCCTTTATTTTACATACATACTATCACGCCTGTATTCCCCGAAAAGCTAGGCAGAGGTGTAAAAATGTACACCCACAGATCGCCGGTATGTTTAGGTCTCATTTAATAGGGGGCGAGCCTATTGCTATTAACCGGGCACAAATGCTAACTCCGAGCTGCTATTGAGAATTTAATAGAAAAACCCAATAACAGTTTTTGCTCGACCTGGGAATCGAAACCAAGACCTCAAGCGTAGCAGTCGCGCTTAGGACCAATACGATAACGAGTCAACTTTTTTTTCGGTAAGGCAAAATCATCAAATGTCTAAAGGGAAGGAAGTGTCAGAATCTTACTGACTTAAATACATCCGTGTTCAGCCTAACGCCCTTTGCGTTTTAGGGCCGCGGTGACTCTTTCGAACAAATTCCGCAACGTCGAGGGTAGCGTAAACAGAATATGATTAAAGATTCTTGCCCCTTCTTCCCCATCCTCCCGTTAATTATTAACATGATTTAATTTTTATTATTGTTGTGATAGTGATCATAGTAATACATACGGCCTCGTTAGTCCAGTGGTCCTAAGCGCGACTGCTACGCTAGAGATCTTGGGTTCGATTCCCAGGTGAAGCAAAAAAGTGCTGTTGGGTTTTTCTATGAAAATCTCAGTAGCAGCTCGGAGTTAGGATTTGTGCCCGGTTAATGGCAATAGGCTCGCTCTCTATTACATGGGACCAAAACATACCGGCGAACTGTGGGTGTACATTGGTACACCTCTGCCTAACTCTTCGGGGAATACAGACATGATGGTGTGAAAACTCTGTGTCTATTACGGTTCATGAGATACAATCCACTGACAGGTAGACGAATGGAGAGTCTGACGGACAGCGTAGAAGCTTACGCCTACGCCAATCAATAAGCAGCGATGGGTTCCTGTTGACATACTTCGGTTACGAAACCTTAAAAACTAAATACATGTACTTACGAAGAAACAATACGAACTTGTAAATAAACTAGCAAATTTGATTTTTAACCGGTTTCAAAAAAAGGAGAAGGGTGTTCGACTGTTCATTATCTTGTTTTATCTTTCGTTTTTTCACCGATTTCTCCGGCAAATCGGAATTATTTCGTCGAACAATTTTTATTTTTCTGTCAGTAGCACCGTAGCTCTTAAAGGGTGAGCCGATTTGAATACGGTTTTGATTATTTGAAAGCTGGTTTAGGTTTCCTTAGCTATGTATGTTTTATTAAAATCTGTTCAGCCGTTCCAAGGTTATCAGCTCTTTTGTTAGCTGCGGTGGGGAAGTTTAATCTTCTGTCGGGGATTGCTTAAAAAAAAAATTACTTGTTAAACAATCAATGTTATAGGTAGCAAGACGAATTAGGTGTACCATTAAGTATTTCACCGCAACGTCTGCAGTCGTAACACTAGCCAGGTTACATCTGTCAACTTCACCTGCGAAGTAAATAACAGTCGAGACCACGAAGTCGGTCACTACTGCGGCTAACCGCCTGCAGCCATTACGGATTCCATCCGTGCCTCCTTATTGCATACCAATGAGTTTATTATCTAAAGACGTGCTTCGGAATTGTACAGAAAAAGCTAATCTAATAAATAAAGAAGAATTTTACCGCATCGTTGGTCTTTACGGGCCTGTGGACGGTGAGCAATAGGTAGCTCACCGTCCTTACGTTGCATAACGACAGGCCGTGTCGACGTCGCGTTCGTGTTCCACGCGCGCCTCAAAGAGATGTCAGGACTTGGAAGGGGCCACTGAAGGCCGATGCCTGCCGGGGCTGCGGGTTGTTCGCAAGAGATACCGCGCCCCCGGAACGCAAAGGGCACAAGAAGGAACATGGGTGGGTTTTAGTCAGTAAAAGTCTGACACTCCCTCCCGCCCCGCCCAGGGCGGGAGAAGTTATTTGATGATTGCCCACCCCCCAAAAAAAAAAAATCGTTGGTCTTCAATGTATCTTTGAGTTCTTTTTTTAATTACTTTTTTTTTAAGCACATTCAAAAATGGAAGAGCTTATCAATTCGGTTGTATTTTGTTTTTTGTTATGTTTATCACCTCAGAACTTCCGTTATTTACCGATCGATTTCAAAAATTCTTTTTTATTTCAACGGGTATACTTTTAGATTGGTCCCATAGAACTTTTATCATAATCAATTTAGTAGCTTGGTTTTAAAATCAAAAGTCATCCAGGTAAATGAAATAGCGTATTTTGCTTGCTTGTAACTTTGTAGTAATGTTTGTCATGTTAACCTGTGGAGGTGCAGGTATTTCATTTGTGAAAGGCTGGTGTATAAACTAAGATTTTTTTTTTACTGTGGCCCCTGAACAATTACTTTTTTTTATCTTTTATCTATACATATATAAAAAAAATGTGTTGATTGTTGGCTTTTTACTAAATGTCTGCAATCTGCAAATACAGCACTAATGCGCAAAAGTGCCTTCTGCATGGCCCCATTCATTTATAATAAATTACCTAAATCTTGGAAGTCTTTAAATTTACCTTTATATTAAAAAAAGCTACGAACATTTCTAGTGAATAAAGCCTACTACAATATTTCAGAGTTTTTAGCAGAAAAAGAAAATGCATTTGTTTAATTGTTTTGTTATGAGTATCCCTATATATGTTGGAATGAATAAAAATGTTTAATTTAGTGTGTGTGCCTGTAATCTTTCTGTTTGTTGTTGGTCCCGACCATTCGCATGCCTAGTGGTAAAATGTGACTGAACTCGTTTAATTATAGTTTTTTACACCATGTACTGTACCCATATTTGCGAAATAAAATATCTTATCTTAAACACATATTAATATAAATGTTAACACGTTAAAACATATAAATATGACATTGTATTCTCGAGAAATCAATGTTTCTACATTTTCCTTTACTTTTGTTGCTTTTTGTTAGAATGTGTCGTTTGGGGATTGTAAATTGCACTACCTGCCTCGGCTTCATTGTTCTCCTGTGAATATTATCCGACGTTACGGATTCTTACATACATAATGGCTTATGTTAGAGCTGTTATATGGTATAGCGTTATTTAATGGTCTGTGGTTTATAAATAAATTCTAACTTGGAAAACAATTTCTCTTTTAGAGTCACTTTTGTAAAACAATCATCATCCACAGCTATAAGTATTTCGTATGTTTCACAAAAAATGTCGTTGATAAACAAACAAAGTAGATTATTAAAGGGGAAAGAAGGGAATTAATTTATTTAAAATAATTTATGCAACAAAAAGTACAAAGGCCGAGTTAATGCCTCAGGCATTCTCTACCAGTCAACCAAAGATCTTATGGCTAAGAAAATATTGAAGGTAACAATACATTTTAAATGTTATATCGGAAATTTAAATACCTCCATGACCGCTGTTGCGTTCACCTCTAAGCACGATGTTTTGTGTACGTAACATTGCGAGCATAAAATGTGATTTTTCACACCTAAAATAAACGTCATTACCCGATAAAAAATCCTACTCAATATTAGTCCGTATTACAACTTCAGTAGGTACACCTATAGTAAAGAATATAACTTCAGCATTTCCAAAGAAAACCAGACCAATATTGGAACAGTATAGTGAGGTAATGATGCGTAGTAAGCACCTTCGTGTTGCCTATCTCCGGCCACTTAGAAGGGTTGCCATAAATCCGCCGCCGCCGCCATGATAGACGCCAAATAACGGCACATATCGGAATTTTCGCAAACCAACAGTTTTGCATCGCGGTGACGCAAACATCGGGGAGTTATGGATTTGGGACTATGTCACGTTGTTCATGATAGGTTTATGATCGGGGGCCAAGCACGATCGCCTTACGCCCGAAGTAAACGTAAAATAAATCCGATCCATTTTTAAATTGGAAATACTAATTTAGCACATAACATTTCGCAAGAGATACCGCGCCCCCGGAACGCAAAGGGCACAAGAAGGAACATGGGTGGGTTTTAGTCAGCACATAACATTCATTTGTTTTGCCCGTGCTTCGAAAAGCACGTAAAGCCCAGCTGGTCCCAGCCGTGATTCGTAGATCTTTGACAGTCGTTACGGATAGTCAGAAGCCGGGAAGCCTAACAACCAGTCTAACCAAGACGCGTGTTGCTCAGTAACTGGGTTGTGGAGGTCAGATAGGCAGTTGCTCTATGTAAAACACTGGTATTCAGCTGCTCCCTGTTGGATTGGTATTATATTTTATTAACTTATTTGTAGGGCTTTATTCATATCAATGGGTGATACTTTAAGTGCTTGTCGTAATTCTAGAATCGAATACTTTTATCAAAGCGATCCTGCTAGGTCTACTGTGTTTTAGAAGTTAAAACCTTTGTCAACCTTTGTTTAGTAAATCATTCTCTACGGGTCAGCTCGGGCAGAGCAGGAGACACATAATTAATTTATCGTTACTGAAATAGAGTTCAAATGCAAGAGATGATTCCCTGAAGCCTATGTCCGCGTATATTTTCACTTAAGTTGTAATGGACATACTCAGGTATTTTTTTTTTTCTAGAATAAAATAGATATGTCGTAACGTCGGTAATAATTGGCACTATCATCAGCCATCGTGCGGGCGTTTTAACGGGTAATCGAGCAAGAGAAACAGCGGTTACACTTTAAACACGTTTTTATTTAGTTCCACAATTAAATTTTAAAAGTAACCGATACTGAGTGATACGAGTGACAGTTCCTAGGGTGGTAGTGATCTTCACGACGGCAGAAAGATAAGTGCGCTCTCGTCCCAGCGCTCTTCCACCAACTAGGCTCCGACATCGCACGAAGTTACCCGAGTATACACCGTCATCGCGACGGTGCTGCCACCTCTCGGAACTAGCAGGCGATTCGTTTCGTGTCCATACTATTGACCGTCTCCGACAGATAGATGTTTCAATTAAAAGTAGGTTTACAGGAGGGGCCCGCAAGGGCCAGAGTCTGCAAGGGTTGAGGAATTTGTTCAAAAGAGTCACCGCGGCCCGCACCCGGCGGCATAGGACATTAGGAGGAATACGGATTTCAGTCAGTATGTATCTGACGGTCCCTTCCGCTCCGCCCAGGGCGGAAGAAGTTGTTTAATAACTTCCCAGAATTTTCCAATAAAATGCTACTAAGTGTTTTGCTATGTAGGCGCTGACCCGATATACGATAAGGTGAAGTTATAATGTTATTCAGATATCATAATTTTCTTCGAAAAAACTTCGTGGAAGTTTCAAGAACAGCGGAGTTCTGAACAAAAAACATTAACAAAATGCTGAAAATCTTGGTTTTTCGTAAAAAAAAAAAGATTACTGTAACGGACTAACTACGCCCTGTTGGCCCGCGATTTTCAGTAAACCAGCACACTTTGATCCAATAATCTTTACTCTGTACATGCAATTAAATAAAATGCCTATTGTTATGTTAAAATAAAAGCTTTTTACACAATTTTTATGAATTTTTACATACCGTGTAAAAAAATCATATAACTAGTTATTTTTTTTTTTTCAACATTTGTCTTTCTGTCTCTTTTTCGTGACTAATTTCTGAAACGGCTGGATTATTTGGAAGGGACTTTTCATTGGCTGATGTTATGAGGAGTATCTTAGGCTACTTTTATGCTAGAAAAAAAATTAAAGATCCGCGCAAAAAATTACCCATGAAATTGCGAACAAAATCCAATTCAACAGTCACTTTTATTACCAAATTCGCGCAAACAACATGGCGGATATAAATAGTTTGGAATAGAGTATACAATAAGTTCACAGTAATAACAAAATACTTGTATTAGCTTTATTGTACGATCTTCTCATTTTATCCTAGCTTCGCCCAAAACAGCTAACGACCTGAAACCTTAGCTTAGACATACTTCAGACAAAAATCAAAGCTTATAATATTACCCGAGATGTGCACAAAGTAAGGCACCTCCCAGACGTGGGACCAGCCAGCCGGTGACACCCGACCGCGGTAAACACATTAGAGACGCTCCACACTGACGGAACGAGTGTCTATAGGATATGTAGGACAAAGTACTTATTTTGTTTTGAAGAAATTGTCTTATATATTAATTATAAAGAGGTAAAGTTTGCTTGTTGGTTTTTTTTTTTTTAAGAAAGCCTCTTTACGCACCCTTTACTTGGGGAGTAAACTGGTGAATGCTTGACGAGAGCGTTATGGTAATGAGTGTGATCGGGCGAACGGAAGATGAGAGGGAGTAATAGTTAGGAGGATAAGTTAGTGAAGAAAGAAAGAGAGAGAGTTACGTTTCGTATATTTTTTGTATATAGGGTAATCTCCGAAACTTCACATTTCAAAAATTCTTTGGCAAATAGGAAGGTACGTTATCGCTGAATGCTATAGGCTATATTAAATTATTCAAAAATTTGAAATCCGTGAACAATAATGTGACCCAAGGTATCACAAATTTGCTTATAAAAGTTATTATTTGGCGTGGGTTGCCAAATCTAATAATGATACATAAAAATAATGTACTATATATGTTTATAGTATTCATCCTAAACTTCGTGGCGATATAGTATGTCTAACTATTATAGTTATGACATAAAATTAAAAATATGTGAATCCGAGTTTTTTAGAAAATATCAACCAGATTATTTTATTGGAATTTGTCCGTAGATAGGTCTTGTTTCGAAAAAAATCTGCAAAGGTCCTGTCTATGTACTCACAAAAAATCAGTGATCTGCAGATTTTTAAAGAATAAACCTGCAAATGCCAACGATCACACGAATCACCCTCGCTCGACTGATAACTGATTTCTTTCTTTCTTGCACTCGAAGTTCAAAAATGCCTTATAATATATAATATCGCATCACGCCTTTATTCCCCGAAGGGTTAGGCAAAGGTGTACCAATGTACACTCACAGTTCACAGCCTTAAATCGGGCACAAATCCTAACTCCGAGCTGCTACTGAGAATTTCAGAGAAAAACCCAATAACACTTTGCTCGACCTGGGAATCGAACCCAAGACCTCCATAGTAGCAGTCGCACTTAGGACCACTAGGCTAACGACGCAGTTAAAAAAATGCCTTTTATTGGTTTAATTTAAATAAATGATTTGACTTTGACAACGAGGGTGCCTCGTCGGTTAGAATGAAATCATGCACTGTATTTCATAGTATAAGATTTCGTCCATTCCCTATAAACGTTTCTCGTCCGTCCAAACATTTTCAATACAATCTAGACTCAAATTCAACAGACGTCAAAGGGAACACAGTCCACTGGCTTGCAAGCACACAGACCTCTGTCCAATACTCCTTGTATTTGATTTGGAAACCAGGTTTGCGGACTTGAAAGCTGAATGTAGACGTTGTACAATTTGTATAGTTATTTGACCGAGGAACAGAAAAAACAGTGATTTGAATATTATACAAGTTATGTAAACGTTGTAAGAAGTATATTTTAGCATTTACTTGATTTTGTTTTTTTTCTAATAATCTGTAAGACATGTAGATTTATGGTTATTTTGCAACTGTAGGATTTATAATTACAAAAGTAGGTAATAGGTAATTTGGTAGGAGTTAGGATTTGCGCGCAGTTAATGGCAATAGGCTCGCCCCATATTACTTGAGGCCTAGACATACCGGCGAACTGTGGGTGTGCATTACTACACCTCTGCCTAACCCTTCGGGGAATACAGGCGTCATGGTATGGAAACAAGGTAAGTCAACTAAAATATATCCTGTGTACCTTTCAATCAGTGAAAGATTTTTCGTAATTAGATCAGTACTTTTCGAGATTACTTCTTGCAAACATACAAATAATTTTGCCAGTATCAAAAGGCCAGATTTTATGGTAGATACGATGGTAGCTGTATAGAAGATGTAAAAGACACATTACATAGCAGTGAACTATACTGCCCATCAAACTAAAGTTACATCGAGCAAAACGTTACAGACAAAACACCAGCTTAGACTTACATTATCTACTTACAAGATCATGTACTAAAATTAATCTTTGCATAACTATTTATGTTGCATACCCACGTAAAATTTAACTATCATAAAATCTCGTAATAACGTAAAATGAGCGCTCGCAATGGCTCGCAATTATTTGTGGAGAGTGCTACGGCGTCCTCGTAGCGCGTAGCCCGTAGCCCGTAGCTCGTAGCGGGCTCAGGTTGCTACAGCCTTCATACGTCACACCTTGCTGGTAAGCACTAGAATAATATGAGGATTATGTAGATAGTTTATATGCAGGAATAGTGTGAGATTCTGTGTAATAGGTTGGATATACCTGGGTGAGGTTGGTCGTTTAGTACGCGATTATGTTCTGAAGTTTAATTACCATAGATGTGTATAAATTATATTTACTAAGTATTTTGAGTGCCTAAACAAATACATCAAACATTTATTTCAATTATAGCATTCCTTTATTGCTTTTGAACGTTTTACAAGAAATCTATAGTGATAGTATAGTGTTATAGGGCTTTTCTATGAAATTCTCAGTAGCAGCTCGGAGTTAGGATTTGTGCCCGGTTAATGGCAATAGGCTCGCCCCCAATTACATGGGACCTTAACACACCGGCGAACTGTGGGTGGGTGTACACTGGTACACTTCTGCCTAACCCTTCGGGGAATACAGGCGTGATGGTATGCTATAAATCTATTTATTTTACAATATATTGTACACTAAATTATATTGAATAAAAACCTCTTAGAAATAGAACAATCTATACTAAAATGATTAATAGATAGCTACATTATTCCTAAATAACATAGGCTATATAACTACACGGTACGACGCATGGGTGCGGAGCAGTAACAAAAAACGTAATTAAAAGCGGGCGAAATAAGCCACGGAGTCGTAGTCGCGGGCAGGTCGCTAGTATTAAATAAATGAACGCAAGCTAAAGTTTCCCTACTGATTTCAAAATAAAATCCCTATTAAAAGCTTATGGAGACCACGTATAGGCAAATCTATATTCATATTAATCAATTTAAACACCTCTTTATCGACACAAAAATTGTCTTACGAAGAAGTTTATATTACTAAAATGAAAATATATAGGCCATAAAGAAAATCCAGTTCCAAATTGAAAACTATCTGAAGCTATGTTTCAGAACGTTGAAAAAAAAAGAAAAAATATCGAGGCATAGAGTTTTAAACGTAAACTTTTTTTGTTGGTTTTTGGGTAGTTCGACACAAACGTGTAGATCTCGTGCTGCGGTGCAATCAAAAGTTTAGACTTTTGTAAAAACACTAGTGGATTAGTTTTTCATACTGTGTTGCGACGGATTTGGCAGTTGTCCAGGCAACATTGTAGACTTTTTGCAAATCAATACGTGCGCTGGTTTGAGCAGCTTTTTGATAATAAAGTGCTAGTACTTTTAATCTACACTAGTAATAAAGAAGTAATTTTTTTTGTTTACACCAGAAAACAAATTTTACAAATTAAAAATTTTAAACGTTTTTAAATAAAATTTGTCTTCTGGTATAGAACAAACGAAATCCACTCTCTATGTGTGACTTAGACTCATCAATCTACCATCAAGCGCACAATGGCGAAACTGCAACTGAGCCTGCTCAAAATTGTTCTCAATTGAGGTCAAACTGTCGTCTGCAGAATAAAATCCTACGATATTTAAAAGACTAACGTAATAATACTATGATTGCTCAATATTATTATCGCTACCCAATCGACTGATTAGAGAAAAAAAATGGTTTTGAATGGTAAAAAAAAACATACAATTCTTTTCTTTCCTAGTCACATACCACATTGCCTTAAATTCCCCTTCTATCTACCACATCAGGGTGAAGTTGGCTCTCTGCCGCGACGCGATGTCTAGCCGTAACGACGTCTATGCGTCTCTTGTGCAACTCTTCCTGCATGAAAATATTTACACTAAATGGGGTGTCTTTGTGGGGGTGTATGTGTGTGTGAGAGCTAAGAGTCCATAGGCTGCAGCAGGTGTTCAGAATTGTAAAAGACAATACTTCTGGCAAAAGCAGCATGATATAATGAATACGATATAATATTAAGTGGTCACCTCTTTCTATAGACATCTGCAATACCAGAGGCCTTACAAAATGCATGGCCATCCCAGAGACAAAGTTGGCATGTGTCATGTGCACTGGCACATGTAATTACTGAATTAAACCAGCACCCATACCCTTCCAACCGGAGCACAGCAACGCTGCTTTGCAGAAAAAATTGGTGTGGTGGTAGTACTTCCCTGACGAGCGCCTTCACAATGAGCTCTACTACTACTAAATTTTATACTACGCTAATGAAAGTACACTTCTTGTAGCAACCTACTTAGTTAGTTAAAAGAGTTAAAGAAATTAGAACCAGCGGCTATTTGGCATTCACTTCGGATTCTTATAAAAAGAATATTTGACAACACAGTACATTTACAAACACTGCACCAGCTGCCAATTGCGTCGGCTTTGCATAAAATTGGACTAATAAAAACTTGGCATTATCTATGAGCTAACTTCTCATATGCTTTTTTATAGACACACTAGCTTTTGCGCGAGACTTCGCCAGTGTGGATTATTTCTACGGAACTCAAATTTTTTTTAAATAAAATTTTGCCTATGTTACTGCCTAATAATGTAGCATTCCATAAATGAAAGAATTATTAAAATCAGTTTTGGAGTTCAGAAGTTTATCCATTACAATCAAAAATACAACATCTTTTCTTTTTATTTTAGTTTAGACAACCAATAACTTTGAAAATGAAACACCTGGTGGATGTAATATTAAGATCTTAAATATAATACATATATATACCAGCCTATTATTATCCCACAGCAGGGCAAAGGCCTCTTCTTATACAGAGAAGGCACGAGCATTGATCACCTCGCTTGCTCAAGGCGGATTGGCGTAATCTAGATTTCCTCATAATGTTTTCCTTCACTAATATCGGTAGCTTCCAAGATAAACTTACGAATTTAAAAAGTGACATTTGCACCTGCCCGGTATTGAACCCAACTCTAGAGAGTGTCTTAACCACTGGGCCATCACGACCCTAATATGATATCTTTAATGGTCTAATTGTAATAAATGACTTGACTTTGACTTTGAATCGTATAATCAATAAAACAGCCTTCTATTGTACAGCTAGTTGTTACGACGATAGCTAATGAATAGTTGAAGATGGCCGCCGGTTCAAGGCTTTAGTTCACTGCAGTGAACTACACACTACTAACATATTCTTAGTGTGTTGGAGTTCAAAGCACTGCCGACGCTGCGGTTTGATGACGTCATAATAGTGGGACTATTACCGTGTGATTTCAGCGAATAGGTTGCTAGTTTTCATTGCATACTTGGATTGAAATTCTGTGAAAGATTTGTTGCTTGAAGATCAGCAGTAGTGTTCTATGAACTGGTCGTCTCTCTGCACTTCTATACTAATATTAAAAAGAGGAACGATTTGTTTGTTTGTTTGTATTTAATAAGCTCTGAAACTACTGGACCGATTTGAACCGTTTTTTCATCAGTAGATAGCTACATTATTCCTGAGTAACATAAGCTATATAACATCATGCTACGACTCACAAGAGCGGAGCAGTAACCAAAGACGTAACTTAACGCGGGTGGAATAAGCCACTCGTTCAGTTCGCTAGTAACTGATAACTTAACAGATGCAAAAAGACATTTAACAGAGCCGATATATATACATGTTGTTCCCATTATAGCGATGTTATTTTTGTGTCTAAATCATACCTGAGAACCGTCTGGTTTCGGAAAAATTCTAGGTCAAAGTTTCAATGTTTTTATGTTTTTTAATTAAAAATTACTTTAAATTATCATTCATCACATCATTACCTCATGGACGAGGCGAAAGGAGTATGTAAGGATCGTAGCAGGTGGTGTTCTGTGGTTTCTGCCTACCCGCATAGGAAAAGGGGTGAGTTTATGTATGTATGTATAATTAAACTTTTTATGCGCATAAACAGTATTTTTTATTACAAACAACATTTACTTTAAGATATGGCCCATGTTTGTCTATACGTAACTAGGTATTTAGCTATTTGGAACTGGCATCTAGATTCAAAACCTTTTTCTCGTTTTTGACGTTCCAACGTGCGTTTAAATGGTCTAATTGAATTAAATAATTTAAATTTGACTTTGTCAAGGAGTAAGTCTCCAAAACAGCGACAGCACAACAATATTCCAGTCAAAGTACACTGTAAGCAATCTGCTAGCATGTGACAGTAATTCCATCTTATAAAGTAACAACCCATTCATCCATCAAATGTTCAATTTTTCAAAAGAACTGCCTCGTTAGCCTAGCGGTCCTATGCTCGACTGCTACGCTAGAGGTCTTGGGTACGACGCCCAGGTCGAGCAAGGTGTTATTGGGTTTTTCTGCGACATTCTCAGTAGCAGCTCGGAGTTAGGATTTGTGCCCGGTTAATGGCAATAGGGTCACCTCTTATTATATGGAACCTACGAGTAAATGTACCGGCGGACTGTGGGTGTACAATGGTACACGTCTGCCTAACCCTTCGGGAAATACAAGCGTGGTGGTATGTTATGTGTTATATTTATAAAGTAACAAATACTTCGGTCAACTAGACAGGGAACGTCTACAAATTGTTTCTACTTCGTTAAATTCAACTGTGAGAGTGTAACTGGTGTAATGGTCCTGCGTCTTGCTTGCAATGTCGTGATAACATTTTTCTCGAGTCATTTGTTTTGTTGAGAAAAAGCTTTCTTCTTGTTTTCGAGTCAATGGTTCTAGAAAATGATGTTTTCTTGGGCCTTGTAGGTGGCCAGGCTTATCGCAGTATCAATGGCATTTTTAATGTCAGAACAAAGGTAAAAATGTCGGAAAGGGGCCAAGAACATGGGCTGTCATGGGCTAAAATGGAGCTGTTTCAAGCTATGATAAAAAATATAACCTTATTATTATGTCACTGCAAATACAATTTTTGTGTTCTGGACCATGCCTGGATCCTAGTTATTACAACTGTTTTAACGAAAACAAATTTTAAATGTTAAAACTAAATTCAAATTACATCATCAGCAGTAATGTTTACTCAATGTTACTTAGTTTGACGAGCAGTATGTGTAGGTAACGGCTAGGAGATGTGTCTTTAACCCTCAACTCAAAAAGAGGGGTGTTACTAAGCTGTAGTGATCTTTATTCTTCTGTCGGAGGTTAACACCCAGTACCCAGAAACTCCAAAATAGTCAACAACATACAATTCTACTATACTAATCCCCTAGTAGTTAAGCCTAGTGCATACACATTAATAACGTAGCAGTAGATAATGCTGTCCACTGCGTGATTGTCACGCGCGGGCCAGCACCGTCCTTAGCCAGCCAGTAATGAAATGTAAACAACTACAGCTGGGGATATTCTGTGTGTATTGGTTTAAATGGTGGCCTAGATTGGAATGACGACCTTGGTTATCAATGCCATGTAATAAATAATCTAGGTCAGCCGATCAAGCCAAGTACTATAAAATACAATCACACGTACCACCACGCCTATATTCCCCGAAGTGTTAGACTTGTGTGAAATTAACAAGTCTGAAATCGCCAATCCGCCTTGAGCAAGCGTGGTGATCAATGACGTGCCTTCTCTGTATGACGAGAGGCCTTTGCCCTGCAATGGGACAGTAATAGGCTGGTGTTATTTATAATACTTTCAACATACTATCACGCCTGTATACCCTGAAGGGTTAGGTAGAGGGGTACCAATGTACACCCACAGTTCGCCGGTGAATATTTTATTCTGTACAAAGAAATAATAATAATGATGTGATTAAAGTGGACGCATTCTGGCGAATTTTTTTTCAATATCCCTTACCTCTTGTTAGGAGCTTTGTTGATGTTGACAAGTTGTATAAACCTGAAAAGTAAATGTACACCCACAGTTCGCCGGTATGTTTAGGTCCCATGATATAGGGGGCGAGTCTATTGCCATTAACCGGGCACAAATCCTAACTCCGAGCTGCTACTGAGAATGTCATATATAACATACCATCACGCCTGTATTCCCCGAAGGGTTAGGCAAAGGTGTAACAATGTACACCCACAATTCGCCGGTATGTTTAGTTCCCATGTAATGCATGTAATGTCATAGAACAACACTTTGCTCGACCTGTGAATCGAGCCCAAGACCTCTAGCGTAGCAGTCGCGCCTAGGACCACTAGGCGATACTACAATAACAATACAATATTTTAAACCTGCACAAAAAAATCACTTATCTTATGCCGCATAAAAAAAAATCCGCGTTAAAATGGAATAAGTAATTCTAAGACAAGATATTATTAATGACAGTAGTTCCCTCTTAACTTACCTGACTACTGCATTGTACCGTGCACCAGAATATAGTGAGCTAATCCCTGCCTGTATATCTCTGTCGGACTCATAAATGTTAGTACAAAAACCTGGCTGTTTTCTTAAAGGGAGTTTATAGTAGACTACTTTCGTTATTACCTTGTTTTACGTGGCTGCAGTTTATGCGAAGTTTTATGAATTTTTAGCGCGATCGTTTGGTGCAAGCAGTGAAGTAAGAATTATAGTTTAATTTTACTAAATTATAGATATTTACAACATTATAACAATTTATATGTATGTATTTTTTTTTTATTAACATGAACAATTTATTTTATAAATTAAGTTTTAGTTATATATTTTTAAAATTATATTTTTTTTTATTAATTTAGCTAAATAACCCACGATGTTACCCACGTTCAGTTACGTCTTTGTTTACTGCTTCGCTTTCGTTCGGCGTAGCGTGATACGTGACAACCTTCCTCTTGAATCGCTCTGTCTATTTGATGTAAACCACGCATTTAAATTCGTTGCGTAATTTAAAAAGATCTAAGCGTGCAGTCGGCCTTTCGCGGCTATGTTTTGTATTATGTAGAAATGTTATTCTTAATCTGAAACGAAGAGTCACCATAACTTCCTGTGGTTTAAATCTTTAATTTCCGAGTCTTAATGCCTTGTCAGATTTTTCTTGTAACTCTACGTAATGACTCCAGGCTAAAACAAAAAGAAGAAAATATGTATTAATTTATTTATCTAAACGGTTGGTTGACACTTCCCGCGACCCAAAGGCTGGCTTTTACCTCAACCAGAGGTTAAGCATTACCATTCAATGTGGCAATGCCGCCAGTCTTTTGGGCACTTTTCCGGTTGACAGCGATGCGGAGGAATGTTTTGATGCCATTTAGTTTTAGTTTATTTTTTGTTATTATTAATGATTTTTTTATCTAATTTTAAGGCTGTAAATATTTACTGTTATTTTATTGCAATAACGTCTGACATTCGTGGTAAAATCTTGATTAAAATCTCAGGATCAGATTGATATTCCTGCTACTGCTTTTGTACAAATCCTGCGATGTGTATAAAACCTGCTGATACTGTTACAAAAGCACTAGGTTCTGCCCGCGACTTCGCCCTCCTCAAAGTTCATATATAATCCCACGGGAACCATACAACTTTTCGAGATATAAAACCTATATGCTATTCCAGACTATAAACTACCTCTGTGCCAAATTTCATTCAGATTCGTTCAGCCGTTAAAGCGTGAAAGAGTTACAAACATCCATCCATCCTCACAAACTTTCGCATTTATAATGTTTGTAGGATGAGTCAATCGTCAAAGTGTAATTTCGCAGCTGACTACTCAGGGGTAGGGCAAAGAATGTTGACTCACGTGCGGGGTACGCCCGGGTGCCCCATGGCAACCCGGACGTTATGTACCGGGTGCAAAAACACACATCACTTAACCGTTAGCTACACATACTGTATGTAAATGTATTCTCAAGTTCAATGACTATTACTGCTAAACTAATTAAGTTATCTTAACCGCTATAATTTTCCTTTAAAGTTCATGAAATGCAGTATTATCGTGAATTATTTACGCC
Source organism: Caradrina kadenii (assembly GCA_947462355.1). Lineage (NCBI taxonomy): Eukaryota > Metazoa > Arthropoda > Insecta > Lepidoptera > Noctuidae > Caradrina > Caradrina kadenii. The sequence goes on along the minus strand of OX381686.1, from coordinate 13,684,717 downwards.
AGCAGTTTAACTTTTGAGAGGGTAGGGGGAGGGCGCCCTGCTGTAACAAAAAATTGCACTTTAAGGCCCTGTCGTAAGCAAATGTTAAGGTAATTGACAATAACGCATCGCAGCAACAAATAAGGTTCAAAATAGCGATACGTTTGATGTTAGTTGAGTCGGATAACCACAAAAATAACAGTTATTTTGAAGTTTTCTTTAAATTGTGAAAAAAATACACGTCTCAGTGGAATAATTTATAGGTATGTCTTTAGTTCATGAAATTCCCTATAATGTCATTACATAAATTTTTTACCATTTTTTCGATTTTTTTACCATGATACTATTATACTTTCATTAAATCTTTATAGGTAAGTCTTTGCTCTGAATCCTTTTTCAGGCTTGTAATATGTACCAATACGCCAGACTATGCGACAAAAAAATGTGTGCCCCTTATAATTTAAAAATCCCTTAACTAGAAGGTCCTCATTTATGGCCCACAATAGAAGAACATTTGTATGTATCTAGATTCTTCCTTCAGAACCTTCTTCATTACCTACATTCTTTAGCTGAATGAGCCGAACTTCCAGTTGCAGCCATTGTGGCATCGCTCGGCACTGTGGCATCCATGTCGCCGCTTCATTTAGCGCTAAGTAAACTACGTCGGGGCCAAAAGGTGGAACGCAAACGACACCGCAGTATTTCCTACTATGTAGAACGAAACTTTGTCTGTGAGGGTAATGTACAGTCAGCAAAAGAGATAGGTAAGCAGAGTGGCCTAATAAATTCAAATAGATGTTTTATTTTTTTAATAGAAAAAGAACAGTTTATTAATTTATTAAAATTTTATTAAAAAACGTACACCGGTTTAAAAAAAACTTCAACTATATTAGACGATCTGGTTACTTATCTCTGTTATTGACCGTACCTTCGTGTTTTTATTGTTTCTGTGTACTTTGTAGTGTCGATCAACTTAGTGCAGTGTTTCGCTATTCTTGCGGCTTCGCTGGAAACATTTGCATTTTTATGATCATTGTATCAATTTTGCATTTTACAAGGGGAGGGATTGTGCAAATTGCACAGGGAAGAGCGGTGGGGCGGTTGTGCAATTGCACGAGTTTAACCCCAGGTTTGTCGAAAGCAAATTTAATGGGACAAATTGTGTGAAAATGTATGCGGATGATAATTTAAGTCAATCAATTCGTAACGCGCGCATCATAATTTGGCACGTTATTTTTGTTTGAAATTAAGAGTTCAGTAACTTATTCCGTGGTCCGAATATATATAGAAATAAATCCATTTCTGAACTTTAAATATTGACAGCCTTAAAATTAGATAAAAACCATTTTTTATAACCCATAGAAAACCGCCATAAGTACCTAGATACCCCTATCTTATTTAGAAACCTTTATTATTTTAAGAGCAGGTAAAACCTCTAGAAAATATATTTTAAAACCATTTCATTGTTTGCGTTAGTTTATGTATGTATGTATATAATATTAATAAATTGATTATGTTTTTCACGAATTACATTTCAACGAACATCCAGCGTCACCATTCCTAGAAATAACAATTAGGTACTATTTTAATTGAAATTCAAACTATTTGGAAGCAAGCACGGTTCACGTTTGAGCGTGAACCTAGGTGACGATAGTTCGTCAAATAGATCACGAGTACACACAGCAGGCGCGTCTGACACCTAATAACCTAAATATTGCGTCCCAAGTGAGTGGTGTGGCGGTGGCTTTATACGGCGCTCGCGTGTTACGCCGCCATATCAAATCAAATATTATTGCGGGGCTAGGAGGTGAGCGGGTGGAAATATGGGGAAAGGCTGATGGCTTCTTCTTAGCGTTTCGACGGAAAACTATAATATTATAGATTTTACTAGTTAGGTACTGCCCGCGACTTCATCCGGGTCAAAGTTGATATTTCCCCACGGAAAGCGATATATTTTCCAGGATAAAGAGTATCCTATGAGCTATTCCAAACTATGACATATCTATGTGTCAAATTTCATTCAGATCCGTTCAGCTATTTAAGCGTGAAATATTAACAAACATCCTCAAAAACTTTCGCATTTATAATATTAGTAGGATAATATAATTGTTGCCGCCGAGAATTTGGCCACTTTGACTTTCTTGTCAATGGTAGCCATTATACATTTTCCTGGGGTGCGAATGGCTAAGAATAGTGAACCGGTTTGCTATCTAGCAAGACACAGCCTTTGCCTTTTTTTTACAATGCTTTAAAAAGTCTTCGCGAATGGCGATGACAAATTTTAACTCAGTTTTGATGGTCGAATATGGTTGATAGATGTAAGATAGAGAACAAATAAAAAAATCATTGCTCCACACTACAAATTTCTTCTCTACCGTAAAGACACTCACATAAATATACGTGTATTTTTTTTTAATTCTTATTACTTTCAGCTCCTGAAAGATAATTAAAGAATTCAAGGTGAGTCGGGTATTTAGCATGAACACAATCAGTTTATTTGACAGTGTTTGATATTTGGTTTAGAAAATTAAACTAACTCTACTGAACTTTTTACGTCTGTCCCACCGAAGTAATGGCCACACACGCTAGCGTCCACTAGCTGTATGGCCAGTAGCTCCCCTTACCATGAACTCTGACCTTATGGCCCGAGACCTGGCAGTTTTCGCCACATCCATCCCAGTTATAATGAATTACGTAATCGCATCGATTTGTTACTCAAACAGTAGAATTTACTTTACTTTTTGGGTCATTTTTGTGTAGAAAGGGCTTGCGATCAATTTCTTCGGGCGTGAAGTTGGCGTGGTGTGAGGTGTTACGCAAAATTATTGCCTACCTTTCCTTTGATATGAACGAGTTCTTTTATATAAATTGTACATATTTTTAATTTTATTCTTTACATAGTATAAAACAAAGTCGGTTACCGCCGTCTGTACGCCTAAATCTTTTACGCAACGCAACTGATTATAATGTGGTTTTCGTCAATAGATAGAGTGATTCAGGGGGAAGGTTTATAAGTATCGTACACTAGCTGTGCCCGCGGCTTCGCTCACGGCGACCTAAGTGTTGCTTAACTAATTAAGTATTGAATACTATTTCATCATAATCTTCCAAGCAGGTCGAATGGTTACTTAGGTAACTGCTAGTAGACCATCACACTTCGACCAATGGGGGCGGAGCACTAACCAAAGACGTAACTGAACGCCGGTGACACTACGGGGTATATAGCTAGTTATTTATAAATGTGTTTTATAAACTTACGTAGATAGTTGTCTAATTTAATTAAATAACCTCTTTGCTTTTAATTTATGATCACGCGTAACTTTTTACAGAGTATTCCGATTTTAATAATTCTATTTTTATTGAATAAAGTATACATTAAAGTTTACCCCATATAAATTTGGGAAAAAATCTTAGCCTAAGAGTGGGAAAATGGGACTGATTTATTGTAAACTCGCAGATTTCAATGCTGAGTTGTATATTACAATATAAAAGTAATCAAAAATTAAGTGTGTAGTCATTAGAAGATTATAGCCACAAAAGATTGTAAAATAAAAACGTTTTAACAAAAAATTTAACCGTCGAAAAAACTAAAAAGTGAAAAATAACTTTGGCTTTGGAAGTCGGTTGCTATACAAAATTACAAACATAACCAAAGCCGCCGACTTCCAAAGTTAAAATCATTTTTCAGTTTTTTTATTTTTTCAACGGTTACATTTTTAGGTATGACAATACAAAAGGCAAGGGATTGTTTTAACAAGGACATCATGCATAAGACTTTTAATACAATTAAATCACACACTCCAATAATTATAGCATTAGGTACACTAATAACGTTACAACACTATTGTAATTTCAATGTTAACATGCATAAGCTTCGTTATTATACGATAAATACTAGGCAATAATAATATTTTAATGGCAAATAGTTTACTCTATAAAAATATAAATAAAATGCATTAATTTTCATAATGTAAACCTAATTACTATCGATATTTGGTGTCTTTTGTGATGCTTCATTAATTATAAATAGAATTAAAATATACAGGATAAATTAGTTAGGATTTTCTTCACATATTTCTGAGTTGGTCTCAAAATAAAAGTAGTTTCTTATTTATTTAACCTCCAGAAAGATGGGCAGTGTTTCTTTTTTCTATATTAGTATTGGATGGCAAACATGTCGACAGTCCACCTGATGTTAAGTGGTCACCGCTGCTTATAGACAAGGCACTACCAACATTCTCCCGTATATTTTGTTATACCATGAATATACACGACCGCACTCCTATGTTGAACAGTGTACTTTTACGGGTTAATAAATTAGTTAGACAGACGCTAAATACAGTGCCCGCATAACAGGTTGTGGTGTTCAGGTATCGTGATGCAGTTTAGACCCATGTCCAAGAATATACTGCTATCTAGATCTACCGCATTGTAGTATTCATTCCAATAATAACAGGGTTCAGTTTGGAAAAAGAAACAGAACCATGTCAAAATGTCTCCCATTTTAAAAAGTAATTGTATACTTACACATAACACATAATAATATACCATCACGCCTGTATTCCCCGAAGGGTTAGGCAGAGGTGTACCAACGTACACCCACAGTTCGCCGGTATGTTTTAGGTCCCGTTTAATAGGGGGCGAGCCTATTGCCATTAACCGGGCATAAATCCTAACTCCAAATTGCTACTGAGAATTTCATAGAAAAACTCAATACCACTTTGCTCGACCTGGGAATCGAACCCAAGACTTCTAGCGTATTCTTCTTCATGGAAAATATAGATATATTATTTTCATGAAATTTTTTGTTTCGAAATATTATTTAATCACGGCAACGGTATCTGCTGACACTGTCAAGTGGCTCAAGATGAGAGATAGGCCATAGTCTGCGGAGAAAAGCCGCACAGCCACTACAGACCGGCACCATCTGAGAATCCCACCTGTAATTGTATTGATTTTATATATTCGACGCTTATTAATTTGAAATCTATTCTAAGCATAAGTTTTGAATGTACACTGAACTTGTAGAAGAATACTGCAAAGCCTTGAAGTAGTCCAGCTCTTTGTGAAGGAGCTCGTCCGGGGAAGTACTACCACCATACCTATTTCTGCCGCAAAGCAGTGTTGCTGTGTTCCGGAAAAGGTTGAAAGGTATGGGTGCCGGTGAAATTACAGGCACATGAGACATTTCAACTTTGTCTCTAGGATGGCAACACATTTACAAGGCCACTGGTATTGCTGATGTCTATAGGTAGTGGTGACCACTTAACATCAGGTAACCCGTGGGCTTGTTTGCCATCCAATGACATAAAAAAACTATTATTTTCGCAATAACCAACACTAACAACAAACGTAAATAACAGATGCATAAAATATAAATAACAAGAACATTCTCTATACCAATACGATACACTACGTAATCAAATGAATTATGGAGGCCTGTGGCTCACAATACAACACCACAACGCAAGACTTCAGGTAAAACATTTTCTTTAAAAACTAATTATTATTTTAAAACTAGCACAAAGAAAACTTAATTCATTCCAGACGTTATTATTTCAGTGTAAACAGTACGGTGAAGTCTGCGGCAACCAATAGCCACGGAGGCCTTACAAAGGTTATTTATATAACTTTTATTACCCACAGTACGGCAGAAAGGGCATTTAAAACGACGTAGAAGATGAATTTGCTCGAGAATAAGGCTTTTCTTCACCTTGAGTGAATTTACCGACAATAGTATATATGTCTTTAAGAGTAATCCTTATTTTCCTCATCTTTTTTCGAAGTAGATGTTTTAAATACTGTGGAATTTGTTCTAAAGAGTTTCCGCGGCCCTGAAACGCAAAGGGCATTAGGAGGAACACGAATAGGTTTTAGGCAGTAAGAGTCGGACACTCCCTTCCGCTCCACCCAGAGCGGAAGAAGCCCTTTGATGATTTCCCATCTTAAAAAAAACTTCGAAGAAAGACAAATCACATATTGCCGTTAACTACACATATTGCTAAGTAAGTAATTATAGCTAATAAACAATATTTTCGACGTAAAAAGAAAATATTGTCAAAAAAAAATATGGAAAACATGAAATTAAACTATTTACAGGCAGTTTTGAATTGAGGAGCAGTCTGTCAGAAAGTTGAAGCTAGTTATTATTCTGACTAACTCTTACTGAGTTAAAGCCATGAGACAGACAGGCAGACATTGGAAACTTCCGTATTCACGTCTTTATTGGAGTGCGGAACCCTAAAAACCGATACATAAATGCCAACACTCAAAATCTCATAACAATCTTTCAATTTATTCAGTAACGTACCTACTACAGCAAAATATCGGAAAACCATTTTTGTCCCCGATATCGATTCCCTCCCATTAGCAATCGGCAAGCGTCATATAATGAATTATAGCCGTTTGCGGAGCCGCCATTTTTACGCAAACCATAAATTTTCTTAATCGCATTTTTAGGGCTTTGGATACAAGTTTTTTTGGCAATTAATTAATTTTGAAGTGGTTCAGCTGAGCGATAAAGAAAGTTTGTTGTAAATGGGGTGGATATCTTAAACATGATCGAGATGAAAGGAGCCAAGATATTGAAATCAAGTTCGTCCTGAAATAGTAAGGGTTTGTTTACAGAAACCGATAGTGAGCATGTTGTTGCCAGCAGACAAGTTCATAAATGTCTCCAACCCAATTAATTTAGAGTTCCTGTAGTCCCTAGATTTGTAAAGTTTGGTAACTTCTGTTGGCAATCATTCTAATTGCCAGTAGATCAGTGTTGATCTGGTCTGGTCACTCTAGATCCAATGTTGGGAATAAATTTAAAATCCCGAATGTATAATGCAGTACAAATCATAATATATATCAAGTGCTTGACAGTCACTTTTTATTGTAGGTATATCGTAGAAGTTGATTGAACGAAAAGATTGGTGTTTAGACTTCTAGTAAGTTTTTTTGGTATAGTGCAGCTCGACATGGTTGCTGCAGTGGTTGGGCTAATTGGCTGTTGTACTGAGGATCGCGGGTCCGATTCCCACACGAAACAAATATTTGCAATACCTACAAATCATCGTCGGTCAGTCGTTCAAGGTCTGGTCTATATTTATTATATTTGTAAACTCAAATACAAAAAATATATAAGTATTTCTTTCTCCCTTTCACTCAATCAAATTATAAAGTTGTACATCAAACACACTTTAGTATGTTACAGTATCAATTCTCTTCCTGAATTTTAAGCCCGCAGTTAATTCAAGAAGCTTAACGAACTCAACCTACTTTTAACTTGTTAAAATATTTAACACCTTTTAATATCGCTATTGTTAAAACTTCTATTGAGTTTTTCGTTTGAGTAAGAATAGAGGGTTACATAGTTTGTTGACAAAGCTGTGGTATTCTGTAAAAACATCCTTGAGTGAGTTTATGTGTAGCATTACGTAAGATTGCAGTTCACTTCAATTTACACAAACTTTTAAACTGCCTCGGTAGCCTAGTAGTCCTAAGCGCGACTGCTACGCTAGAGACCTTGGGTACGATTCCCAGGTCAAGCAAAAAGTGTTATTGGGTTTTTCTATGAAATTCTCATTAGCTGGTGGAAGTTTGGATTTGTGTCCGGTTAATGGGAATAGGCTCGCCCCCTATTACATGGGACCTTAACATACCGGTAAACTGAGGGTGTACATTGGTAAACCTCTGCCCAACCCTTCGGGGAAACAGGCGTGATGGTATGTTATAGTAGGAAGCAAAATGGCACTGCGGATCTTCATGGAATACTTCAATAAAAAAAAAAGATTAACCGGAAGAGTTGTGAGATTAGCCAAAACAAACAGACAGTCAGAATACAATTAAATAAGATTTTTTCACATAAACATTATATTTATTTTATAAAAAGCTATTATTTTGACATTACAAACCGACACTTTAATTTTATGTATATGTTAAGATTATTTTCACAAGTATATACATAGGACAGAACAGACATAAGCTCATGTAGTTAGTTAGCTAAGTACATAAATATCTTAAACCTTCCCCATCACTTGTAATTTGTACAATAAACTACAAATTACAAACACACAGTAAGTCGTGTCTTATTTCTATGATTTACGACCAAAAGCCCAGTTTATTTCATTTTGCGCAGGACCTTTCTCGCCCGAGTTGTAATGGCCAGCTGTTGACAACATTTTGTTGTTCGGAAAAAATATATAACCTTAATATTGTTCTATGTAACTTTTGAATTTGTGCTCGAGCGTAAATTGAAAAGATCTCGAGGAAATTGTTGAGTGTTCTGAACTTTAAGTACAAGTTGCTTAGTTCACTATTTACAAAACAAGTTTGTTTTGTTTTTATTCGTGCATAAAAACAATGTTTTGTAAGAAGACTATTAAACGCCAGTAATTGAAGAGATAATATTTATTAAACGTCTAGCCTAATGGTCCTAAGCGCGACTGCTACGCTAGAGGCCTTGGGTTCGATTGCCAGGTCGAGTAAAGTGTTATTGGGTTTTTCTATGATATTGTCAGTAGCAGCTTGGAGTTAGGATTTGTGCCCGGCTAATAGAAATGGGCCCGCCCATTTACATGGGACCTAAACATACCGGCGAACTGTCGGTGCACATTGGTACACCTCTGCCTAACCCTTCGGGGAATACAAGCGTCATGGTATCATCTTGCCATGTTATAGACTCTCTGAAACCCGGTTTTATGGAACGAAAATAAACGACTACGTAGTCGAGTGCTCCGATTGGCTGTTGATAATTTAATCAACCAATCGCAGCACAGAAATAGAACTAATATAGGCTGGTATTCTTTTACCCAACTTTAATGAAATCTATACATACAATAAAATCGTAGCGAAGTCAAAACTGTACATTTAATATTTTTGAAAAAAAGTAATTGCTACGAGGTCGGGTAATGATTCTAATGCCGAAAATATGGTTTTTAGAATTTTTGTCTGTTTGTCTGTTTGTCTGTTTGTCTGTGCGTTTGAACACGCTAATCTCAGCCGTGGCTTAACCGATTTGAATGTGGTTTTCACTAATGTATTGCGGTAAGCTCCACTTAAAACTTAGGCTATAAATTATCACGCTATTTGCTTTGGGGGATGAGCAATGTTGAATTATGTCTGAGTTCTTCTACAGATTCTCACGGGATTGAAAACAACGACATATAATGTAAGAATATTGTAGATAACTGCGGAATTGAACTTCTAAAATAATTATCATCACGCTATACCTTCAAAGAGTTAAGCAGTCAATAATGGCAAACTAGAACGGCTATTTTAGAGTTATTTCCGAAGTAGTAAATAGTCTAATAGTTTGATGACCGCCTTGCAAATCGCTGATCGTGAGTTCGGTCCTCAATAACAGTTTTACTTTTTGTGATTTTTCAAACATTTTTTTTCGTACAGGTAGATTCCCAACAATAATAAAATAAAAGTATGCATAACTTCTGCCATAACATTGATTTGCTTACTTATTTTTTTAAATCTTTTAATATTAAAGCAGAAAATAATGTCTGTACATAGTCTATTTATACTTATAATAAAATCGTAGCGAAGTCAAAACTGTACATTTAATATATTTAAAAAAAAAGTGATTGCTACGGAGTCGGGAAGCGATTCTAAATTTTTGTCTGTTTGTCTGTTTGTTTGTTAGAGCATCACGCAAATACTGCCGGACAGATTCCGTTCAATTTTTGTATTGTATATATTCATCATAGGCCAAAGTTGGTCGTAAGCTATAAATAATCGCGCTATCTACTTTGGGGGATGAACAATGATGATACAGATTACGACGGGTTTCAAAAAAGATGAAACAAAATATAACAATACTTTAGATGGCTGAGGATTGAACTGCTGAAATAATTATCATCACGCTATACTTTAAGAAGCTAAACAGTCAATCATGGCAAAACAGAACGGCAATTTCAAATCTTTTTCTATTGAATTAAATAGTCTAATGGTTCGATGACCGCCTTTCGAATCGCAGGGCTTGAGTTCGGTCTCGGTATAATGATTTACTTTTTGTGATTTTTGAAATATTTCTTTTGAATACTAGAAGATTTCCAAACAATAATAAAATAGAAGTAGTCATTCTTATACAGTAACGCTTAGCTTGCATATTTTTTCTTTATTATTTTTGCAGAAAAGACTGTCTATAATACATAGTTACTAAAAAACAGCAAATTGAAGTCAAAAATTTTCATCGAAAAAATAGAAACTGATAGGTGTGCAAACGATAGCAGAGCGGAAAATATACGTATTGTTAAAGAATTTATGTCTATTTGACTCTTTAATTTTGACAAAATAGTCTTTAAATGTCGGGCCAACAATGACTGTATTATTGCGCGATTTAAATTCTTCTTTTCACATCAATGATACCCCTTTTTTTAAGGATGGGAAATCTTTAAATGACTTCTTTCGCTCTGGGCGGAACGGAAGGGAGTGTCAGACTCTTACTGACTAAAACACAAAGTGTTCCTCCTAATGCCCTTTGCGTACCAGCGCCGCGGTGACTCTTTTGAATTCCGCAACTCTGTTAGACACTGGCCCTGGCGGGCCCCATCTTACAGTACTGACATTTCTTTGAGGCGCACGTGGAACACTACGCACCACCGACCCGGGATCGATGATACTCCTAACAATAATTTACACCGGTTAAGAAAAGTAGGTGGCCGCTTTTACTGATGCGTCAATTGCACTGAGTTTCAGGCGGGTATATGATGCCCTCTTTTACCAAATTATGTTTGCAGCGGCCTACTTAAATGCGCAATCTATTCAATGCCTTCCAGATACATCACTGAAGTTCACTACCGGGAGGTAGGTAGTCTCACTAATTCAAGTAGTCATGAGGTGCTGGATATCTTCCTTCACACAATCTGCATTGCTCTTTGGGTGGTGGGCTTTGTAATTAATAGTTAGGCTATTTCGCTATTTGTAATAAATAATGAGGTTAGGTAAGCATTACTGTTCTTGGACATGTTTTGGATTGCTATAAAATATACACAATACTGCAGATTACGTACATATTACACATACCATCACGCCTGTATTTCCCGATGGGTTAGGCAGAGGTGTAACACTGTACACCCACAGTTCGCCGGTATGTTTAGATCTCATGTAACAGGGGGCGAACCTATTGTCATTAACCGGGCACAAATCCTAACTCCGAGCGGCTACTGAGAATTTCATAGAAAAACCCAATAACACTTTGCTTGACGTGGGAATCAAACCCAAGACCTCTAGCGTAGCAGTCGCGCTTAGGACTACTAGGCTAACGAGGCAGTTCCTATGAAAGACAGTGGGAGATATTTCATCCTGTGAAATAAAAAACATGACGTCTTTAGCCACAAGGAGTTAAGCAGTCAATTATAACATGGTATGGGAATTGCTATATTTTTTTATTATTATTACGCTATTTACTTTGTTTAGTGAATAGCTTCGGTGTTTAATGAAAGCCATGTAAGATATTTTGTGTGAGTTCGATCCCAATTGATTGTTACTTTTTGTCATTATTTTAATTGGTACCTAATTCAATTGTTTTTATTTTCGATGGGGATAGGATCGCCGCACCTCAAGGATTCTCTGACGCAGGTACTCTCTGGTCACAGTTGTTTCGGGAGCTAACTGTTTCGGTTTCGGCGCTAGGACACGCCTTGGTGTTATCACTGTAGGATCACAAAGGAGCGTACGGTGGAGGTACGCCCCTGCTTGGGCAGAACATCAGCGTGTCCTCATAAAGGCGATTGGCGGCGGCGACCTCTCGCGTCCGGCCTTGGTTCATCCATAGTCCGGAGCGAGGGAGAATGGGAAGCAATCGCTTCCTTCTGCGAAGTAGTAATGCCAACGAAGGAGGAGGCGAAACGCATGAGGGAGAGGTCAACCTTTCACCCCGGCCGCCAGAACAGAAGGGGATGCCCCGGGTGTCGAGAGTCGTAGAGCGATTCCAGACCACCGTCGGAGTGGGCTTGCGGTCGGCTACCGTTGTGCGGCTCGCCGTCCAACCAGAATCAGACCCAAGTCGACGACGTACTGTGTTTCACGCGCGCCTCAAAGAGATGTCAGCACAGTTGCGGAATTTGTTCGAAAGAGTCACCGCGGCCCTGGAACACAAAGGACATTGGAAGGAACTCGGATGGGTTTTAGCCAATAACAGTCTGACACTCCTTTCCACCAGAAAGGAAAAAATCATTTGACGACATCTCATGCTTAAAAAAGGGACCTCCCAACTTCGACACTTCATACAAGTGTTGAACGATTTATGTGCAAACGTTTTTTGTCCAAAATTTTAACGTCTGTTCTGAGCCACGCCACCAAAAAGTGTACTTATATTCAAATGGCAAAACAGAAATAGATTAGCAACAACAGAAACTGTACCAAAATCAATTTCACCCATAGAAAAATTCCGTGACAGTCGTTCATCTGACGTTGAATATCTCACAGACTTCACGCTTTCAGGATGCAAGTTGAATCAAGCATCAATCATGAATTATGCATCGCATTCGAAATTTCTTCTTATGGGTAGGTACTATAAACAGAAGATGTTCTACATGCTTAAAAATTTTGACCTGCTTGGAATATTTTGATAACATAGTATTCAATACTTATTTAGTTAACACTTAGGTCGACGTGAGCGAAGCCGCGGGCAACAGCTAGTACCTAATAAACTTGTCTGGAACTTCTTCATTATTTACTAATAGCTTCTGCCAGAGAATTCGTTCGCGTGGTTTTTTTTACGTCCTTGGTTACTGCTCCTCTCCCGTGTGTTGTAGCGTGATGTTATAAAGCCTAAAGCCTTCCTCAATAAATGAACTATCCAACACAAAAAGATTTTTTTAACTCAACAAACTCTTCAACTTTATAATATTCAGTATAGATTAAATAACAATTCTACTCTAAAAAGCTCCGAGTAAATTATGAGCATACCAGCATCGAACTCTCAACATCACGTTATTAGGCAAATATCTGAAAGTACAACACTCAAGTATGGCCGACGAGTTCATTATGAGCTCAACTTTGACGTCATAACACTCATAATGTGACCTTATTATATTCTGAAGTAGAAATTCGATGTACAATTATGTATTAAGTAAAATTATATGAATTATAATGTGCTAGTACATTTTAGCCGCCCAGGAACGTGGTTGTGTTCCATATTTGAAGGATAATGGTGTTGGTGTGGTTAAATCAGCACCTATAAGTCATTTAAGCTTTGTCTCCGTGATGGCAACAGGTAACACACCAATATCTTGTATTGCAGACGTCTATAGGTGATCATGCATGTTGATTTCATGTTTACAGTCCATCACAAAAAAGTTGCATCTAAGTATATTTATCTCTTCTCTATGGATGCCGGCAGCGCAAAACCGATCATTGTGGCTATCTTAAAGCAAGGCCTATGGACGTTGATCTTTTAAAATGATGATAATGATATTTTTGACTGCCTCGTTGGCCTAGTGAGACTGCTCCGTTGGTCTTGTGGTCCTCAGCGCGACTGCTACGCTAGAGGTCTTTGGTTCGATTCCCAGGTCGAGCAAAATGTGTTATTGAGTATATGAAATTCTCAGTAGGAGCTCGGAGTTAGGATATGTATGGGTGTACACTGGTATACCTCTAGCTAACCCTTCGGGGAATACAGGCGTGGTGGTATGATAATATTTCCCTAGTTGACTGCGTGGTTTAGGCTCCCGCCTCTCATGAACGAGGCTGTAGGTTCACAACCGGGCACAGTCAAGTGCCGATGTGACTTTTTCTTTTACAAAAGTACTTTCTAACTTTATCTTGAACGTCACTCACATCTGTTAAGGAAAAACATCGTGAGAAACCTGGTCCTATCTGAAATCGCTAATCCTCCTTGACTAAGCGTGGTGCTCAATACTCGTGACTTCTCTGTATGAGAAGAGGTCTTTGGCAGTAAAAAGCTGGTATCATTATTATTTATCCATATTTAAGCACCAGGTCTTGCCTAGTTTACAGAAAATGCAGTGTTCTTACATTCAAAACTTTTGAAAGCCTACTTGCAGTACAGATTCTGATCATTTATGAATTCCTGGTACTCCCGCATCTATAAAATAAACTAGGAAAGTGCACAAAGCGGAGTATGTAAAGGAACCTCTTGAATACTTGATGTGACGTCACAGGAGACCTGACGAGAGCCTCGGCTCGTGTTCTGAGAAATATGACTAAGTAAATACAAGCAGACATATTACAATATGATTCATTGCAGCTCGCTTCCTGAAACTTTTCTTATTTCTTTTCTGATTAATTTTCTACAGGATTCATGACAGTTGAAACGTTTCTTCGGGACTCAGGGTCATACTTCATTGCCTCGGCGCATAATTTTTTTATTATTTCACGCATTTTCTGGTGGTCGCCACTTTTAATTCTGGCTTATAGAAGTTGTAATGATGTGGAATAGTGTTGTCGGCTTCTTCCAAAAATATTGCTTCCTGAAACTAATTCAGAATGATGTAGATCACTTATGGTGCGATAGATGTTGCCACAAATTAAAAGGTCTACTGAAATTAGAAAAGAAAATGACCAATACATAAATGGTAATTAACGCCTATCACCTAACTTGGTAGACGAAATGGTAATTGCAATAATGTTTACATAAGGATGTTATTAAGACAGATAGTCTAATTGTAACGCGCCATTAGACAGGAGAAATGCCTAGTGTGGGGCAAAGTTTGTCCTGAAAAAAAAAATTATAATAGTTAATACTTGGGGTTACTATTTTTTTTGCTTTTCAACGGTATTTATTTACATAATAATATTTACAGCCTTAAAATTAGTTGACACTTCCCGCGACCCAAAGGCTGGCTTTTACCTTGGCCAGAGGTATTGCCATCCAACGTGGCAATGCCGCCAGTCTTTTGGGCACTTTTCCGGTTGACGGTGATGCGGAGGAGATTTTTGATGGCATTTAGTTTTAGTTTCTTTTTGTTTTTATTAAGGATGTCTAATTTTAATAGTTTGATTAAAATACTAACAATATTTACAACCTACTGTAATTAAAATTACTATTTATAATACCACTAACATTATTACTAAGAAACATAATATTTTTACGATACCTACTTAAATATACAGCATTTTTTCATATTATCATTTAATTTGTCTATTCATTAAAATAAAAACAAGAAGTAACTTTAAATCATGCCTCACGCCTATATTCCCCGAAGGGTTAGGCAGAAGTGTACCAACTTACACCCACAGTTCGCTTGTTTGTTTAGGTCCCATGTAATAGGGCGCAAGCCTATTGCCATTAACCGGGCACAAATCCTAACTCCGAGACGCTACTGAGAATTTCATAGAAAAACCCAATAACTCTTTTTGTTCGACCTGGGAATCGAACCCAAGACCTCTAGCGTAGCAGTCGCGCTTAGGACCAGTAGGCTAACGAGGCAGTTATTTCATTTATCTTTTCATTAAAATAAAAACAAGAACTTTAAAATCCCTACAAAATCCTAAACTATCAAAAGCAACATTACAAAACCAGTACAGACTGTAAACTCCACCTGTAATAGCTCTGAGTGCGATTCCAGACCATTACTTGTGAAGTAATGGAGTAGTTCCAAGTACATTGTTGTGATGTGACTCACTTCACGTACGTGTGTTGTCAATCTCACTCGCGTTAAAGCTTTTCTCGTTTCGTTGTATTTCAGAGGGTGTATCTTGCAGGACACAGACATCCGACTAGATTTTCAGCTAGTTTCAAAGCATTTATTTCAAATAGACCTAGATCGACAGGCACTTTTGGATTGTCAAGGTAGTTGCGTGTCCCAAAACGTAGGTAACCCTATATGTAGAAGAACAAGCAAGCAACTCCATGGACACTCTTTTCAATTTGATATTTACAAAATCCTGATTACAATAACCTTGTTGCTTATATATGTGAAAACAATGAATATAAAATAATTAAAAATAATATAGAGAGAGGACGCCCTAGAAAGACCTACCCTGACCTTATTGGTGGGGTATGTATGTAAAAATAATATAGATGTAAGTCATGGCCGTTAAGAGATGACCAATCCCAACTGCCAGCGCCCTTTCACGAACTTGACGCGTGGATCAGCACCAGTCAAATCTCCAAAGTCTTTACTCACTTAAGTAATGCTAGAATCTAAATTATCGCATTACAGGAAAATACTCCCGGGGAGGTAGTCATTCCAGCCATTCATTTTTTTGGATACGAAACCACATTTTGAAAGGGGCAACAAGATCCATTTCCTTTTTCTTGCGTATGACGGTAAAAACTGCATGTAGTTAAAAAGAATGTTTTCATATTGACTATGACTTTATGTGCCATTCAAAATCTTACATATTTAAAACATCGATGGCAAGTTTCATAAACTAAGCTTAAAGGAGAAGTTTGCCTCCTTTTGATATTAAAGCTGGGGTCTCCATGTACATGTGCGGGTATAGGAAGTCCTTCACATAAGTCTTGAAAATACTTCCTACCTTTAGTGGGAAAACGAATACGGAATACCTCATGCGGTGCTCTCGAAGTTTTGACTTCAAAAACTCATTAAGTTTCTGCATGTTTGTGAATGCACGAATTTATCTCGAAAGTCAAAGATCTATAGGTACGAAACTGCAAATAATTTTTATTAAACAGTAATCTATTTTAATTACTTTATTTACTCAACTTTGACGGTTTTAATTTAGAAACGTCAAAACTTCTTAAAATTGTGTTAAAGACTTAGCCCTCTCACTTAATTGGCGTGAAAATAACAAGAAAGCCTGGAAATAAATAGGTATATACCACCTTAATTTTTTGTTTAGCTGAAACCTGAAAAGGGGTCATTGTACTCATAATTGTGAACAACTTTTATTATGTTACCAACCTTAAAAATGCGATAAAAAATCAGCTGATCTATACATTTGATTGCATAACTCGGTACAACATACAATACATCAATCAATCAGCAAAGTGCTTTACCGTAATGTCAGGGTTGGTCCTTAATAAATTTTATTTTAATTTTTGGAGAAATTCTGCCAAGTACAGAAATAAGATTGGACGAGTAAGCAAGCTAATTCCAATTACAAACTCCCACAGATAGAAAAAAATGTGAGACTTCACGGGACGCCTGGCAGATGCGAAACATCGAAATTTTTGTACAAGTAATATGCATGAAATTACAGACTGCAACAGGAACTAAATATGGCATAATAAAAAATAATACCATCACGCCTGTATTCCCCGAAGGGTTAGGCAGAGGTGTAACAAATGTACACCCACAGTTCGCCGGTATATTTAGGTCCCATGTAATAAGGGGCGAGCCTATTGCCATTAACCGGGCACAAATCCTAACTCCGAGTTGCTACTGAGAATTTCATAGAAAAACCCAATAACACTTTTTGCTCGACCTGGGAATCTAACCCAAGACCTCCAGCGTAGCAGTCGCGTTTAGGACCACTAGGCTACCGAGGCAGTTGGCATAATGTAAAAATAGAATATTACGTTTTTTTTTCTAGAAAAAGAAGACTGTTTACTAAACACTTATTTTAATTAAATACAAACATTAAAAATCCAAGAATTTATTACAAATTGCGACAACTAAATTCTACCATCATTTATAGCGCAGCGACGTGTCGCCACAACATGCGTCGCCACGCCAGTAATCGGTTTTACGTACGACTGTAGATGTTTCACATCAAAAAAAATATAAACAGATACAAGAAGGTAGAAGACAGTTGTTCATAAACAAAAAAATAGCTTTTGTATATTTTTTGTAAAACTTGACATTTACAAAATATCACACTTTGCAAGACACAGAGTTACAGTGTCTACTTGTCACAATAAAACACTTGAACGTGTAATACATAAAATAGAAAGCTTTTCCCGATCACTTTTCTATTTAATGAGCCAAGGTCCAGCAAATCCGCAAGCCGACACCGTGACAAAGGACCACGGTTGTACGGCACACGCGTTATCTATTATCCGTAAAGGTCAGACGTCATGGTAGGAGGGAGCGAGGGGGGACGAAACAAAAGACATCTATTCATTGTTGAACACTTGGTGATAGAAGACAACAATGTGTTTCGGAGAATGTAACGTAGATTCGATCGATTTCGAAATATGTCCCACAAATATTATTTATTTTATTGGAAAGCTTTATTCATATAAATGGGTGTGTCTTTGTGATGATTCCTTTATGATAGTCGTATTTCTAATTTAAAAATCGAATCGAATACGTTTGCGCGATTGTGGCTGATGGCCTAATGAAACATTTAATGCTATTAAATAATTATTACTAAGGTACAAACCTGAAAAACTTAAAAATATAATGAGTTTTAATTGTAGTTTGTCATCGCTTATGAAAAAAAAAATTCACTTGTTCCACACATGTTACCCTTTTATTGGTATTGTTTTTTATATAAATATAAAATCATAATACCTTTCTTCACTGCATGGCGAATAAGCAGACGACGGGCCCACTAATATTAAATAGTCACCGCCGTGTATAGTCATCTGTAATACCAGAGACCTCGCAGACACGTTGCTATCCCAGAGACAAAGCACAAGTATCTCATGTATCTATAATTACTCCGGCTCACATCCCTTTAACTAAGTTGCGTCGGAATCAATAATATGAGTCAATTGAGTGACGTCTTACGTATACGAAACAACGTTGCACGTATACAAAATCTATGGATGAATCGCGGTTTAACAACTCATAAAAAGTATATCAATTGATTGAAGGTGTCTGACACCCAATTCCCCCCTCCCTCGCCTCATTTTAGTGGCCGTTTCGTAACAAATCTCCTTGCACTTCCTTCACCAAAGTAAAGGTTCGTTGAGTACGTCCGTGCCCTTTACCACCCTACCCTACGACCCAGTTCAGAGGGCGTTGACCCCGCAAGGTCGCCAGCTGATCGATGACGCCATGCCGCCACCCCTCATGCATGGTGCTACCTAGCTATACTTACACCTTTCTTCGTAGATTTAGAATGGTGATAAATAGGTGGTGTTATGAAGAAAAATGGATGTTATGTAATAGGCCGGTGAGGTAGTTTTGAAAGAGGTCTAATACTGGTGGCTGAATGTTCTAGATTTAAATAATTTGACATGGAAGTAGGGTGTGCGCGGTGTGTCCGTTTTGGGAACGTGTGGGAGTTTATATGTCTCCCATGGGTTTATAGTTAAATTCGGCTAGCTATGTGTGCCAATTTATAACTTTAGGAAGTAGGTCATAAATAGTATGTAGCTTTTGGATTCAAGTTTTCATAGGTGAATTTGGTATTGAAGGATGATTTTTTTTTACAAGGTGTGCTTCCGAGTACACCGTCCAGAAGGCCAATTCTGCTAATTTAAACGATAAAATCTAGTCCTAAAGTCAACAAGTCTCAACGACAAACAATACCAAAGGTGAAACAATAAAAAACAACGGCGATTAGATCGCGATCATTCCTAAAAGTTAATAAAATTGTCTAACAAGTTATTAAACGTTTACAAAACGAAAATCAAAATTCATGCTCATGTGGCAGGCTCAAAATATTAGGATAGGACAGAACCCAAATAATAAAAACGAAAACCGAACAATCCAGTAAAACAAACATGGACGAAAATCCTTCCTAATTTAAACTTTATCCTCCAATCGTGACAATTCATTCGAGCCCAGCCGAACGGCAAGCAAACAAGCAATAACGTTGCGATAACCGTAAAATTCCGATAAAATCCGTTCATTACTCCTTAGTACGCAACAAAACCGTTTGTATTCTAATGTTGCCAGGTTTAACGAATTACATTTATATAATGTTTGGGGTTTAGCACTATTAAGTTGTATTATTATGACTCGCTTCCTTGTTCTGAATGTATATTATCTAGGGACGAAAACTTAAACATTCGAAATAACAGGCTTACATAACTGAATATAATTGTGTGTAAATGAATAACAATAATAATGTTAACAGTAGTTTACTATTGAAATAAAATTTTATGAAAATTGTATCGAAGTATGTTTACATTTCTAGATTTTAGGAACTCAATATACTCTACTCTACTTTAGGTACTTGTCAGAGTAAATACATAAATCTTACCACTATTATAAATACGAAAGTTTGAATGGATGGATGTTTGTTACTCAATCACGCCAGAAAGGCTGAACGGTTCTAGATACAATTTATTTCTGGAACAGCACATAATCTACTTTTTATCCCGGAAAAATATACGGTTCCTATGGGATCATATGTATATCAACTAAAATCCTAAATATGTACGCAACTCAAGCAGTAAGTTTGGTATCAAAATAGAAATTACCTATCTATAAAAGTAAGTATACCTTGCAGAAAATTTGACGGACTTTATTCATCAGAAAGCCCAATATTTACTGAAGAGAAAAAAAAAAATCCAAGTTGAAAAGAAAAGATAATTTAGATAATAAAACTCAACTCTTCAGTATTTTAATTCAAGCTTCTAACTCTAAGGATAGTTAGTTAACTGTAAAGAAAACGCTGAGTTCCAAGTAACTGCTTATCATTATCCGTCTCACTGTGTCACATTCCTTTTACAAACTGTTTGAAAGGAAACGGAAAGATAATATAACTTTTTTTTTCCGGAGTTTCGGTTTTATCTTTATGCTTTTCCTCTGTGGTCAAAAGAAAAATTGACATCAAACCACTGTTTTTTTTTTGTTTCTACGTAAATTTAGCTAGCGGAATTTGTTACTCTTTGAGATAAGACTTGTTTCAGTTGTTTTTTTTTATTTATTTATAGATAGTTTTTTTTTTTTTTGGTGGGTGGGAAATCATCAAATAACTTCTCCCGCCCTGGGCGGGGCGGGAGGGAGTGTCAGACTTTTACTGACTAAAACCCACCCATGTTCCTTCTTGTGCCCTTTGCGTTCCGGGGGCGCGGTATCTCTTGCGAACAACCCGCAGCCCCGGCAGGCATCGGCCCTCAGTGGCCCCTTCCTTTGCTGACATCTCTTTGAGGCGCGCGTGGAACACGAACGCGCCGTCGACACGGCATTTATAGATAGTTAGGCTAGATATTTAAGAACTTAAAGCCCAAAAAAGTTTGACAAAGACAGTCAGGATAAAATGTCATCTTTTGATCGAGAACAATAGTCGATAAGAGTCCTCGTGGCAGAAAGATAGGTAACTTAGACACGAAAACACTTTGCCGCACTCATTTTTATGAGAAAAGCGCTTGCAAAGCTGTACTAGAGTAGCCCTCCAATACTGAAGTTTATGTTGTTTTCATACAGCATCTCAGGTGGGATGCCTGTTAATATAATAGTAATGTAATATTCCTGAAGATGCACATAAAAGTTTACGATACTGTTCGAGACATAATACGTACTTATTCTGTGATTATGTACTGCTTTGGTACGAAGTTGCTGCGTTTTGTCAACACATTATTTCTCCAGTGTATCGTAGGGTCTAGAAGCTATAGAAAGCCACCACAAGAAAGGGCGGTAATTTTAAAAATCGAATGTTTCGGTTTTGGTTTTTTTAAATAGATTTTTAAAATCCTTATTACCTATTTTAATTATTTTATAGTACTTGGCCCCAGTACGTGACCACGTTTATCGAGGCAGTGACATTTTTTATATCCTCCCAGGTGAAGGTGTAGAGATCTTGTGCAATGCCCACGATCCTTCCTACCTGCGACCTTTCCTATCGCACAGCGTTTCGTTGGCCGGACCCCTACAAACCTGAATTATATATATATTTTAAGTTTGGCTACACTGACGCATGTTTCCAGAAGGTACCTATGGACACCTGCCTGTAAGATATTGCCAATACGCCACTGCCTGGCTGACCTTAAAATCCAGAGCAGGACCAAGTCAAACAGCCGCGTGTAAGTAATTTCCCCGGCGTCCGTATGAGAACAAAACAATGCAATTTGATAATAAATAACTGTGTAGTGTAAATGTTACCCTATAAGTTATAACTCTTTGTAAGAAAAAAACATGCATATCCTGATGGGCCACCGGTTAAGATCCGCTTCTCATGCATAAGGCTGTGGATTTGCAACCGAACACAGGCCAGTACTTGTATGACGTTTTCTATTCGTTATGCACTTTCTAAGTTAATCAAGGACATCACTGACATCGGTGAAGGACAACATCGTGAGGAAAAGTGGACTTGTAATAAATCTGAAATCACCAATCCATCTTGAACAAGTATGGTGATCAATGCTCTTGTCTAATCTGTTAGAGAAGAGGCCTTTGCCCTGCAGTAGAACAATAATGGACTAGTATTATTATTATTAGTACATGAAGCAAAGTCTCTCAGATTGTAGACCACACAGCAGGAGCTGGGGTAAAAACCGCAAGTCTACACAATATAAAACAAAGCGTCACAATCCCCAGTGGCTCGAGCTACAATATAAAAGGTATATGTTTGAACTATGGCAAACTTAAAAGAGTTTATTTTATTTCTGATTCTAAACGAGAAGTATTGGAGCTCCATTTACTTGTTTTTATTGTACCTATCTTTACATAGTATAAAACAAAGTCGCTCCAGCTGTATGTACGCTTAGATCTTTTAAATTACGTAACGGATTTTAATGCAGTTTTCAGAAATAGATAGTGATTCCAGAGAAAGATTTATAAAACACCACGCTACGACCAGTGGGAGCATTGTAGCAGGACATTAACAACGCTACTGAAGCCGCAATAGACGTGGCCAGTTGACCACCTACCTGTAGGTGTGTACAAAAAAATTATTTAGATTATCATCGACTGGGAAAATTATCCGTTTGTTGGTTTGTTTGTTTATTCAATAAACATTAGGATTTGTTTATGTATCGTGATAACGTTTACAAACATATAAGCTCACATACACAAACAACCAGATTCAGAACAACTACCAATAATAAGATACCCTTATCCACTCCATCTTTCTTTTATATTTCCTAAATATGGATCGCCTTCTGTTACGTAAGTGTACTGCAACAGGACATGATATCACACAAGCCGTCTGCTTAATCTAATCAAATTGTTTTGTGGCGGACAACTTAGGGAACCAACATTTTGTTTGTAACAGTTCATAATTAAATATTTATACCACGTAAACGTTCATATGCATTTCCTAAAAAGCATTTAGAAACTTTAACTTTAAAAACAATTAAATTTTATTAAATTGTATTAGAACCATCATATCGCAGAAAATTCACTCAGAATCGTCTCATATAGGAGCCTGGTCGACGGAGCCCCGCTATTCATTTTTACCAGAGAATTTTTATAACTAAAATGAGGCAGAAATAAAATGCCTGAATGAAAAATTGCCCTGTT
Organism: Caradrina kadenii; assembly: GCA_947462355.1. Lineage (NCBI taxonomy): Eukaryota > Metazoa > Arthropoda > Insecta > Lepidoptera > Noctuidae > Caradrina > Caradrina kadenii. The sequence goes on along the minus strand of OX381686.1, from coordinate 13,661,507 downwards.
CCATACGTTGCCTAAAATAGAACACTTGTAGGCGTAACAGCAGGATCACTTTGTAGATTAGTGACGACGACACGGTGTATAGTTGTATGCGTAGCTTAGAGGTCACTGTCCATTCGATTAGTTTAGTGCATGAGTCAAAAAAGACTAACATTATTGCTACACGGTAAAATATTCATCATCTATACTATAATCTAATATGATAAAGCTGAAGAGTTTGTTTGTTTGGTTGGTTGAATGCGCAAATATCAGAAACTACTGATTTGAATTAAAAAAATATGTTTCCTCCGACTCTGTAAGACATATTTTGAAACTCATATATACCCCAAATGAATACAAGCAATCATATGAGACATAATGACATGTTGTATTTCGACAATACATATGTATTTATTTACCATCAGTACTTGTGTATTTATTTAGGCACAAGGGACAAGAACACACACGAACGAACTTGTTTTCCCGATAAATGAAACATGAATTTATTTCTTTCATAAAAATAATATAAATATGGAGAGGCTGTTGGAAGTCAAGCGTGAAGATTTCATAGATACGTACAAAGATTTGTTTTTAGGGTTCTGTATAAAACGGGTGCCAACAGGACCCTATTAGTAAAGGTCCGCTGACTATCTTTCATATCGCTAGGGAAATACATTTTCGGAAAAAAAAATACTTTAGTCAAAATAAAATAGGCAAAGTTAAAACTTAATAGAAATCCCCATACAAGAAACGTGTTCCTTGTTAGTAGTAGTTCCTTGTTAGTTAGCTATGTAGTAATTTGACTACGGTTTGTTATCATCGTTCGCTTCGTATGCAAGCCCATCTCGCACTTGGCCGGTTTTCTATTTTTATTTATAGAATGCCTGGGTTGTTCGGAAAAATATGATATCGAATTCTTTATACCTATTTAATGTTTGATAAGAAATCAAAATCTTGAATCGGCAGGTCACTCGAAAATTGCTAACATGACAACTCTGCCCAAACATTAGTCTAAACTAAAATAATTATAACAGTAATTAAGTTGCCAACTTCCTCGTTAGCCTAGTGGTCCTAAGCGCGACTGCTACGCTAGAGGTCTTGGATTCGATTCCCAGGCCGAGCAAAAAGCGTTATTGGGTATTTCTATAAAATTCTCAGTAGCAACTCGGAGTTTGGATATGTGCCGACCCTAATTACATAGGACCTAAACATACCGGCGAACTGTGGGTGTACATTGGTATACCTTTGTCTAATCCTTCAGGGAATACAGGCGTGATGGTATGTATGTAATCAAGTTGCTTATCGTAAATTTCCATTAGCTGCTGTAAGTAAGTCATTAATATGGACCTATCCCAGACTGGTGCCAATTTCTTTCAGAAGGTTCGGAATTCAGAGATTTGGCACTAAATAGGTGGATGTGGTGATGACAGTCTAGTCATTAGGCCTACAACTGCTCCGTTGGTCTCGTGGTAACCAGCACGACTGTTGAGCGTGGGGTCATGGGTTCGATTCCCAGGTCTGTAACAGCCCGGAGTTTGAAAGTTAGTGGTGTAACATCCCCGTGACTCGGAAAGCACATAAAACTGTTGGTCCTGTGCCTGATCTCTTCCCATTTGTGTTGGATTGCCGTCCCATCGGAGTATGACAGATAGGGAAGAGGGAGTGCACCTGTGTTTGCGCACACACTTGTGCAATATAAGGTCTCCTGCGTACTTGCCTAGTCTGCATTAAGATTAGCCGTCGTGACCGGAATCGGTCTGAGAATACAAGCCTATAACATTATAATTATTCCAGTTTATTAAAGACTTCTTCCGCACTAGACGGAGCGGAAAAGATTGTCTCTTACTGGCTAAAACCCAGCCGTGTTCCTCCTGATGCCCTTTGCGTTCCAGAGCCGCGGTGACTGTTTCCGCAAACAAAGCAGATACCTACACATCCTTTCAAGTATTCGTGACATATCTAGGAAAACTAAAGAGGCAGACGTAAGCTAAGATGGATGAGTATCGTTTGTGAGCACTTGAAACGTTGCCAACTGACTGAAGAAGGTGTGTCAGGTGCCAGAGCGGGTCAAATTGGAAGCAATAAAGTCGGGAAAGGAACCCCTTTGCAGACAAATGTTTAAAAAACGCCACCCAGTATGCTAATCGTCCAATGGTTTCTATAGTAGGTACCAAATGAAAAGGGAAGGTATATTTGAGACTAAAGATTTACCTTTTTAGACCACAATAATGTTTGCCCCAATACGAGAATGACTTTCCATCAAAGTAACAGAAACGTTGAAGTTGTAACCAGAAGGAAAAATAAAACGTCATAAGAATCATACACAGTAACGTCCAAATTCTCAAACGCAATTCAATTTGGGGCCGCCTTTAAGTCTTATACTATCTCTGTCATTTTAAGGTGTGTTGCAGCGACAGGGATACATTCATGAACGTCTTAAAGTTATGTATCGTTTAAGAATTCATGGGAAAACTGTTTGAGTTGGGATTTTTTCCAAAAAGCGTCTTTAGGACCTCAAACATAAAGCCTACATCACAATAGCTTACTCAAAACCAAATAAATGTCATTTTCTTTGTCCAATTACACAAAAGCCCAAACTTTACTGCTCGACTATATTCCCTATTATAACTTTCATACGTTTTCATTTAGCATCCGAAACGAATGTCCTTTTTGGCGCATTGCCAAACTACTGACGCCGCTGTGTCCCGAACCCGATTATAATACAAAACACACAAACTCAGGATTAAGTTATAATCGCCGCGCTAAATAAATATTTAACTACCTATAGAATAAAGGTTTTGAAAGCTACAGCTTAAAGCTGTTCAAGCATATGATTAGATTTGTTTAAATACTCTCTAGTATACGCCGTTGACGATAGATACCTCTATGGTTTAATTTTGAAAATGGAACAGAAAATTTGGGCGGCAAAAAAATAGTAAAAAAAACTTATATTAATGTTGGCAACAATATACTTAAACAAAAATAAAATAAAAGCAACAGATTAAAAAACCGACATTTACCGATAAAATATACTTGTCGAACAAAATGTAGGCAAGTTGAAACCTTAGGTTGAGTCAGCAAATTATATACTTTTCGCGATCGTCTGGCTAGCTTCCAATGACAAGAGCTGGCGGCTAGAGGGATGTAGCCAATATTTTGAGCGCCTACGAGAAATACTTTAAAATTAAAGTGGAAGAGGTCAACGCGATGTTGTACTATGTCGTACTTTTGTACATTTTTGCCAACGAAAAGATTTTTGACTTCAATTTATTATTTTAGGTCAGTATTTGATCACAATCAGGCTCACCTTGAGTTTTATTTAAGTAGGTGTATAATATTATAAATAACTAGCAATAATCCGCGGTTTCAGCGCGCTAAGTTACGTCTTTGATTATTCCTCCACGCCCGTGAGTCGTAACGTGATATTATATAAGTTATGTTACTTACTGATAATGTAGCTTTCCATAGGTGACATAATTTTTGAAAATCGGTTTCTTAGTTTATAGGCTATCCATTACAAACAAAAGTACAACTTTTTCCCTTTATAATTTTGATTTTTATTCTAGATAATAATAATTTAGGTACCGACTTAGTTCTCCAATGTTACCTACAAACACACATAAAATGCGTGACCAGTTTTAAGGTCAGGTTAACAAATCCAATTGTTTGAACTATCACCATTTATTTTGGAGTCACTACAAGGTCAAGTAACTGCCCTAACCTAACAAACAGAAACCGAGCAACCCAGTAGAGCATCCAGACTCTGACGAAAGATGGATGATGGAGGAACGTTCGATTTTCGACTGACAGATTGACATTGAGTAATACCTCCTCTGACACCCTTCCGTTTGCCTGAACTAGTGAGTAAACCCCTTTTATTTTTATATCGTTAGATGGCAAACCATCCAACAGCCCACCTGATGTATATAGTCACCGACGCAAGTAGATATTTGCAATACTAGAGGTCTTGCAAATGCGTGGCCATCCCAGAGACAAAGTTGAAATGTCTCATGTGCCTGTAATTTATTGCACCGGCCCTCCAAACCGGAACACAGTAACGCTGCTTTGCGGCAGAAATAGGTACGGCGGTAGTACTTCCCCGGAGGAGCTTCTTCACAAAGAGATCTACTAGTAAGTACTTAGAAAATATAGAATCGATACATCTATGATTACTACAATACGATAGACGTCTTCTTAATAAAATTGCATCGTCAAATTCTGCAGTTATTAAAAAAGAACCGAATTATCCAAATAACATCTAATGATGTACCATACTGTGCAAAATTAATGCAGACGTCCCATTAGCGCCAAACAATCAGTATTAACGAAGATTCCAACTTTCGCTGCAATTAAAAACTAATCAGTCAATTTCCAAGAACTTGGAATTCCGACATAAATTCATACCAGTAACGCCATCTATGAATCAACGCTGGAGTTAAACACTTTAGTAGTGTTTATATAAAAGTTGAAGGCAATTTCGACTGTAGGTTTTAGTTGACTATAAAAGAGTAAGTACGGAGGTTCTTGTCTATTCTTCTCCATACAAAACTACCTTTTGGAGGAACAGCTAGATTCAAATCTTTTTTTGTAAGCGACGACTTTCAGATCTACTTTGGTCTAATTAGTCTAATTATCTTACTAGGTAATCCTACTTCCTACGAATATTATAAATGCGAAAGTTTGTGAGGATGGATGGATGGATGTTAATCTTTAACGCAAAAATGGGTGAAGGGATCTGGATAACACTTGGCACTCAGATAGATAGTAGTAAGGAATGACACATAGGAAACTTTTTATCCCGGAAAAATGTGCGGTTCGGTGGGGTAACGTGTCAAACTTGACGCGGACGAAGTCGCGGACAGAAGCTAGTAATAAAAAAGAATTTAACTTTGACTTTACTTCCACCAACTGTAAACTACATTATTTCATAACCATATAAGGCTCTGAATATTACTTTATAAAGCAAACAGGATTTCAAAAGCAAAATAATTTCGCAGTAGACATAAAATTGGACCGTCCGCCTGTTTCAACAAAAAAGAAGTACGGCAACCATTTCCATTATAATGGGCGAGAAATTAATTGTACCCAGATATCTCTTTTACCTACATAAATTCGTTAATTATGCGAAGTACTGAAATGGTAGGTACCTAGGCTATTTATCACGAGAGTTATGAATAACTTTTGGATATTATAAAATATGGTATTGAAGTAGGGATATGATAATGGTACATTCCGGGGGGTTTCAAATTAATTGAAAGACAATTTTCCTTATGACTTCAAATATTGAACTGAGTGTATTCTTTTTGCTAAACCTCGCCTTTAGTGACGGACAGACAAATCTTTCAAATTTAGAACAGTGTTTCTGTCGAAGTAATTATTATCTATGGTAACAAATAAATAAAGTTGAATAAAGCTACACCAGCCAGTCTTAATTTATGAAAATTCAATCATTTTTCCCCAGAACACCGAGCCCGGTCAAAGATGGTAGATGTCTAACAATACCAAGACCCAATTGCTTTATAAAAACCCTTTATTTTACCCTGATTAATTCACAATCAACTGTAAATTTAAATTTTAGTTGCGTCGAAATCAATAAAATTGGATAGTTAATCAATTGAGTTGACAAATAAGTGACGTCACAGTATATTAATAAAACATACAAAGTCTATGAAAGAATAACGTTTTGACAGTTCATAAAAAGGACGTCAATTGATTGTAATCTATCATCATCATCATCAATTATAAATTATCTACTCCCCAATTACTAGCGCAAGTAAAAGTTTTCGTCGATTTGATATTGTACCAAATTCGATACAAAAAAGAAGTGATAGGTATTGAATGTTCGTAGTGCGCAGGTCTTAAAGTCACATTAGTGTTCAGTCAGCCGGCGGCCTATCTTTCTCATCACTGACAACTATTTTTAGACCTCTAATTATTGAGAGGAAAGTTTCGGAGGGACTTTGGCTGATACTACTTATTGTGGCCCCATTTTTGGTTAGAAGGTAAATCAAATTAATGTATCTTAATATACGGGATGTAAAAATACACAGCAACGCGTTAACTATGCTTATAGCTTATCAAAACTTGCTGTAAAATGGCTTTTATTTTTGGTGCGAAACACATTGTTTTTATGGGTGTATGCAACAGTGCAGGGGTCGTGAGAGTATACCATTTAATCATGTATTCGTAAAAACATGATGGTTTGACCTTCATATGATCGCAGGTATAAAAAAACGATAAATGAGGCAGCGAGCCAGAAGAGGCATGTTCTTATGACTTCGTTGTCTTTTTACACTCAATATACCTATCACCTATCTTAAACTAAATAATTTAGTGCGGTGACTAAGTCACAAAAATGAAAGCATATTTCTTTTTTCAATTTGGTACCTTATCAGTGTAGTATAGAGTTCGATATCAGGTTCCTGTAAACCTCTCTTGCTAGTCATAATAAATTGCGTTTGCGAGATAGGAGTTTGTGGACGAAAGCAATTAAAGGATCAATGTTTTTTCTTTGTGGGCAAAAGTTTGATCTTCCTATTATGCACTGATGCAATGTTAGGAATAAATACAATCCCGAATGTATATTGCAAAACAAATCATAAGATGTCTAGTGCTTGACAGTCACGTTCTATTGTAGGTATTGTAAAAGTTGATAGAACGAAAAGATTGGAGTTTAGACTTCTGGCAACTTTTCTTGGCATAGTGCAGCTGCAGTATGTCAAATATTAAATCTTTTTATGTTAATAATTAATCAAGAATTAATCTTTACAGTTATACAGCAAAATACCGTAGTAAGAAACTTAACTTAGTGCAAAATTTTTGCAAGTATTGCTCAAGACTTTTTCTTGGTTTCAATAATGAGTAGTTCCTGGATTCGAGCATTGAACGAATTAATGAAATGAGTCGAATGATCCTGATAAGGGAAAAGCCGGCCATACTATTCCCAACCACTGAAACTTCTAAAAACCGGAATTAACAGTGGGGACCACCAGAATTGCGCCGAGGCAATGAAACTCGACGAGTTTCGGAGATACGATTCAACTGTCTTGAATCTCGCAACGATATTAATAAAAAAAAAACAGCGGAGGAGTAAGAGAAAACGTGCCATAATAGAAAAAACGTTTTTTACTATTCTAAATTCAAATATTTTTAGTTTCTCCGCACATTTTGCATAGGCGGCGTAGAATACCTAACCATATTTTGCACTAAAGCAATTTTTCGCGGAACTCGTCGGTATCGTTGGGTGTAGCGGTTTCCAACCGCATAGCAGTGTGCCAATGAACTCATGAAAATACCTATAACATAGTAGGCTGCATGCAGCTATAATAAAATTTATTGTTCCACCGCATTACCGGCAAATAATGGGTACCAAACGACCAATTACTGAACTTCACCTATTATCAATAATTAATTTTTAGTTTTTTTCTGCAGTACCTAATATTTCATATTTTTACCTACGACGAAATGGAGAAGATCTCATTCAGAATATGAGGTAGTTTCCCAAACGAATATTACCATTTATCTCCAAAATGATTTGATCGTTTTTTTCCGAAAAACGTTTAGGTTAGTCTATTCAAAGTTCACATTATTTCTTCAAAAATGAGGTTAGTCATAATCATCATTGCTTATTGCTTTTAACCGAGTTTAAAAAGAAGGAGGTTATCAATTCGTCTGTATGTCTTCTTTTACGCGATAACTCCGCCAATCATGAAACGATTTTGATGATTTTTTTTTGTTTGATAGGTCATACTTCAAAGGTGGTTCCATATAAATTTTATCGATTCTAATTCCATATATATTGGTTCAGTAGTTTGGTAAAAAAAAAATTAATAACTTGAAAAAATATGTCATCCAAGTAAACGAATTAGCGTATTCTGCTTGCTTGTGACTTTTAAGTGGTGTCTTGTTAATTTACGTTGTATAACTGTTCCTTTATGGATTTGTATAACAGGAAATTGATACTAAATAGCGAAAAATATATTTTTTTTTACAAAAAAGACAACCTCCTACAAAGAGAGGAATTGCGTTTATTTCATTGCAGATTTGTATAGGAAAACTATTCAGAAAGGTTGGTTAATATAGTGATTTTGATTTGAACTTTTGGTTCCCAATTAAAAATTCTCATAATCTTCCTAGACATTATCAAAAACTCATGAATGGTATACATTCATTGTTGCTTAACCCCTCGTTCGTTAGGCAAGCTGATTCAGTTCGCATAACAATAAAACTTGTATTGTGTCTCGTTTAGTGTCCTTCCAAGTATTAGAGGGAGGCTCCAATCGCTAGTTTGTTAGCCAAAACTTGTTAAATTAGTAAAACACGTTTTGTTTTATTTTTTTGTGTTTCTGACGTGTTTATTATAGAGATTACATTGCAAACATGAAGTTATAACCTAGTAACTACCTCGCTAGCCTAGTGGTCCTCCGCGCGACTGCTACGCTACAGGTCTTGGGTTCGATTCCCAGGTCGAGCAAAAAGTGTTATTGGGTTTTTCTGCGAAATTCTCAGTAGCAGCTCGGAGTTAGAATTTGTACCCGGTTAATGGCAATATGATCGCCCCCTATTACATGGGACCTAAACATACCGGCGAACTGTGGGTGTACATTGGTACCTCTGCTTAACCCTTCGGGGAATACAGGCGTGATGGTATGTAGACATGAAGTTATTAATTAGTAACGTCTCATTGTTATTTAGAAGTTAAACAAATGGCTAAACAAAGTTACCTAACAGCTAAACTCATTGCACAATAGAAATGACATGGTTATGAGCTCAAAACTGCAAACTAAGAACTTTGAACTCTATTGCAATTTATGCAATACTATGATTGCTAGCAGTTGTTTATTCATAACAATACCTATCTATCTAAATGTCAGTAAGCAATAATAATGATAGTTTTCCATTAATGGATAGATATCTACCATAACAAGGGGTTGTGCCCTGAAAACAAGTTTAATAGTTAGAACTATGGGGTCGTGTGCTTGAGTTTCAATGCCCCACAGTGCTTTTTCTAAATCATTTTAAACTGGGTACAATTAAAACCAATCGTCTTTTAATTAACTACAAATAAACTTGCTTATTTTTCTACGGGGACCACTAGGACCAGTACCTGCCTGGGTTGCAGAATTGGTTCGAAAGCATCACCGCGGCCCTGGAACGCAAAGGGCATTAAAAGGAACACGGTTAGGTTTTAGTCAGTAAGAGTCTGACACTCCGTTCCGCTCCGCCCCGAGCGGAAGATATCGTTTGATGATTTCCTATCCTTAAAAAGTCTAAGGTCTAAGTGATATTGTGATACGTTTCCTATTTATTTTACACCCTATACATTTTTTTCCTAAACTCATCACGCAGAAATAACTGGGGTTCGTTTTTTCCTGTAGGCCAAAAACCAAAGACATACGACCTACATACTATCCCCGTGAATGTAACAAAGTTTGACATTGCTTCCATTCCAATTTCGAATCGCAAACGGTATTTACAAAACGTATATCCCGCCTCACGTACAAGAGATTCTGCACCTGGGCCGTTGAAACTACCGTGTTGTACTCAAAGCTTCGAGAATAAAAGTCTTACAGAACAATTGGTTTAAAGATTTCTCTCGATACTCGTTTCCTGGGGGATGACAACAGTTTAAGTGGTCATTACGTTAAGTGCGCTGTGCTCGAAGAGCCGGAGCTGCTATTAGAGCACTGGGAACCTAGAACTAAATACAAAGTAAATACAATCGATTTTTTAATTGTAAATATCCGTTTCGCAACTGTTTATTCAGTTCAAAGGCTTTATTTGTACTAATTGTGCTTGTCTTCAAAACGAACACTTATTTTAGGATAGTTGGATTCCCAATTCAAAAATTGACTCAAATCGCTACTCCAATCGAACTGCTTAGTTAGCATAGTGGTCTTAAGCGTGACTGCTATGCTCGAGGTATTAGATTCGATTCCCAGGTCGAGCAAGCAAGCTTTTGGGTTTTTTCTATAGAATTCTCAGTAGGATTTGTGCCCGGTTAAGGCCCGGACTCCGCCAAAGCGAAGAGGAGAGGAGATGTCTCCTACAACCAATAGGCTTGCGTGAAATGGCAATAGATACGCCCCATAGTTAATGGGACCTAAAACATACCAGCGGACTGTTGGTGTACATTGGTACAACTCCGCCTAACCCTTCAAGGCGTGATGGACTCAAATCAATAATTTTGACATCTGCGCGCTTATGCTAGTTGCCTCTGATGATACCTAGGTAGTCTGAATTCCTTCGAGAATACTTGTACGTGTGGACTACAAAACCTATGTTGTACCATTTCTTTGACGTGTAACCACTTTGCAGGAATCATGTTGCAATCCATTTTTGTAGGAATACCTGTGCTCTTTTTTTCATATTTAATTTTCAGTTTCTCTCATTATTATGACGCATTAGCACCTACTTTTACACCTTGAAATATTGGTACCTACTAATTAAAAAACAAACGCGATACCAATAGTACCAGGCTAGTGATTGTTCTACTGCAGGGTAAAAGCATCTTCTATTTAAATATGGGGTTCTTCAAGATGGGAGTGAATAAGTTCTTTAAGGGTCGGCAATCCGCGTGTGATGACCCTGGTGTTGCAAACGTCCGTAGGCTACGGTAACCGCTCACCACCAGGCGGGCCGTCTGGTAATTTGCCACCACAGTAGTATAAAATAAAAAGTAATTACTCCAGATTTCCTCACAACGTTTTACTTCACATTATCAATGTAAAAAGTCATATTGTTACCCGGTATCAAACACCAACATCAACTTACTACTAAATTAGTCAAAAGTTGCATTTCCTCAAGTCAATGCGCCATTAGGTACAACGAAGTACAGTAACAATACATCCTGAAATATATTATACAGTCGAAGTCCGATCTCCGATACAAACCCACCACTTATGCTAAGAAGCCTTCCTTGAAACTTCAAGATTGCGCGTTCACTCCTCGAACGTCAGATTATGTAAATGGCGACATAGCGGAATGCATTCTCATGATAACATTATATTCTGATTTTGTAAGCACTTCCACTATTAATACTGCTGAATATTTATCTACTTCAGTATTTTCAGTTATAGTATATATTAGCATTGAAGTAAAGTGAGCTGATTTAAATAGGAGATATTTTGTTTTTATTTGTAGTGCCGGCCGTGTTGACTCTCGTCATGAATACTTTGTGTCAGATCTCAATGAAAATTCAAAAGTGTTAGGTAACTTCTTACAATAATTTCACGCATATGTATTATCAAAGAGCTAGGCAGAAGTGTTAGTAAGTGAGACCTATATTTCGCGTGTTATATCTAAGTCCCACATGCATGTAATGGTATAGAAGCGAGGTTGTCATGTACCCGTACTCCGGGCTGCTACTGAAAATATCTAATTAGAAAACCCCAATAACACACATCCTACATCCAAAAGTGAGTTCATGCTTCGTGTAGTAGCCGCCACGAGTCGTGAGCACAAGTGTCAACGCAATTTTTCAATTTTTGGGTTCCTTTCTGGGTTTTTTTTCGGCGCCCCAAATTATGTCGTTCAATTAAATTATTAATAGGCACTTTTGATTGTCAAGGAGTCGATCAAGTTGAAGATCTATAAGGAGAAGAACAAGCAAGAAACTCCACAGACACGCTTTTCAATTAAGGTTTAACAAAATTCAGTACATTATTCTTGTTGTCTTTACATAATTATTATGTTCATATTCATTTACTTGAAAACAATGAAAAAGGTAAATAAAGCAACAATTTTAATAAATAGTAAAGAAATAACTAATGTCAGTCAAAAGATGACCCCATCCAGATTTCGCCCGTTCGCAAACATGATGCGAACGTGAACGTGGCATGGACCTTTTAATTAAGGGAACCATATATTTTGATCCCTTCTGAATCAACTCTTCTTCCATCGTGTAAAAGAATAAATCTTTAATTATTGCTTTTAAATTAAAAAGCCTTTTCAATTTTCCAAAAACCGATTAAATAGCAAACAATTTTTTTATTTCAATTTTTTTTATTTATCTGTGGTCTGTGGTAAGACCTGGCAACACTTTTGACTGTCACTGTTCCGTCAGCGTAGTATTTTACAAAAATTATCGAAAATAATAGATACTATTGTATTTCTAGAGTTTATACATAGTATATTTTTATATTCTACATATAAATAATATGTTTAGTTTGAGTACCAAGCGTTAACGCGTAAATAAAAGTGGATGTGAATGTTCGGACTCCATTCTACAATGAAAGATGTCTTATTATTGGTGTGTGTACAGTCGAACAAAACGAAAGTGACTAGTTGACCGCGGTGGTTATTGAAACACTCGACTGGCATTAAAATGGCGCAAACGGTGAGACGAGCGATTGAGGGCAGATACCCGTCCTGTTACATACCCAGTAGAATAAAAGAAAGAAGAGCTAAGGCCAGGGCATTGAGGTAAATATTGCTTAACTCAGGGCATTGGCACTTCGCAGCCACGCTAGGTATCTTGTTTTTTCTTCGTGTTAATTTTGAATCGTGCTTGTGAGGGCAGCAATGTCAAACATATATTCAAGATCAGAGTGAAAAATAATAAGTAAGCCTGAAAATGCACTACGAAATTTTGATGTTACTTTGTGTTATTGATTGATCATTAATTTCTTCATTGTTCTTCATAATAATAGCAGGATGTAATCAAGTGTGTGAATTGAACATTGACTTTGGATGTTATCACTTAAAATCTTCACGATTTTATGACTGAAATTCTGATAAGTGAAAAAACATTGACATCAACAAAATATGAGTAGCTGTAAAATTTTTTAACACATAAATATTAATTTTATCGCAAATAGCATTCCTTGACCTACTTTGACATTGTCTTTACAGGTTAGAACAGCAGAGGAAACCGGACAAGCCTGAAGACTTTGTATGCTACTCAGACAGTGACAGTGAAGAAGAAACGCCAACACAACAGCATAGAATATTATCAACGTCTTATAACTTTGTTGACTATGTCCGGTCAAGAGAAATGCAGACCCCTGAGGTAAATATTATGTACTCTAAGTAAAACAAATAAAATTTGTGATTTTTTACTTTTGGAGTTCATAACAGTCTACATATTGATATTGACACGGCTGGCACAGTGGCTCAGGTCTTGTTGCATGTTGCAGGTTCAATTATTCTACTAGTAATTGTTCTGGGTCAGATTGTTTATAAATACACCTACCATATACCAGAAATTCCTAGTGTAGGGCAACATTTTTATTTCAAGAAAAAAGAAGAATATAGTACATGTATTGTAATAAAAAAAATAAACTGGAAATTAATCATATTATACACTAAAGTTATTTTATATCGTCAATCCTGACTCCAATTTAGTTAAAACATCATGCATTTACCTGCAATTTAGATAGAGATCATTTGTTACCTACATCCTGGTATCTCAACTAATTTTACATCTACAATTTGTTATCTTAGGACTTAATGTACATTATGGAACGCAATAAATAATTGAGTATTGAATATCTATAATAATGCCAAACAAGAGTGTCCATAGAGTTTCGTGCTTGTTGTTCTCCATAGAGACCTACGTTTTGGAACAAGCACCTAGCTTCAACTTTTTGTATGGGTAACTTCTTGACAATTCAAAAGTGCCTGTAAATTCCTTTAATTGCTACCTAGATTAACAGTAGACATACTACGTTTAAGTCAAGTCTATGTAGAACTGTATTAACCACAAACTCATGCATAAAAACAATTGTTGAAGCAATTAATATTGCTTTTTAATAAATGTAAAACAGCAACAATTACTAGAATAAGTACATAAAGCTAAAGTGAAAGTGTAATTTATTTATCTCTATAAATAAATTAAATTGAATTGTCTGTTTGTAATATCAAACAGCTTATCAATAAATGCAAAAGAATATTTACATAATACTGTACCAAAAATAATTTGTTTAAATGATTTCTGTATGTTCCTGATAACTTCCGAGACTGCTGGACCGATTTTGGCAAGTTTTGACTGGTAGATAGCTGATGTTATAAGAAGCAACTAAAGCCATTATTAGTTATTAAAAAAATATAGACTGCTACGCTAGAGGTCTTGGGTTCGTTTCCCAGGTCGAGCAAAAAGTGTTATTGGGTTTTTCTATCAAATTTTCAGTAGCAGCTCGGAGTTAGGATTAGTGCCTGGTTAATGGCAATAGGCTCGCCCCCTATTACATGGGACCTAAATATACCGGCGAACTGGGAGTGTAAATTATTACACCTCTGCCTAACCCTTCGGGGAATACAGGCGTGATCGTATGACGTTGTAAAAAAATTTTTTTGATACAAAAAATACCCATTATAAACTACTGGCGCGACGAAGTCACAGACATAGGCTAGTATAAAATAAGGTAATCTTATGATGACAAAAGTTCTTCCTTAACAGTTACATTGTTGCATGTTAACTAGCGTTATTATCACGACAGTTTCAAAATATTTGCATCATGCTGGTATAATCTTATCTCATTGCATTTGGCTCAGATGCCCTTGACATGTGAGGTACCTGGCTATTTTGGTTGTTAATGCTAGCAACATTCCCCAGTTACACCCGTGTTTAGTTAAGTTTTTGATTACTGCTCCGCTCTCTTGAGTCGTAGCGTGACGTTAATAGCCTATAATCTTCCTCGATACATGGGTTATTTCTTTTTTACTCAAACAGCTATTCTCGGTATAACTATCTGGAGGCCATACAAAGATTAGACCCCGTTGGGAATCTAACCCGCGACACGCAGCGCAGCAGCTAATGGCTAAGCCACTGCGCTAACCGCCAAATCAATATATAACGCAAAATCGGGCGAGTAGTTCCTGAGATTACCGCGTTCGATCGAACAAACAAACATCTGATTTTTTCTTGTGCTATTCTCACTGAGCTTTATTCCCGTTTCTAGACAATGTCCTACAAAATAACTGCATCCCTTTCTCCTTCCAGCCTCGCTCGGTGGAGCCGTCGTACGCCACGAGACACATGCTCACCCACGACATGTTCCGGGAGACCCCCATCAACCTGGGCAACATGAACAAGGTGTTCTGCTCACAGTGGCTCTCTGACAGACAAGTGGTGTTCGGCACTAAATGTAACAAGGTACAGTTGTAACAGTTCACGAAGGCGGCTGCGTCCTTATTGTGTGTGTATGATGCACGGGCACATTGTTACTATTTGCAAGCTCAGAAACGGTCATTATTGGGCGAGCCATCTCACGCACTCAGAAACAATGTGTATGTGCATATGTGCGCATAGTAGCCGCCACGAGTCGTGAGCACAAACGTCTATAACTCTACACACTAATAATACCAACCCACATTCGTAAGATGAAATACCTATGAATATAAATTTATTTATTTTTTTGCTAGTGGATGCATGTCATGGGGATATTTTAAGTTCAGTTTTAACATTTAACACTTGTATTTGTTAAAAAAAAAAAAAAAAAAAAAGAAGTAACAAATTTTTTTAATTTTGTCCCTCACTATCTCCGTAACAATAAGGGCCCTGAAAAAAAAAAAAAAAAAAAACTCGCATAAATAGAAGAATGTGTTACTTTCGGCTTCATTGAGGGCCTCTTCACACAGCAAAATAGACCTTTATGTAATGATAACAATATCGTGCATCGCAGTTAATGGTGTACGACGTGCGGCGTCGCACGCTGGACGCCATCCCCACACTACGGCCGCGCGCGCCCTGGGCCGGCGCCGACCACCAGACCGGGATACACGCGCTGCAGATCAACCCCTCACGGTAAGGGGATCCATTCTTCAGGGAATTCCTTTCCTCTATCTACAAGTATAAATTACTGAGCATTCCATAATCAGCTGTGAAGTAAATATGGACAGAAAAGTGTAACAGAGAAAAGCGATCGTGCGGTCATTACTATTTCCTTTGCAGGACGTTACTAGCGACCGGCGCGCGCAACTCGTGCGAGCTGGCGATATACAGCCTGCCCACGCTAGACCCCGTCTGTGTGGGGGAGGCGCATAAAGACTGGGTAAGGGATATTATACTTTACATTTTACTTTTTTTTCACTTGTACCAGTGTCTGTGGCTTATTAAATCTCACAAATTAAATTGCAGCTAGTTCCCGAGGTTCGATTCATCAGAAATTTTTCGTTAATGTGCAATTTGCATGATAATGCAATATAAAAGCTTATTTACGTATTCAAAGCGTAATTATTATTCAAAACGTAAACAAGACTAAAGTTTATGTTAAAACCTAAGAGGAGGGTTATAGGATATAGGAGCGGAGCAGTAATCAAAGACGTAACGTAGCGCAGGTGTAACCGCGTGGTATTGTCTTTGAATAAAAATTTGGTTAAATCACTAGACAACAAACAGTTCATTAATTTAGATTAAATAAAATTCGCAAATATCTATCAGTTTGAAAGTAAATTTCAACAATATCTGGCAGCCCTGGCTACTTGTCTGATCTGTTGAGCCTACATCCCATGCGAGTGCCGCAGATCCTGGACATGTGCTGGCTGGACGACGAGTTCGTGGTGACGGGGTCGCGCGACTCCAAGCTGGCGCTGTGGCGCGCGCCGGCCGCGCCGCCCGCGCCGCCCGCGCTGCCCGTGCAGCACTACGTGGCGCCGCTCGCCCTCAGGGACTGCCGCTCGGGTGACTACACCACTCGCCACTCATGCTTAGTCTAGCTTCCCACTCCTGGGCACAGGCCTCCATTGCCATATGTTGTAGCGAAAATAGTTTTAAGCGTTACTAAAATTTTAGTTTTTTAGGTGTTCCGTATTTCAGAAAGAGAAACGGAAGCCTTATAAGTCAGTTTTTTGTTCGTCTCACAAAAAAACATTACTAGGAATTAATTATTGTTGATGTGAAAAATCATCCTATATGATAGCGCGCATGCAACAGTACTGGGGTCGTGGGGGGTTAAAGTTTAGCTAAGTTCGATAGGTCTTTTTTTTAACCCTTTATGTATAAACTATAAATAACTATGTGGCGACTCCTACAGCGCTATCAAAGTTCGCTGCGAAGTTTAACATATATACAAAATCCCGACAACAACCGTCGGGCAGTAGCCCACCAGACACAACGCCCATCTGATCGAAAAATTCTCCCTTTTCTATGGAGGATGAGGAACTTTACACCCTGTTTTCTCTTATAGATCAAAAATCTCAAAGAATGTTGCCAGAAAATGAAATAATTTCTGAACTTTTTTGCAAGAATCAAACAAAATTTTTTTTTTTATTGTTATAGTATTTATTAAGTCTATATAAAATATTAAACATATTTCTTTTCTGAATTACCTTCCTTTGTACCTATGTATATCCAAAAAGTGAATCCTGTAACGCAGCTCCGGGCCCCGCAGGTCAGAAGGTGCGCGCGCTGACGTTCAACCAGCGCTGGCGCGAGATAGCGGCGCTCACGCTCAACGGCTACATCCACGTGTTCAACGCGGAGACCTTCCGGCAGACGCTGTCCAGGAAGCTGCCCTCGTGCCAGGACCTCGTGTGTCTAGCCACGCAGGTACCACAATTGGGCGCCATATATAGGAGCCGCCGATCGGATCGATAGACGGACCATCCGCGTGCAGCGTCTGTGACCCAAAAAACCCAGAAAGAAACCCAACAATGAACTTCACGCTTGTGCTTACGACTCGTGGCGGTTACTGTACTACTAACCAACAATTCCGAGACACAACTTCTTTAAATAAATACTTTATTTAAGCCATAACCTCTCTAAGAGCGGTTACGCACTGCATCCATTCCAAATTCGTGAAAATACGGATCTAGAGTCTAAAAAACTCGGACCTAATTTGGATATTGCATACACATCTCCAAATTAGGTTATCCAAGCACGCCCCGCCCCGCCTCCGAGCCGCGCGGTTATGTCCGTTTTGAATCCGAGGTAATGCGAAAACGTTCATACAAACAGTATTACGGCTACTCCGGTCCGTCAATATTTCTTTCGAATCACGACTCACGGAGGACGGAGAGAAATCGGATAACGGACGTCGGATCTAGTGCGTTAACTACTACTATACAAATAGTTGTACGACTACTAACCGCACTAACTCTACCTGTTCAGGAGAGCGGCGTGTACGCAATCGGCTGCAAGTCGTACACGCTGCTGCTGGACTGCCGCACGCTGCAGTCCGTCAAGAAGATCACGTCGCGGTACAACGGCTGCGGGATCCGCTCCGCTAGCTTCCGCGGCAACATGCTCACCATCGGCACTGGTCTGGGTGAGCACGACTTCATGTCCTCGTCAAGCCTTTACCTCAGATAACATCAAAACATTTAAAATGTTGCCTGCCTTCATATTTCAACATTGAAACAGTAAATGTCGGTTATCGTGGAAACAAATTAATTCGCTGAGTAAAGGTACCAAGCTACCTCTTTGTCAAATTTAGTAGTAGTAGAGCTCTTTGTGAAGGAGGTCGTCCGGGGAAGTACTACCACCATACCGATTTCTGCCGCAAAGCAGCGTTGTTGTGTTCCAGTTTGAAGGGTAATTACAGGAACATGATACATTTCAACTTTGTCTCTGGGATGACAACGCAATGGCAAGGCCTCTGGTATTGCAGTTGTCTATAGGTAGCGGTGGCCACACAACATTAGATGGCCCGTGAACTTGTTTGCCATCCAATGAAATAAAAATAAAATTTCATTACGATCGGTTTATTGTTCTGCCACAATGTGTTAACAGACAAACTAGACCAGAGGTACCTTGGCATTCTTAATATTATTCTAGATAATAGCGAGAACTTGACTGTATTATGTTTAAAATACAATATAAAAGCATAAACTACAACTTGATCTTTCTACTTGAAATAAACATCTTGTATTTTTTCTACAGGTCTGCTAATGTTCTACGACCTACGCGCGGGCAAATATTTAGAAAGTAATATCCATTCTACCAAAACCGTCACACTCAAAGCTTCTAGAGGCTATGTGGTGAGTTAATATTATTTATATTAGCTTATACCGGCTTATTATTGTCCCACAGCAAGGGAATGGCCTCTTTTTATACAGAGCAGACACGAGTTTTGATGCACCACGCTTGCACACGGCGGATTGGTGATTTGAGACTTACATTAATTATAAGTCCAGGTCCTCACTCGATGTTTTCCTAAACTGATGTCAGTGATTTTCAAGAACTTAGAAAGTACATGTGAATTGTAAATGTCACTTAGGTAACCGTCTGGTATGGGCCACCACGGCAGTCACGATAATGCTTTCTGATTTTTTGTTTTTTTTTTTAATTATTCGGTAAACAGAATACTAATCTTGAAATGTAGAAAATATAGCAAAGTTTGTAAATGTATGTTTCCCCCACAGTTCCCCGACGAGGAAGCAGACGGGTTCAACCAGGTGAAGCACGTGCCCGCCATCTACACGCACTGCTACGACGACAGCGGCACGCGCATCTTCACCGCCGGCGGCCCCCTGCCCGCGCCGCTCATCGGCAACTACGCGGGGCTGTGGCAGTAGGCGCGGCCTGCAGCTGCGTGCAACCTCTGTACACCCACAGCTCGCCGGTATGTTTAGGACCCATGTAATAGGGGGCGAGCCTATTGCCATTAACCGGCCACAAATCCCAACTCCGAGCTGCTACTGAGAATTTCATGGAAAAACCCATTAACACTTTGCATGATCTGGTAATCGAACCCAAGACCTCTAACGTAGCAGTCGCGCTTAGGACCACTAAACTAACGAGGCAGTCACAAGTCAAGTTTGATTATAACATTTATAACTCGTCTTCGTAAAAATGCGTACAAAAAAGTTGCATCCACCTCCAATGTTTCTATAACCAGAATCATCCCAGGTATGGTCCAGGACAAAAAATGATCCTGGTAATGGGAAATACATATATGTAACTTTCGCTGTGTGTTTTTTTACACCTAATTTAGCACTCGTCTGCGTTATTGGGTCTTTGCATCAGGAATTTCACAGTATCAGCCTGTATAATGACAATGGACGGGCTTCTCCTATTACAAGGTATGGGCGTCCTGCTGCCTGCTCCGTTTGTAGGGAACTACGCCGGTGTGTAGCAGTAACCTTAGCTTTACAGACATGGAGAATATTCTTCAGTTATGGGCTAAAAGAGCTGTCAGTCTTCACTGTCCCACAGCTGATCAAAACCCTACTATAAACGACGTCAAAGCAAACATGTAGACCATTGCTGTTTAATATCATACAACTATGGAAGTACCAATTTTCTGTCTACCTTGATGTCTGTCTCTTGTTAGGACTACAGGAGTTCCATAGCTCGTGCCGACACGACTAACAACATCTTCGTGTAACCTAGCAAATAAGTAGGGTTTAAAGAAAGATGTACATTTTGTCGACTGTAGCACCAATATCAACTAAATTTACTCTGTATTGTGATTAAAAACCTGCCCTAGGTTAAAGAATATCGCCAAATATACAACACGACACAAGCCAACAGCATAATGACACGGGATTTTTAGGTAGCGGATGGTTATATACCTTAACATCATTACACTAAAGTTGAAATTTTAATGTCGTCTGTCGTAGCTATAAATGCGTTATGCATGTCGGATGTTGTGTCAGTAAGTGTTTGAAATTTGAACTCTAATGTTGTTGTATTACGGTTAATTGTGTTACGTCGCTGTTTATGATGAAATTGATCATAAGTTTGGAAAAATCTGTTTCATGGTAAAGACATCCTTGGACGAAGATTGATCCACTTCGATACTTTAAAAAATAACTTTATCATGTGATACTTACGGTCTAGAATTAAAAAAAATGTCATAATGGGAAGAACATTTATCGGGATCATTAAGTATCTTTTTACACCCTTCATAATACGCAAATTATCTTCTGACATCGAAAGCTACATCTTTGTGATGTGTCGTATCAATAAAAACTTAGTCAATTTCTCTACTTTAGTCTAAAAAAAATTCGGGATTTTTATAGTCTATGAAGACGGTCGAGTAACAGGCGAAATGTGAGTATATACGTAGAGACCAGTGGCAAGGTCTCCATACAACTTGCTTCGTACCAGCTTCCCTCGCGAAGAACAGATACTGGTGAAAAATGCCAGACAGTAGTGTTTATTATCTATTCATCATCATATCAGCCGAAGGCCTTCCACTGCGGGACAAAAGCCTCCCCCATAGATTTCCAAAAGGACCGTTTGGAAGCGGTCTGCATCCAGCGTTTTCCTGCGGTCTTAATCAGGTCGTCTGTCCACCTTATTACCTTGTCTTTTGGTGTTAAATTCAGAAATGTAAAATTGTACATATATGTATTTAATTTTACCTATTACAATTGGGTAGATGACACCACTAATCAATTGACATACTTTTTATGAGCTGTCAAAACGCGACTCCCCATAGATTTTGTATGACAATACTAAACTATGACGTCACTTTTTTGACATCTCAATTCACTAACTATTTAATGATTAAAAAGTAACAAAAAATCTAATTTTAGAGTTATTTTAAAATTAACCTGGGGTAAAATAAAGTCCATTTTTAGAGAAGTTGTCTTTGAATTATTGTTTAATGGTGTCATCTACCCAAATAAGCCCTATCTTCCCTTTTGCCAAAACTAACCCTACGCCACTAGTGTGCTCTGCCTACCCAATAGCGCCTTTATGTCGTTGCAGTAAGGTCGGTTTTTGTGGTACAAATATTACATGACGTGCAGTTGTATTTACTGTATCAGTATCTAAAATATTTCCGGATGACGTCACCACGTCCAGTTGTCTAATTAACTTGATTGGACTAGTAACTTAGTGAAAAATTCGTTAGTCGTGTATAGTATGTATAGTAAAATGGTTTATCGCATAGAAGTGTACGGAATTGTGTATTGACATAGCAATAACAAAGAGAAAAGAAAGAAAAAATATATAAAATTTGTATAAATCAATGTATAAAGGTCAACGCGAACAGGGGTCGTTTATCAATATTGATAACGAGCTATAATGTCACACACATAATGTTGAAAATTGTGTGCAAGTACTAGGCATTTATTATCTTACACGCAATTATGCAAATTTCAACTCTACTTGTGGTGTTTTTTAGTTCATTATCATTTAAGATATTGCCCCTTTGTCTGCGTTGGCCGTAAGAGTGCAATAGAAAACATTGTCTAATTCAACAGGGGTTTTATGAGATAGAATGTTAGAAGTCCAAATGATCTTATTTCACAAGTGCACTGGGCATTACGTCCTCGGTGTATTGTCAGTCGATTAAAAAAAACAATATCGTATCTTATAATACACCCTGTAAGTTTAACGTATAAAATATAGAGATTTATCAAAAAGATAACTGCTACTAATTATTAATGATAAAGACATGCCGCGATGGTCTCTAAAAATCTTAGTTTATCGTCGAATAAGGTCACAAAATTCGCCATTTTTTAAGGAATTACCCGCGGTAGATTAGCTAGATATGATTTTGTACAAAACAGGGACCGATACTTTTTTGCCAAGAAAATTAATTTTGATAACTGTATTCATAAAAAAATATATATTTATAAGTTTATAACATCTGCAGTATTGCATTTAAGTTTTAATAAAGACTTCTATCCAAAATAGTTAAAAAAAATAACTGTTGTTTTCTTGGCAATAAAAAAATCGTGACCAGGGGCCCTACTACCATCTCTTTAAAACAGCACCATTTTATTGTTACTTTGTAATTTCAGTTGTTGGATTTGAAACTCTCTGCGGTGAGCCGAGCGTTAAAAACCCAACAGTGCGCAAGACAAAGTAATATTTGAATTAACTGACAGAAGATATGTTGGTAGGCTCCCAGATGGGTCTAGGTTCGACTATGTCCTGTTAAAATGCCTTTAAGCTGCTTCAAACAACACAATACTGTGATTGTCACTTCGCGATTCAATACCGCATTTACCTCAGTAATGTTGTAGACGGAACGGGACGCTTAGGTTCTTAAACTGTATATAATTTAGACATACTTATTATTATACTATTACTTGATTCGTTTTTACATTATTTCATATGTAATTATACATTAGTTTTAACTTTTTAAATTGAACTTCTGTTCAAAATAAGGCCGTCACAGTCTTTACTTTTGTTAATTAAGTAAATGTTTCAGTATGTTGGCGGGTTTATTTCAATTATTAAGCCGTCCCGTTGTCACGGATACATAGTTACGAACTATTCATAGTAAATATGTCTTACAATGCCCACACTTACTTATGAAGAAAAGCGCAACAATGCGGCCATACGCCCCTCAGTGCTGTATAAATGTGGGTTCACATGACATAAGTACTATGAAATAACTAGTTAATACTACTTTGATAGTAACACGATATCCATAATATTAGTGTATAATTAATGGACTGTGTGTCCGTGTGTTTTTACATATAGTTTCTTACTAAATAATCCATAAAAGTGGAAATTGTGACGAGTAAAAGACTTGAGTATGCTGATTATTGGGTTTCATTTTTATACCTCAAAAGACTGGCTGTAAAAGCTGATGCTTATCCCCAAGGCAACCTGGAGTATTTTTTTTTTTTAAATGGGACTAGCCCGCCACTCTATTCCCAACCACTGCAACTTCTGTAAGCCAGAATCAACAGTGAAGACCGCCTGAAGAGCGCCGAGGCAATGAAGCTCGATGAGTCCCGGAGAAACGATACAACTGTCTTGGATCCCGCAACGAAATTAATCAGAAAATATTAGCGGAATAGGAAAAAATATAGTTTCCACTTCCCTCCAAACAAGCAGGAGACCTGTCTCCTGTCTGTAACCTGGAGTATATTACATTTTAAATCGATGTTTATATTAATCCTTTTTTTGAACCCCCGACGCCGTGTTTGTGTTTGCGTCTGTGGCATCGTAGCTCCCGAACGCATGAACCGATTTTGTTTTTTTTTATTTGAAGGTGAATTAGTCGGGAGTGTTCTTAGCTGTGTTTGATGGTAATCGGTTCAGCGTTTTCATAGTTAGCTGCGATAGGGATTTCTATCCTTCTGTCGGGGGTCAAATGTTTAATTTTGTTTTTAAGAACTTGGTTCCATTAAGTGGCCATATTTATCGCATCAGTGGCATTTTTAATGTTTTCTAAAGTGCAGGTGTAAGAACACTGTGCATTTGAGTTTTTTGGACTGGTAGGGTCACTTCACACCGAGACGCGACGCTGCGCGCACATCGACTCAAAATACATTGTGACAATTCAGCGCTGCATCGTGTGAATTTTCACAATGAAATGTGTATCTTTTCGTGTAGTAAATAACGTTATATTTTGACCCATTAGTACCATAGAGTACAAAAAGCTGTCTCAACAGATTAAAATACTAAAAAGTTTATATTAAATGCATTCTTTATTCATAAAAAAGCATTACAATTAAAGGCTACATACACAAAATGCAAATAAATATCAGATTACATTTATTTATCCAAATACTGGTTTTAAAAAAGCACATTTTTTCAAGCAGGTTTGTCGTCAGACCTAGACGACGGAGGGACCCAACCTATGGGCATGCAAGTCCCTTCACTGCTAACGTAGCGGTCCCAGTGCGACCTATAGGAAAAAAAATAAAATAAATTAGTCTGGTGCTTTTGTTTGGTTGCGCGCAAATCTCAGGAACCTGGTTTAAATTGAAAAAATATTTTTGTCTTGAATAGTTAATTTATCAAGGAAGGCTCTTATTGGCTATATAACGTCACGCAACGACCAATAGGTGCGAAGCAGTAACCAAAGACTTAATGCGGATGACAAAACTACAGAGGAAGCTAGTATATAATTATAATAAAGCTTAAGAGTTTGTTTTAACGCGCTTATCTCTGGAACAATTCTTTTGTACCTATATGATTGCCAGATTCATGAGCCATGTAATAGGATATATAACATCACGTTACAACACACAGGAGCGGAGCAGTAACCAAAAACGTCAAACAAGGAGCCAAAAACAACACCAAGCGTTAAATATTAACCTGACTGCAAGAAATCTAGCGACATCGCCTCCAAAATCTACTTGTGGCAGCTGTCCGCCGAACAGCGTTTCCTTCCACTTATCCAGGTTGCATGCTACATGTTGCTCCGTCTGAGCCCGTAGTGTGTCGATCGTCTCCGAGTCCTCCTTCAGTTGAGCACGGAGTGCTGCTTCTTCCTTCTCGTAGAGTATCAGCTTACGTGACCACAGGGATTTGAGTTTGTCTGTAAAATAAATTGGGAAGACAAGATAGTAAAAAAAAAATATTCTACAGCCCGATTCCGCTTAATGCAGACTAGCCAGGTACGCCGGAGATATTACAGTGCACAAGCATGTGCGTAAACACAGGTGCACTTCCCCTGCTATGGGACGGCAATCCGACACAACTGGGGAGAGATCAGGCGCAGGACCAACGGCTTTAAAAGCAGCAGGTTAAAATATTCAAAGAACATACTTAGTAAGAAATTAAGAGCTTTTTCAAATTATGCATTTACTGCCGGACTGCTGTGGTGCTGGAGCAGTACTATGTCAACTGCATAAAAAAAGTAATCCATCCAAGTGCAGTCCAACACATATAATCATAATAAAATAGCTTAACTCACCAATATGGGAGTTAAAAGCAGTAGCTTCACTGTCCGACACAATCTCTCCTCGGCCTGTAGCTGTGTTCTGCCTAGCTTTGCGCAGTTTGACAACCGCATCTAGTTTTGTTACACATTTTTTTGCGTCACTTTTCTTGCGAAGAACTTCTTTCAGCACCATGTCAGCTTGGAGTT
Source organism: Caradrina kadenii (assembly GCA_947462355.1). Classification (NCBI taxonomy): domain Eukaryota; kingdom Metazoa; phylum Arthropoda; class Insecta; order Lepidoptera; family Noctuidae; genus Caradrina; species Caradrina kadenii. The sequence goes on along the minus strand of OX381686.1, from coordinate 13,635,861 downwards.
TTTCTTCTTCTTCCTGTGATAATTTAGAATGATAATAATATAAGCTAATTATTGCCCCACTGCAGGGCAAGGGCCTCTTCTCTTACTGAGAAGCATGAGCATTAATCACCATGCATACTCAAGGCGATCTGGTGATTAGAGACTTAGCCTAGTGGTCCTTAGCGCGACTGCTACGCTAGAGATCTTCGGTTCGATTCCCAGGCTGAGCAAAATGTGTTATTGGGTTTTTCTATGAAATTCTCAGTAGCAGCTCGGAGTTAGGATTTGTGCCCGGTGAATGGCAATAGGCTCGCCCCCTATTTCATGGGACCTAAACATATCGGCGATATGGGAGTGTACACTTACAGTTCCCCTGCCTCACCCTTTGGGAATACAAGGGTGATGGTATGATGATGATTAAAAATTGTATAACAGAAGTACACATAAAAGGAGAATGTAATAAGATTAATATAATCATTGTCGAAACTGCATGGAAAAGAGTGCAAAATCAAGTTACCTGTTTTTCTTTATTGATATCATCTTTTATTTTCTGCAAGTGCTCATCAATCTTCCTGGATCTCTCCTTCCACTCTTTAATTCTTTCTTCTCTTTCTCTTTTCTTCTCCAACTTAACTCTTTTCATGCGTAACCTCTTTACTGTTCTTTTTGCTAGAACCTTATGAAGCAAATCCAAATATGGACCGGTGACACCGGTTAGTATTTTACTAATTTGTGTCTTAACTTCTTCAACTTGCTTCATGTTAGAACTCCATTCTTCTTCAGTAAGTGTACTCAAGTTTTCTGTTAGACTCTTCTCTTTAGCTTGCAAGTCAATCACAGCAAAAAACAGTTTCCGTATTTCTTCACGTGCTGCTGATATTGACGGGGGTTTCACATTGATCTGTATAAGTTCTCTAACAGGTATCCTGTTATCGAAGCTTGACACAAAGTCCTGATCTGCCTTTTCTCTCTTAGCTGCAGGGGTAGTGGATGGAACAAAGAATGGGGGTGGCTGTGGTGGGGGCGGAACATAATGTGGTGGCAAACTTTGGAATGTAGAATTATTTCCGCAAAAATTATTATAAAAATTAGGATTATAATAAGACATGATTGTTGTAATTTTAAAATTAATAGAAAAATATTGAATGTTATTATAAAGCCACTGGCTCAGGTAGCTGTATTTCAGCGTCTTTGAGTATTTGCTCTGCTGCGAGGTAGTCCTCGTTCTCTCGGAGATCTTGTTCAGTTTCTAATGTACTCTTGAGATCATTATATGCTTTCACCAGTCTGTGAAAAAATAATTGAGAGGGTAAAAAACGACGAGAAATAATGTCTCTGACCAACATTTTATAATAATCCCTAAAACAAATGATAAGGCAAGCAGTACCAAAATTAATTCATACTTGGAAAGTAAAATACATCGATGTTGTACCCAATGATGCATACACAATAGATCATAAACATGAATCATCACGCACCAATGACTAAGGACGCCAACAGAGGACAGATGTCGCGTAACGGATTCTAACCTCCTTGCACACCTGTGACTTTACATTAAAAAAAAAATGGAAATATGTCGACAAAGTGTTCGGAACACAGATTTATGAGGATGCCTAGCTCTCAACAGGAATTTTATCACGAACTTACCGTCTTTGACAGTCTGGGACCATCATCAGCGACTCCTGCAACACTTCCTCCTGCTTCCGAATGGTGTGCTCGTCCTGGCCTTCGTCTTTCAACCTCTGTACTCTATTCTTCTGCTGTTCTGCCTCCTTTTCATACACAACTTTCTCTTTGGCTATACGTTTTACAACGCCAGTCTTTATTTTTATTTGACGAATTCTTGGATCTGCCATTGTTAGAAAGCTCGCTATTGTTTTTAATGTCAAACTCGACTCAAAGTGACATGACAGGCTTTCAACTCGCATTGCGCATGAACTTGGCAATGAATGGGTGCGCTCCAGCGAAATAATATTTACAATTTTGAACATAACAAAAATTATATCCCTTTTGTTAGCTTTTAACAATTAATTATCTGTCGGAGAGTATTAGGTTTATTTTATTGAAAGACCAAGATCCTACATTTAACAGCGAAATACAAAATTTATTAAAATTTTTTACAAATTAAATGTTGATCAAATTTCGATGAAATCATACTTTAAGGGAGTGTAGTGTGTGTAATATGAAGTTATATTTACAATTGCGAAAAAAAATCAGCTGTTCCTTGCATGTTGTCGCAGCAGTAGCAGTTGATTTTTTTTCTTGATTTTACGGTTCGTATAGTAAAAGTTGTTCAATTTACACACACATTTTTTTAGTACTTCAGTCCCCCGTTTACCCTATCACCCCGTATATTGCATAAAACTAGTCTATAATTGTCCCATAGCAGGGCAAAGGTCTCTTCTCAAACGGAGAAGGCACGAGCTTTGATTACTACGCTTGCTCAAGGCGGATTGGCGATTTCAGACTTATATTAATTACAACAAGTTGCAGGTTTCCTCACGATGTTTTCTTTCACCGATGTCAAGATTAACTTAGAATGCATTGAAAAAGTCACAAAGTACTTGCCTGGTTCCGAACCCGCAACCCGTTGCATGAGAGGCGGATACTATAACCACTCGGCCATCACGACTTGTGATGAATATGACATATGAAATGGTTATATCCTCATGGATATAAGGGCTTTTACGGACTATACCCCTACGGTTTTCCTGTTATCATGAGTTGGAAGCCGGTATTCGCTTGACGCGTAATTCTTGCCCCGTCTATAGTATTGGACCACTTTCGACAAGCCCTTACATCGTGTGCTGCCTGTCCTGCATCCACACATTCCACTAGAATTGACTAGAGAGACGCACATGGATCACAGCATGCCGCCGTCACAGACCTATGTCTGGTAAAGCGCCAAACTGACCTAAGTTGGCCTTCCGCAGTCCCCTCCTTACAGTGGCCGGATATCATTAAGCGCCCTCCAGCGCCCTGCTACCTTTACGCTAGTTTCTAGTAGTTGGAAGACACCATAAATGCATTACATAAACATTGCAAACAAGACACTTGAATGATGTTACAGTCTGTATCTTTTCATATCAGAGATAAGATTGTGTGGATGAGTATGACTAATCGTGCATCCTTGGTAGTTAATACTGGTGGAAAAAATAATCGATATCAGTCTATAAAAACCAAATATCTAATACAGGTAGAAAACAAAAGAACAGATTAAATGACTGAAAGTTAATAAAATTATGCAGAGATGGATATTTCGAAAAGGTATTTGACCTAATGGGCCGTGGGTAGGTAATTATTAAATATTTTATGTTCAACTGAGATTGGGTAATCATCATCATAGGTGTCCCCCATTGATTCCCAAAAGGACCGATTGGAAGCGGCCTGCATCCAGCGTCTAATTTAAATTATTCTCGATTAGGTCATAGTAAATGAAAATAAAGTACCTATTAACATTTTTTTTTATTACTTATAGAATATATAGGCATATAACAATCAAAACTCTGTCAAAATGCGTGCACTATACACAGCATTGTGAACCTAGAAACAGTGCAATAAGAACCACTTTACGAGCTAGTTTGTTGAAAAATATTTTACCTAACCACTTATCCCGTTAGAACTAATGGATGAACAGAAAAATGGATCGGCTAAGAATAGGCGACTGCTAGGCATAAAATGCCATAATTTATCCAGCAATAATTTTCCTTAAGTATAGCAAAATATCAACATCCTATAATACAATAGCACATCGCAAAACCACAGGGGGATTTGATCTCATTGCTTATCTGACAAGTGTCTCTATCCGTACAGATATGAGCCGATGAGACAAATAAAAATATTCTACTTTGAGAGATTACTGTCAGTAACACTTACAAAGATGAAGGTGCTACTCCTGTTGGCAGGTAGGATATTATTGTCGCTTCGCTCATTAGCCTAAACCTAGTGCCCTCACTGCTAAAAAATAGGTTTCCTCTCTGAGGGAGGGCCACACGGGCCGAATGCGGGTTGGTACTTTTCAAAACCATAGTTTTAAGACCACATGTTAAAATACTTCAAATTGAATTTCTAGTGCTTATGTACCTGACATGGTATACTCTAAGGACTTATGGAATTGTAGGTTTTAAACTCTGCGATTCAAAAAAATCTGGCGAGTGCATTCTAGTCCCGTTAAACTTGATTCTATCAAAGATTCTATCAAAATGCACCAACTGGTAACAAGACCCATTAAATGACTTTGTTTGTTTACAGGAGTGACGGTGGCGCTATGTGCCGTGCCCAACACACAACAGGCTCGCCGGCTCCACGCTCATAAAAATGGTGACGGGAGCTTCTTCCTGACAAATGAAGGACGTAAGTTACATTGCTGCAAAACTTCGTGAACATTAAAATTTTTAGAGCTTCCGATTTGTAATATTTCTATGCTTAGAGATGTCTATTTAAAACATACCCATAATCTTTACCTTCAAGTTTTATAATTCTCCGAATTTGTTTAATACTCAGCTGCCGGGCCCCAATACTTGGGTCACATCGGTCGCAATGCGGCCACACACGACAGCCGGGTGATGTTCAACATGGAAGCCTCCGGAGAGGCCAGGAGTGGTGGCTTCAAGGTCAGCATCACCTGGTCTGGCCCCAGTAACCTGGTGTTCCAAGACTGTATTGATTTCGGTAAGCATCATCAACTTTTCCACAATGGCAAGGTTTCAAAATTATCTGAAATGGTAAAAAAAGTATTAAATATTGCGCAATAGTATTTTTTTCATAATCTTAGTGCATTTTTTCTTTCGTAAGTACGATTATGACATGCCTATCATGCATGAACTTCTGTGCTTATCTTAAAATCTTGAATGGAATCAGCCCACATAATAAGTTTATCAGTATTGATAACAGTGCTTGAAAACGAAGCACCTGTCAATATTTGTTATCAATAGAATCTTAACAACATGAATTGGCAGCTTACTAGCTTAACTTAGAGAAAAATGGAATGAAAATTTGCTCAGTGTTAAAAAGGGGACATTAACTGCAGCTATGCCCAAGTTTGTATAATGTGACATCACTAATTATAGCACTGTCCATCAGGTTCTAGCCAATGGTTCGCTGGCCCCGAACAGAAACAACAATACTGGCCCATCCAAAATACCAAACTCGAAAAGTACTCCATCGTGTCCAAAGAGGAAGACAATGCGGCCGTCAGCGAACGTTACTGGCTCAACTCCGACGGCATGTACATCTACGTAGCTCCTGAAGTACCACTCTTCGTGGACTACAACAATGTCTTGGAAAACCATCTCTGTCTGATCGCTGAAGTGTCCGACCCGTACAGCACACGGCGTACAGAGAACATCCTCAAATACGATCTCTGGTTCTTCGAGAATCCTAAGATCGCTCAGCAACATGCCGTCGACACGTATCTCGGCAAGCCCTCTGGTGTTCCTGACTTCAGAATGATCCAATACCCTATCTGGTCGACCTGGGCGCGTTACTCGAGAGAAATTGACCAGGACTCGCTCTGGGCTTTCGCTAATGAGATTAAGGACAGTGGTTTCCCCAACGCTCAGTTTGAAATTGACGATCTTTGGGAAGTCTGTTACGGTTCGCTATTCGTGGACGAGAGGAAGCTTCCTGACTTGAAACAACTGGTTCAGGATATCAAGGGTCTTGGCTTCAGGGTTTCTATTTGGGTGCATCCGTTCATCAATAAGGATTGTGAGCCCTGGTACTCTGAGGCTCTTGGAAAGGGGTGAGTTGAAAACTTGACAATGCATAAAAGTACTTAAATATGTATGTAATCAAATAGAATTACATCTAGCAAAAATATGAACTAATTATCACTATATTTTCGCCAGCTACTTGGTCCTCAACGAACAGGGCAGTCCCGACTCATCCTGGTGGAACAACAACGGCTCGATCCCTGCCTACATCGACTTCACGAACCCTGATGCTGCCAACTGGTTCTCCGAAAGAGTCCGCAACATTCTCGACACCTATGACATTGACAGCATCAAGTTTGATGCTGGAGAGTCTAGCTGGTCTCCTCAGGTCAGTCTTCTTGAACAAGTTCATCATTTACAACGTCCACCCAAAATCTACATAGTTACGATAAAGGATATAACAATGTCTAGTACCGATAATAAACGTCCTGAGACCAGAAAAAGTATAGGTCAAAGGTCTCATTTGAAGCCATTTTATCCCAAAAATGAGAAAAGATTAACAATCTCGTCAGTTTTCACACACACTATGAAAACTGCATTCGACTAAAATAAAATAATCTGTTTGTACAATGATCTGCCTATTAAACTGTTTGAAATGTCTATTTGTAATATCAAAATAACAGGTTTTTACTCTACTTACTGAATATGAAAATATAAACAATACTTATAACAATGTTTTACAGTCTGTTTGTTCCGGATAGTCTCCAAAACGGCTGAACCAATTTTGACGGGATTTTTGCAAACAGTTACCTGATATTATAAGGAGTAACTTCGGCCAATTCAATTTTAGAAAAAGACTTAGGGTTCTGCTCTAAATAAATAAAACCCCGCAGAAAACTGATATTTACTAAGTCACAGGCATAACCTAGTAACCATCTCTAGCTAGTAACGATTGCTTCTTCCGCAGATCCCAGTACAGAACGGCTTAGACATCAACCTGCACCCCGGCCACATCGTGCAAGCTTACGTACGAACCGTCGCTAAGTTCGGACCCATGATCGAAATCAGAGCCGGAATGAGGTGAGATATTTTTCTGTTACTGGCCGTCGTATGAATACGGCTTTGCGGAAAATAACTAGTTTAAGAGCCTTTTTGTAATGTTCAAAACTAAATTATTTATTTTCCAATTACGAACAGCATCCGAAACAGGTAGTAAATAAAATATATGAACGAAGTAAAATTATGCATAAATAAAATCATAGCATTTTTAATAATTTTTTTTTTTTAAATGTGCTCCAATAACGCGTTGGAGATGGCAGCGCGCGGCGTTTGGCGGTACTGAAAAAGCCCTCTTCTCAGTCCGCATGATTGTAATGGGCAGCTACGGAACTCTACTTTACCCGTGGCCTGACACGCACATGGCCGGTTTTTAAAGTTCAATTCATATTATAAAACTTACCTCTGAAAGTTATTCAACGGCACACAAAAGCACAACGGTTCTAAAAAAAATCATAATTACCACATACGCTTCAATATCGATGAAAATATGACGGTGTGTTATTAGCTTATCTAAAACCTGCATCTTCTCTTTTCTAGGACCCAAGACCTGCCCGTTTTCGTCCGCATGGTAGACAAGGACACTCTCTGGGACTACAACAACGGCTTGGAGTCTTTGATCACCACCCTCCTCGCCATGAACCTCAACGGCTACACCCTAGTCCTGCCTGACATGATCGGAGGCAACGGGTACAACGAGAAGCCGAGCAAGGAACTGTTCATCAGATGGCTGCAAGCTAACGTGTTCATGCCGACACTCCAGTTCTCCTTCGTACCTTGGGACCATGATGATGAGGTGGGGGCTTTAGACATACAATTTTTTTTAAATAACCTTCGTATGGCAAACAATCCGACGGACGGCCCTCCTGGTGTTAAGTGGTCACTTCTGCGTAATCTATAGACATCTGCAATACCAGAGGCCTTACAGATGCGTTTCCATCCCTGAGACAAAGTTGAAATGTCGCATGTGCTTGTAATCACACCCATACATTTCGGTTTGTGTTTCAGGCGGTAGAGATCAGCCGTAAATACACACACCTCCACGCCGACTATGCTGAAACAATCGCGGCTGCCATGCAGAGGTCGGTGGATTATGGCACGCCTGTCAACCCGCCCATCTGGTGGCTCGACCCCTACGACCAGGACGCGTTCGCTGTTGCTGACGGTAAGATTAAGGATAACTCAGCTTCACAAAAGCCTAGTAGACAGAGCTAAATAAACCAGTATTTGGTCTGTTTTCTCTCAATTTATCATGACTATATGAGCAGTCCTGATTTGGTGAAAAACCTAAAATGTTCACGAGAGATTAATGCTTTAATATTTACAATAAATTGAATAACGAATCCCTCTTATACCTGCAATATTAATCCTGACAAGATTAATTTGCGAGGACCCATCAAACAACACTTCTCGTACATCAGCTAGTCGTCTTACAATGTGAGTAATTAACTGGTCTTCTTCCAGAATTCCTCCTCGGCGAGCACATCCTGGCTGCCCCGGTGGTGAAGCAAGGCGCCGTCTCCCGCGACGTGTACCTCCCCCGAGGTAACTGGCGTGATGGCAACACAGGGGACCTCATCCAGGGTCCGGTGTGGCTCAGGGACTACCCAGCGCCTCTGGACGTGCTGCCCTACTTCACGCTTGAAGATTGAATTATATTTATGTAAATAACTCGAATTTTGTGTTCATAAATTATTATTATTATCTTTTACTGAATGATAAACGTTGTTTCTTTTCTCCTTTGAGATTAGTTAGGTGTTAGGATTAAAGATAATAATGGCGGTCGTTCATCTGAAATATTGAATTCGGACGCTTAAGGAACCAGGGCTTAGGATTAAGTAGTAGGGCGGCAGCTTTCCCGTTTCAATCGTCTCTATTCTCAGACCTGTAAGGTATTTTTATCATCTTTTATTATAGCGCGATGTGGAAAACGCTAAATTTAATGAAATAATCAATTAATGTGTTGAGACGTGTGTCAGAATCGAATGACTCTTGCATCGATGTTGGGAACGCATTTCGCATTCATTAATGTTCTAATAATCCTTAAAAAAATAGACATCAATATGACACGTTTATAGAACGGTAATTAATTAAGGAAATAGAAATCTACCTGTCAATGTCGGCAGGGTCATAAGTATATAGACATTGTGGCCTTAAATATAAAGGTATAATACCTACTAGATCAAATACAAAGGCCGTCCAATAGTATTTTATAAACAAATGGCTGTGTGAAGCATCTTAGTGGTGGAGCATTTTGCATCTAGACCTCAAAGAATATAATACAAAAATATATCTATACTCATATTATGAAGGTGAAAAGTCTGTTTGGTTGAACGCACTAATCTCGGGAACTACTGGTTAGAATTTAAAATATATTTTTGTGTTGGATAGTCCATTTATCGAAGAAGGCTATAGGCTATATAGTATCACGCTACAATACACAGAAGAGGAGCAGTAACCAAAGACGTAACTTAACACGGGTGAAAAAAACCACGCGAACGAAGTCGCTGGCAGAAGCTAGTAATAAAATATAATGGTATACATACTACTTCATGAAAATCCTTAGTATAGGATTAGGCGCAAACCTGCAGAAAAACAAGGTACTCACTGTAAAGGTTGTACCTATACCGCGACAACTTGGCTGAAATAGTTTTATTCGAAGCACTCAGTTGAACTCCTTTTTGAAATTTGAATGTAGAAAAAGACACATTTAGGTTGTTTTTTTAATCTTGATTAACTTCTAGTTTCAACTAACTAACTAACTGCCCCGTTGGGCTCGTGATCGCAAGCGCGACTGATGAGCATGGGGACCTGGGTTTGATTCCCAGGTTGAGCAAAGTGTTATTAGGTTTTTCCATTAGGAATTTCTCAGTAGCAGCTCGGAGTTAGGTTCTGTGTCCGGTTAATGGCAATAGCGAGCCTATTGCCATTAACCGGACACCCCCTATTACATTGGACATAAAACAAACCGGCGAACTGTGCGTTTACATTGGTACACCTTTGCCTAACCCTTCGGGGAATACAGGCGTGATGGTATGTTGTTGTTCTACATAGTTTCAATAAAAGATTTAATAAGTACGTCGGCTTTCAGTTATTTTATTGGAGTCCTATACATAAAGAAAAGGATACCCTGGTATCTCGGTCATACCCAGAAGGTAGGGATACTTACCTGTATATTTCATGAGACGTCTGATTAATAATTGTTTACCTCTTACAGAAGACATGTTAGATGTTACTTAAACTAATGGACTAAGCTCCCAGAGTCACCAGACCTACGTCTTTATAGAACGGTTGAAATGTTTAAGAAAGTTTAAGGAATATGTACTTACCTACTTTTATGTCAAGGTAAGGGTAACGTACTCTCTAGTAAATTAATGTAACACTAAGTTTACAACGAGGTTACTGCTTTCTTGGGTGTGGGTTTGCCCTCTTTGAAGCCATTGCAACTTTTCATAATCTTTAGGTGACGCATGTAGGCAGCTCCTGTGGTCTTCTTGCGCTCATTCTTCACTGATCAGAGGTTAGAACACAGCTTAGCTGTCGGGTACCCGCTCTGGGCACATTTTGATTATCTGGATGTGGTACGATGACCTGCCACACCTTCGGGTGGGTCAAAGTGGGTCTATAATAGCCGCCACGAGTCGTGAGCACAAACGTCAAATAAATTTTTGGGTTTTTGGATTCCTTTCTGGGTTTTTTGAGGTGCTGACGCTGCACGCAATCGGTTCGACTGACGGACCAATCACATACAGCGCTGTGGCGGCTATTATACGACGCTTATTTAAGTTCGATATACCCTTCGTCATCTTGTCACAAGCCAAAAGCAAGTTCCAAAGGCTAGTTTCAAAGCTAGACCCTTTTTCAGGTATCCAGAAAAAGTACTATTGTAGCTAGCAAGTTAGCTACCCATCTTATAAAATTATATTTTTATAGAGGAATAAATTTTCAAAATGACGTACGTCTAGCATGTTTTGGATCTTGGGGTATGATAACGTGCAATCTCACCCGGTGACCATGTCCTAACTTCAAAAAACTCAGTCACTGAGATTAGGACCAACTGTCCACTTGAAATGAGATAATATTGATACGAAACGGTTAAATAAGAGAAGATGACGTCACTTTGTTCTGGAACAAACAAATAGTTAGGTAATACTTAGTCGGTTTTCTTAGTAAGAGAGTGGAACAAATCTGGAAGCTAAGAAAACCAATCTCCATTCTTACGGCAGTGTATAAATTGCGATACTTAGGTATTGGGTGGGGCAAATTGAATCAATAATGATAAAGTTAAATAAATAATAATTCAATAAAATAATAATATCATTGATTTTTTTAATAATAATAATAATTGAATTGAACTGCCTCTGTAGCCTAGTGGTCCTAAGCGCGACTGCTACGTTAGAGGTCTTGGGATCGAGTCCTAGGTCGAGCAAAAAGTGTTATTGGGTTTTTCTATGAAATTCTCAGTAGCAGCTCGGAGTTAGGATTTGTGCCCGGTTAATGGCAATAGGCTCGCCCCCTATTACATGGGACCTAAACATACCGGCGAATTGTGGGTGTACATTGGTACACCTCTGCCTAACCCTTCGGGGAATACAGGCGTGGTGGTATGTTATGTTGTGTGTTAAATTGAATCATAGGTAGATAGTAGATAAATGTCAAACAATGACAAATAAAAGTCACTTTTTTTTACAACGGTGTTAGCAAACAAGCACTCGGCCCGCCTGATGGTGGGTGGTTACAGTGCCTAGAGACGCCGGCAACACCACTGTATTGCTGCTGCTGACTGTACTAGATGTTTGAAGCAGCCGTGAGGTACACATTGTGTTACATTCTTTTTTTTTTGTTTTTATTGAATAGCCTTTTTAATCCCCGACGCAAAAACGACGGGGTGTGTGTCTGTGGCATCGTAGCTCCCGAACGCAAGAACCGATTTTGTTTTTGTGTTTCAAAGGTTAATAAGTCGGGAGTATTCTTAGCTTTGTTGGATGGAAATCGGTTCAGCGGTTCCAAAGTTATCAGCTCTTTTGTAAGCTATGGTAGTGACTTTAATCTTCTGTCGGGGGTTACTTAATTATTATTATTATTGTGTGCACATGGTCTGTGTCAATATTTTTTTTTGTTAGATTATTACTAGCACTCACAGCTGGTGTACCACTTTCTTGTATTTTCGTTAAAAATATTTTCAATTTATACATTGAACTCTAAAATATGTAGTATAACAAAAGAAGGTCTTCCGAAAAAGATAGAATTAAAAAATTCACAATATACAAAAATCATGTAGTATTATTATTATCTCAAAGATCATTTCATCTCATGAGCAAGCGATAGTGTTGCAAGATGATAGAGATGTCGAGATATCGACAAAGATAACGTCAAGACAAACGACAGTCGATGGTTATTGGTGGCACGCGATGGCGGCTCTGAAGACGTTTTTATGTAAGTTTTCACTTATGTAACATGAAAATCTTATATACCTATAGATCTTTAACTAATTATTCACATCGCTGTATTCTGGCGCTTACAAAAATGACAGATATCTAGTCTAAAAAATAGACAAACAATATATATTATTAAAAAGGGGGAAAAATGTCATTAAAAACTCATCGCAGATCGCAGTCTCGAACAAGTGCCAAGAAAGCTGGCAGCATTGCCACGTTTGACATGGTAAAGCTCAAATGATGTTCTTTTTTACCCAAAAAATGGCTTGCCCTCTGGTCACGTGAAGTGCCGACCGCTTGGCAATGTCTCTTGAAACTACGTATCGTTGAGTCACTTGAGTTTTGCAATTCTGAGAACTATGTCGGTTATTCCTTCAAGGAAGATGGAAGGATTCCTTAGGTGGATCTCAAGCCCTCTGCCCCTACTGTCAGACTTTAACTGACTAAAACACATCCATGTTACTTTTTGTGTCCATTGCGTTCCAGGGGCGCGGTGTCTCTTTCGAACAACCCGCGGCCCCGGTAACACGATGGAACTTAGCTGTATGTTTAGCACTGTCAGCTGTTTCCCTACACTTCTTGGTTTACGTATCAGTCCATGTGTAAAAATTCAAAGGAGAATTAAACTTTTCACAGTGTTTCTAACACTCGGTGCGCACGCGCACACGGCTGCTGTGCCAGGGACAGCAAGCGTGCGCGCTGATGACGTCACTATCACGTTGGAACCTATCCTGACTGGAGGGTTCCACCTTATTCTAATCGAAGGTAAGTACCTACCGCATATTATTGTTGTACGAGTACATGCGTATGAAACGGCACCTAGGTACAGTCATGTTCAGAAACATGTAAAAGATTCAGTCATCCATTTATTGCTCCAAAATTTTGTATTTATTTTTCAATTTAATCATACATGATAAAGTGAACATCTGTTTCAAAACTATAATTTTGTATGCGCCTTACAATAATTAAATAATAATATGAATTTCAGCATATTATCTTCCCACTGCAGGGCAAAGGCCTCTCAAGAGAGAAGGCGCGATCAAAGATCATCGATTACGCAAGGCTGATTGGCGATTTCAGACGTTTATAAACTATAAGTCGCCGATGTTTAAGATAAACTTAGAAAGTACAGCTGAATTGAATTTTTTTTTTTAATACTTGATTTGAACCCACTTCCTCATGTATAACAGGCAAGAGCCCTAACCGCTGGGCCATTACGGCATTCTGTCAAGGCTATAAACAACAAAATGTATTCTAATTTACGCAAATTACAAGACTTTACCGCGAGATGGATAAGACGTGGTGCTAAATACAATTTATTGCCCTCATCCTCGCAGTAACGACACATTGTCTTTGACAATCATGATAGCAATTAATAGGTTTATTTCTTGATGCGCTGGGCACGTTCATCAACAAATAGTTTAAGCCAAAGTTACCTCGCAAAGCCGAGACAGATTTCATAAATTAGCGTTGACGTTAACTTCAGCACCAAAATCTTTCCGCTGACCTACTACTTGGATCTACAAATTTTAATAACCTTAAAGTATAGGAAAAATACATCCCCACCACAAAGTGACAAGGGATCAGACGAAATGTGAAAAACCAAACACAACCTGTCCGTGATTTCAACTTAATCCTTTTTTTTCTCAACCTGTAGGTGGCCACATTTGTCGAGGCATCAGTGGCGTCCAATATCCTCTAAAGTGCGGATATAGAGACACTTTGAGCACTTCAGTAAATGGGCCACCGTATTTAACGAAACCTTTTTCATCTAATTCTTCTTTCAGATAATGAGCGTGAAATCCTGGGTCAGATAGGCCGCACGCTGGCCTCCCCCTCCACTACTGAGGAAATTGACGGAGGCATGTTAGTGAGGGTCGGTAACGCCAATCTGACCATCCAAACCCTGCGTGATACGCAATCTATGGCGACCGGCATCAATATCAGTTGGGAGGGAAACCAGTACATAAGATTTGAGGATTGCATTGATTTCGGTAAGTCTTATGCTTAGTTGCTGATTGTAATCTGATGTAATGTCAACCTTTTAAATCTTGACAAGGTATGGCATAACTTATCACAAAGTGCCAATTTAATATATTACTATGTCAAGAAATACATAAATGGATCATCCTGCTGCTTTCTGAATATGTTAAGTCATCTTTCGTAATGAATTTGTCATTCTTTTTGAAGGTTCCAAACACTGGTACGCTGGCCCCATGCAAGTAGATCAAGTATACCCTATAGAAACAGCCACACAAGTCTATAGACCTAGCTACATTCAAGAAGCCGACAATGGCGCGATTAAGGAGCGGTACTGGCTGAACTCTGAAGGAGGATATATTATTGTAAACGAAAAAGTCCCACTCTTCGTCGATTATAATAACATTTTAAGCAATCACATGTGCTTTGGAGCCCAGCTAGCAGATCCTTACTCTTTTAACAGACCTCGCACGCTCTTGGCTTACGATTTGTGGTACTTGCCAAATGTGAAAGAAGCACATAAACACGCTGTTGCAACTTATTTGGGTAAGCCATCAGCTACACCTGACTACCAAATGGTCCAGCACCCTATCTGGTCTACATGGGCACAGTATTCCAGAGATATCAACGCGACGAATGTTCTTGATTTCGCTCAGCAGATCAGGAATAATGGCTTCAATAATTCTCAGTTTGAGATCGATGATCAATGGGAGACCTGCTATGGTTCTTTGGAAGTGAATGTGGATAAGTTCCCCGATTTCGAGCAAACTGTGCGAGACCTTAAGGCGTTGGGCTACCGCGTCACAATTTGGGCGCATCCGTTCATCAATAGGAACTGTGAACCTTGGTACTCGGAGGCAGTAGAAATGGGGTTGGTAAACATAATATTTTTGACGTAAAACCGAAGAAATGATTTTAAAGTTAAAGTCATCATTCATTGCAACTACACCATTAAAAAGGCATTTCTGAATGTCATATACGAGTGGATAAACAACTACTTGCCTCATGTAAATTTGAAAAATGAAACAACTTAAATGCTACATTAAAATAGAGAACTCTTGCTTTTGAATTGCTTTCTTAACCTTTTGACCGCCGCGTCAAAAAAGCAAAAACGTGCCCCCAGCGCCAAGCTACGAATTCACCCTTTAATACCTACAAAATAGTAGAGAGTTCGGAATTATATCTATGTTGTTTTACGAGTTTTATTTACATTAAAAAATCTGTCTTGTGATCGTGACCGTGGCGTGCTGGGCACATTTTGGTTTGTCATCTATACATGACTGCGGCGGTCAATAGGTTAATAAAGCCTATTTAGGAAAGGGCAATATTTGATCGTTCTAAACAACAGAACTATGCAATTAAATATCTAACTTTTCCCAGGTACTTCGTATTAGATGAGAATCGTAATAGCACCACCTCGTGGTGGAACAACAACGGATCCGTTGCAGGGTACATCGACTTCACCAACCCAAGGGCAGCCACCTGGTACTCCGATCGACTGAAGGCTCTGCTCATTACCTATGGTATTGATAGCGTGAAGTTTGACGCGGGAGAGGCTAGCTTTGCACCTGAGGTGAGAGTTTAAAGATTTTCGCAGAATATGTCCTACAGAGATTCCCTGATAGGATAATTTATTGACGTCATCGGGACTATAAAATTACCTTAACGCATTATTAAGACACTGACAAAATCAAAGTACTTCAAATTGAGATTAATGCATATACCACGGACACGCGCCTGCTCGTTTGCCCCCTCTCATAAAAAAAATGTCCATTGACGTTGGCTGCTGTGACCGAAAATCGTTTGGGAGGATAATGGTGTGCTTCTTTTTAGATTTCCATCCAAACTGGTGACATTGAGCTTCAGCCCCACCATCTTGTCCAACAGTATGCTAGAGTTTGCGCTACATTTGGAGACATGATCGAGGTTCGGGCTGGCTTCAGGTGAGGATAAAGTCTCCTATACCATGGGGCCAATTCTAATAACTTTCAGGGTATGCACTTGAGGGCAGGGGTGTATGCAGAGCCAGTCAAGGTGACAAGCGGGTTAGCACCAGTTGGGGGCGCCGATCATGCGGCAAGAATACCGGGCTCCTGTTCATGATAGTAGAAGAAACCGGGGGATTTCAGTCGATAAGAGTCCGACATAACCTTTTGTTTTCTCCAGATAACGCTGTCTGTACCGTTACTAGTGACGTCAGATGACCTTTTTCAAAAACATTTTTATGTAATTTTCAGAACGCAAGACCTCCCTATCTACGTCCGCATGGTAGACCGTGACTCAATCTGGGGCCTCAACAACGGCCTCGCCACCATCATCACGACGACTTTCCAGATGAACCTCAACGGCTACCCGTTCGTTCTACCGGACATGATTGGAGGCAACGGCTACAACCTGGATCATGAACAAAGTGATCTGCCGACCAAGGAGTTGTTCATAAGATGGGTGCAAGCCAATACCTTCTTGCCGGTCATGCAGTATTCTTTCGCACCTTGGAATTTTGATGAAGAGGTATGTCATATCAGGAAATGAAAATCGATAGGTATTATTTTACAAGGGGTGGCAGGAACATCGTTTGGTCATGGATTCATTGACCTACTCAGAGGGTGAACATGTTCACCAATTTTTATATTATTATATAAAATTTATATTTATATTTTTATATATTTAGCTGTTCCGTTTATTATCGCCGTGTAGGAAAACTGTACTTTTGTATTCGAAACAGTTATATTTTACATTTTTATACCCGACGATTTTCTTAACATGTTTTCGTTACTATTGTCTCTATATCATCATATAAAAATGAATAATTTAGGACAAGCGCCGGTAAATTAAATGAATGTACCAAAACATTGACGTTGCTTAGTACTGCTTGGGGTGCGTGGGGTCTTAGGTTCGATTCCCAGGTCGGGCAAAAAGTGTTATTGGATTCTTCCAATAAGAATTTCTCAGTAATAGCCCGGAGTTTTGAAGTTGGTGGTGTATATCCCCACGCCTCGGAAAGCACGTAAACCCGTTGCTCCTGCGCGGCTTGATCGTCCCATCGGACTATGAGAGGTAGAGAAGAGAGAGTACACCTGTGTTTGCGCACACATTAGTGCACTATAATATCTCTTGAGTACTTGGCTAGTCTGTATTAAGATTACCCGCCGTGACCGGAATCGGTCTGGAGAATACCTGCAGACCGATTCCGGTCACGGCGGGTAAGCTTTATATCTTTTTAATCTTTATATATTTTCGTACAACTTGATGCACCATCAATAATTTAACAAAATTATTTCCTAAATAAAATCATTTAACTACATAAATATTAACAATAGAATAACATTTGCGTCGATATCAATTATGATCTACTTGCTGATCGTTTGTCGCAGCCAATCATAATAAATTACTGACACGAACATCTGACGAGGATCAAGTTTCACAACTATCGGTAAATAAACTGTTATATGATTAAACTGTCAGGTTTGTGTGATTAATTATAGTTTTTATTATCATTGTAACAAAGTACAAACAATAACTAAAGTAGATTCAGCCTATTGACGGATTCAGAAGAGATTTTTGAATGAAAGTTCGCAACCTAATATTGAAAAAGGTTTTTTCCAAAAAAGACACAACCTCCTTCTAAAACTAAAAAATGAAAAATAACTTTAGCTTTGGAAGTCAACGAGCTCAGGGGAGAAGTCATTTCCTGATTTCCCATCCGGAAAAAAAAAAGCTTTGTAAGTCGGCGGCTTTGGTTCTGTTTGTTGTTTTGTATTGCCACCGACTCCCAAAGCATTTTGTTATTTTTTCTAGTACATAACATAACACATACCATCACGCCTGTATTCCCCGAAGGGTTAGGCAGATGTGTAACAATATACACCCACAGTTCGCCGGTATGTTTAGGTCCCATGTAATGGGGGGCGAGCCTATTGCTATTAATCGGGCACAAATCCTAACTCCGAGCTGCTACTGAGAATTTCATAGAAAAACCCAATAACACTTTTTGCTCGACCTGGGAATCGAACCCAAGACCTCTAGCGTAGCAGTCGCGCTTAGGACCACTAGGCTACCGAGGTAGTTTTTTTCTAGTATTACGTTATTAGGTTGATTTATAATAAATACTGTACTCTTTAAGTACCTACACACACCCGCACCTTTTTTGCTCTAGAATGTTATATCTTAACCAATAACACTAGCCTTTTATTGTACCACTGCTAGAACAAAGGCCTCTTACAAAGAAGGCCTTACGTATTGATCACCACACTCGCTTAAGGTGGATTGGCGATTTCAGACTTGTAATAATTTCAAGTCCAGGATACCACATGATGTGCATATTAATTAAAAATTCATATTGATACTTGCCCAGATTTAAACCCATAACCTTATGCATAAGAGGCTGGGACATCACTACAATCTTAACCAAAATACAAAATTAATAAACAATCATAAAGGGTGTGTACAAGAGAAAGGGGAAAGCTCATAGGGCATCAAAAATCTCGTCCGCATCGCTGTCAATATCACAAAATCTAAGGATTTAAATAGTAAACAAGTGAATTTTTCACAGACGGTAACAATTAGCAAGAAGTACACGGATCTTCACGCAGAGTACGCAGATGTGATTTTCGAAGCGATGGAGGCGGCCGTGGCGGATGGAACTCCAGTCAACACCCCCCTCTGGTGGATAGACCCTACGGATGAGGAGGCTCTTGTGATATGGGACGGTGAGACATTCCACTAGCATTACCATAATACCAGGTTATTTCGTAGTATGGCCAAATTTTCGATGTTTCAGCTGATTAAGTACTCAACATACCATCACGCCTGTATCTCTCGAAGGGTTAGGCAGAGGTGTACCAATGTACACCCACAGTTCGCTGGCATGTTTAAGGTCCCATGTAATAGGGGGCGAGCCGATTGCCATTAACCGGGCACAAATCCTATCTCCGAGCTGCTACGAGTACAGAGTATTTCATAGAAAAATCCAAATAACACTGCTTGCCCTGGGAATCGAACCCAAGACCTCTAGCGTAGCAGTCGCGATTAGGACCACTAGGCTAACGAGGCAGTGAGTAAGTCGTCATCACTGCCAATTGATATCCATTATCCAAAAGCTGTCTCTATATACAGCCTTAAATTAAGATAATATAAAAAAGTACCGATCATACAATAATTTCTTCGATAGAAAATAGACATTTATTTATTTACTTCCCATCTTGCATCTGTCCGTACCTTGTTTTTCTTTACCATATGAGATTATTTATTAATTAAAATTATTAAGTTTTTCACAACAATATTGACCTTAGCTACAGTTCTTGTAAGCAGCCGAAAATAAATCTTTAAGATTTTCAATCTACCTTTTCAGAATACCTCCTCGGTGAAACCGTGTTAGTGGCCCCAGTGCTCACAGAAGGGGCTAGGGCCCGCGACATCTACATCCCAGCCGGCACCTGGCACGAGGAAGGTGACGAAGACAGGGTCATCGAAGGTCCTGTCTGGCTCAGGAACTACCCGGCTCCCATAGACGTGCTGCCGTACTTCGTGCGAGGCAAGACGAAGACAGACACAGGTGCAAGTGTACACGTATACACTTCTGGTGTCCTGGTACTTTTAGGCTTAATCGCTAATATTGTTAGAGTGTTATAAGTTTTGTGTTTAAGCGTAAATAAATGAAGTTTTTGGTTGTATCGTGATTGTTTTTGTTATTATTGCTAGCTTATGCCAGCTTTCAAGAAGAAAAATACAGCATATAGCAGTTGAGAATAAAGTAGCTTAAAAAAAAAAGCTTTCTACTACCGAAATAATTTTCAAATGAAACCCAGAGGCTCCGGAGAGAAGCGCGTTAAAAAAAAATTGTATTGATTAAGTACGTATACAGGGTTATTTGTAAAACAATGACAACCTCTCAGCACTATGTTACTAACATCATAATCAACAACTTTTGTTCTATGACATTTAAAAATTTATCATATTTTAGTTCATCAGATTTTCATACAAAAATAAAAACATTTAAATTGAACGCTCTAAATGTTACGAAGTCTATGCGAAGCAAACGAAAGCGATAGTAAAATAGCGAGGGGAGCGGGGTTAGGGCGGCGGGGGTGTTTGTACTTGACCTATTTACGATTTTACGGAAATCCTTCAGTCGGTCATTCGCTTCGATGCGCTTGCGTTGCTTGATTCTGTAAAAAATTATAGAACAAAAGTTGTTGTTTATGATGAGAGTTATACAGTCCTGCAAGGTTGTCATTGTTTCACAAATAACCCTGTATAAACATCAAAGTAACCAACAATTAATGAGCAAGCAACTTAAGCAGGCGTAGTGATCAATGCTCTTGCCTTCTCTGTATGAGAAGAGGCCTCTACCCTGCAGTGGGACAATAATAGGCTAGTATTTGCCTTTGTCTTCTTCCTTTCCGTCTGTTTCCAGGTCTAAAATTCTGCCTTAACTACAGTTATGCGTAACATGACTTATAATTCAATCAAACGTTTTCATATCCTTGATTACTCATTGAACGTTAATGCATAACTAGAAACCACTTCACTTTGTTTGTGACAGTCAATCATTTCACGTGATATTATCATGTCCGTGATATAAAATATTATTTCGACAATTGTGCAACTGCCATGTAATGTACTAATTATACTAACTTTACAGGAATATGGGGTTCTTCTAAAAAGAACTCAATAGGCAACGCGCGTGTCATGCCCCCCCTAGTGTTGCAAGCGCCACCACGGTGTTATAAAAAAAAGGAATCAACAACTTGAGCATTGATTTGTTGTCTTCGTTCTCTGAGAGGAGTATTCAACCTAGTGCCATAGACATTTATTTATAGGAAAGGTATGGTTGCCGAACAGATCATGGAGACAGGCGGGCCAACACAGGTCGGGGGCGCCGATCATGCGTCAAGTTTTTTTTTTACTTTCACTGGATGGCAAAAAATCTGACAGCCGACCTGATGTTAAGTGGTCACTGCTGTCTATAGAAATCTGCAATTCCAGATGCCTTGCTGCCTTGCCTGCAAATGCGTTGCTATCCCAGAGACAAAGTTGAAATGTCTCATATGCCTGCACACCGTACACCGGCGGCACCCATACCGTTCAAACCGGAACACAGCAACACTACTTTGCGGCAGAAATAGGTATGATGGTAGTAATTCCCTGGACTCCATCACAAAGGGCTCTACTACTACTAAGTAAGTGTATACCGGGCTTCTGACTCATGGTGGTAGGAGAAAACATGGAGTTTATTTTAGTAAAAGTCCGACATAACCCTCAGTTTTCCCCAGCTTTGGTACAAACTCTTCAGTTTTATAGTATTTATATAACTGGCTCGTTAGCCTAGTAGTCCTAAGCGCGACTGCTACGCTAGGGGTCTTGGATTCAATTCCCAGGTCGAACAAAGTATTATTGGGTTTTCCTATGAATTTATCAGTAGCAGCTCGGAGTTAGGATTTGTGCCTGGTTAATGGCAATAGGTTTGTCCCTTATTACATGGGACCTAAACATACTGGCGCACTGTGGCTCTACATTTGGTACACCTCTCACTAACCCTTCGGGGAATACAGGCGTGGTGGTATATCCAAAATAGGCCAGTCTATGCATCACGTGAAGAGTCAATCGTTAAAACATTGTTAATTTTGAAAGCGTGCATTAACTAATGGAAGTACCTATTCTAGCTACCTACAGTCATGTTGTTTTTGTTAGATAAATACGAGTGGTCTGTGAAGGGCCGGCTTCACTGCCTGGAGTGGCGGCGATACGTCCTCACTCAAATTGATATACAGTTACCTTTACCGTAAGAGACAGTTGAGTGCGTCTACTGATGATGGGCACACGGTTCTGTAAGTAGCTTTCATAATTAATTAGTAATCTATTAATTTTACCATAAAATTCATTTTACAACTTACGTGCATTCAAAAAAAAGGACATCTCACGTAACAAGTGTGAAACCGACACAGCAAATAATTTGCCATCCAGTTTAGGGCTTTAAATCATGTCAGTTAAAATATGTTTTATAATGACAATATAAAAAAGGTGACGACTTGCCGGTGGCCGGCTGACAGTTAACGATTGGAGTTTTAGAGGCGTGGCCCTGTCAAAGCTCGTTGCCACGTCTGTCGGAAGTGCGATTGCAGACCGTGGTCCCGGGTTCAATTCCCAGGTCGGGTAAACTGTTATTGTTTTTTTTCCATCAGGAAACTTACCAGCAGCCCAGAGTTAAGCTATTGCTTAACTCTGGGCTGCTGGTAAGTTTCCTGACTATTGGTGGTGTAACACCGCCGTGTCTTAGAAAGCACTTAAAGCCATTGGTCCCGGCTGTCATTACATCTTTGACAGTCGTTACGGGTAGTCAGAAGCCCGAAAGTCAGACTAGTCTTACCAGGAGGTATCGTATTAGTACCAGTAACTGGGTTGTGGAGGTCGGATAGGCAGTCGCTCCATGGCGCACTGGTATTGCTGCATTCGGTTAGACAGGAAGCCGACCGCAACATAGTTGGGAAAAAGGCTAGGCGAAGGATAAGGATGACGGGCTCTTTCTAAAATTTTTTCTTAAACAGTGGTGTTTGCCGCGCTAGTGGCGTGCGCGTGCGCCGTCGACGAGACTATCTTGGACATCTCGGGTACAAAGGCACGGCTGGTGAACAATGCTAATGGAGGATTCAATATCATATTGGAAAGGGGCAAGTATTATTATTATTTTAACTTTTTAGTTTATTTAAACTGCCTCGGTAGCCTAGTGGTCCTAAGCGCGACTGTTACGCTAGAGGTCTTGGGTTCGATTCCCAGGTCGGGCAAAGTGTTATTGGGTTTTTCTATGAAATTCTCAGTAGCAGCTCGGAGTTAGGATTTGTGCCCGGTTAATGGCAATAGGCTCGCCCCCTATTACATGGGACCTATAAACATACCTGCGAACTGTGGGTGTACATTGTTACACCTTTGCCTAACCCTTCGGGAAATACAGGCGTGGTGATATGTTAAACATTGTCGTGATAGTTAAGACGCCCGCCTCACACACATGAGGTTGCGGATTCGACATCGAGCGAGTACAAATGCGTCTTTTTCAATTCATATATCCTTTCTATGTTTCTAACTATTGAGCTATTTGTGAGAGAGCTTATCCGTGAAGTACTACCATCATATCTATTGCTGCCGCAAGAGCAGCGTTACTATGTTGCGGTTTGAAGGGTGTGGGTGCCGGTGTAATTACAGGCACATGAGACATTTCAACTGTGTTTCTGGGATGGCAACGCATTTGCAAGGCCTCTGGTATTGCAGATGTATATAGGCAGCGGTGACCACTTATCATCAGGTAGGTCATCGGCCTGTTTGCCATCCAATGGTATAAAAAATTGTTTATCTTGGCCATCCCCGAAATTGGTGAAGGAAAACGTCGTGAGGAAACCTGGACTTTATAAGTCTGAAATCACTAATCCGCCTTGAGCAAGTATGATGATCAATGCTCGAGCTTTCTCTGTATGAGAAGAGGGCTGTGCCCTGCAGTGGAACAATAATAGGCTTGTATTTTTAGTTATATAAATATCCATAATTCTCGGAGAAAAGTGTATCAACTTGAATTTCACACCTAGTTCCTTTCGACCAGTAATAACACTTGATGTCTTATACTACAGGGACCAATGCAACCGAGGTGATCGCCTGGATTGGCCGCACCTTGCCAGCTCCATCGTCTGCTGTAACTACGAGTGGCATCACAGTTCTCCAGTTCGCAAGCTTGGATACCACGCTATCCATTAGCAGCGCAGCCGCCACCGGCAACAGAACAGGACAAGTTATCAGCTTGGCTTGGACCGCACCTCGGGAGGTCCAGCTTATGGACTGTGTCGACTATGGTGAGACCATTTGATAACACTATGCTAAAATGTAGTGACTGTAAAAAGGGCGGTCAGATACTTTTGTAATAATAGAGCTCCTTGTGAAGAAGCTTATCCGTGAAGTACTACCACCATATCTATTTCTGCCGCAAAGCAGCGTTACTGTGTTCCGGTTTAAAGGGCATCGGTGCCGGTGACATTACAGGCACATGAACAGACATTTCAAGTTTGTCTCTGGAATAGCAACGCGTTTGCAAGGACTCTGGTTATTGCGGATGTCTATAGCCAGAGGTGACTACTTAACATCAGGTGGGGTCACGTCGGCTTGTTTGCCATACAACGAAACCTAAAAAAAGTTTTAAAACTTTTTTTTAAATAATTAAAATTTATAAAAATATATTACATTATTAAACTTTAAATAATTATCTAGGTAATCTTCAAAATGTTTTAAAAACAATTTATTTATTTCTTCTTAAACTTTCGATAGTTGAAACTTAACTAACCTTCCTTTTTTGCTGAATATGCCTTTTTGTTATCCACGTCTTAATTGCCTTAAGTTCCCTGAACGAGTTTATATGAGACTGCCCTCCCACAGGCTCACATCACTGGTACGGTGGACCTCAGCAGAAGAGGCAGTACTGGCCGATCGAAAAGTTGAATATTAGTGAATATTCATACATTACAAAGGAAGCGGACAACTGCGGTGTCGCGGAACGTTACTGGCTGAACTCGGCCGGAGTTTTCTACTTCTTCGACAGGAAAGTCCCCCTCTTTGTCGACTCAGGGCACATAGTCAGTAACTCCGCTTGCTTCATCGCTAAAGTCGACGCTCCGTATTCAAGCGAGAGAGCACTTAACACTCTCAGATACAACATTGCCATTTTCGAGGACGTCAGGAAGGCTCACGAGTACGCCATAGAAAAGTACTTGAACAAGCCGTCAGGATACCCCGATGAACTGATGATAAAGTCTCCAATTTGGTCTACTTGGGCCAGGTATAAAAGAGATATAAACCATGATGTGGTGCTGAAGTTTGCTAACGAAATAAACCAAAACGGTTTCTCGAACAGTCAATTTGAGCTGGATGACTTGTGGGAGATATGTTACGGTTCTCTCACGGTAAATACGGACAGGTTCCCAAATATGAATTCCACCATTGCTACTTTAAGGCAAATGGGCTTCAGGACGACGATGTGGGCGCATCCCTTCTTGAATAAAGGATGCGAACCTTGGTACTCAAATGCTAAACAACTAGGGTGAGTCTTCAAATGTCTTGTTACCTCATAAACATAGTACCCACTAACCTAGTAAGAATTTCTGATTTACAATCCTACATGATAACCACCACATTAGTTGGTAACAGTACCTGCAACTCTCAAGTCCATTAGTAGGTCCGATAATTATTTTTCATTTTCCTTTTTACGCAGGTAAAAAACACTCATATGAGTGCAAGTGCTCATATCTTCTTTAATGTTTTACGGATTTCGCTTGCTCTTATGGCAGTACCTTAAGCTTTAGCTGCTCTTATAAATTCATTCCAATATCATGCCATCAGCTACGTAGTGTCTTCAGAAGACGGCAATGTGGAGTCCCATTGGTGGAACGACAATGGCACCACCACCGCCTACATCGACTTCACCAAGGAATACGTGCGGAACTGGTACGTGAACCGACTGAAGAGATTGCAGAACGAAACTGGTGTCGACGCTTATAAATTTGACGGTGGAGAGACCAGCTGGTCGCCTGCTGTAAGTAATTGATCAATTATCATCAACGACATCCACAGTCCTCAGCCTGTCACACCTGGCGCAGCCTTTTAGGGGATAAAGTGCAATAGAAGCGAATTAAAAATATCTATGACCTACTACTAGTGGAGCTTGGCTGAGGTCTTGCTTTGATTTTATAGAAAAATACAAATAAAAAATGCTAAGAAAATTTAATTAAGGGTCAATCGCCCAACATTTATTAAGTTTTTTATTAGAACCTTTTGACTACAGGATAAGGCAGCGAATAGTTTAAAATGTCCGTCCATGAGTGTTGTATCGTCAATAGTTATGTTTTTACTGAATTACTGAAGAATTTAAAAAAGAATCATTAGGTAGTATTTTCAAACAATGTCTAGAGTACTTCAATAATATTGCTCTCATACAACGTTTGACGGCATTTTGTAGTAGTGAAACAATATCTTCAGGATAAAATGTTGTTTTCTAGATTCCAGTTCTACAAGGAAACATTTACGAGAAGCCTAACGTCATTACTTCAGACTATGTCAGAGCTGTTGCAGCGTTTGGAAACCTTGTTGAAGTTAGGGTCGGATTCGGGTAAGTCAAGACAATGTTGAAGTATACTACTACTTTACACTCTTTTTCAGACTTTCAGTCCTTTTGATTCCCCCGTTAGTCCCGTGCTCGTAACACGTGGGGTCCTGAGTTCGATTCCCAGGTCGGGCCAAGAGTGGGATTTTTCATTAGAAACTTCTTAGCAGCAACCCGGAGTTTGGAAGTAGGTGGTGTGACACCCCCATGTCTTGAAAAGCACGTAAAGCTGTTCGTTCTCCGTCTGATCTATCCCCAGACATGTCGGGTATTTATTTATTTATTTAAACTTTATGTAACAAAAAGTACAAAGGCGGACTAAATGCTTCAGGCATTCTCTACCAGTCAACCGAAGGAGGTGAAGAGATAACATGACAGGTGCAAATCATAAAATAAATGTAAAACAAAATTAGATACTTGAAAAAAAAGAAAGTACTCAATGCAATTATAATAAAAAATATACAAAAAACATATCTACTTAAATACATACATCCATACTTATATCCTTACATATAAAATACATATCCCATATCCGATATCCGACCCACCCACCAGGCATCGAGTCAGAGAACAGGGAGTGCATCTGCGTTTTGAAGAATGCATATTACAGTCTTTTTCACAAACATTACGTAGATGAAGCATTACAGATTAATACAAGTTTGTAGGTACACCTGTCGGTACATACTTAAGTACCATTAAGGACTCAGCTCCTCTGCCAACCCAAACTGGCTTATCTTTTAACTAACATAAGAGTCATGTAAACACTACAGAAGATAAGGCTACTTTCAATGTCTTCTTTCCTAGGAAATAATCCAACTGTATTATTCCACAGGACTCAAGACCTTCCAATCTTCGTCCGTATGATTGACAAGGACTCTTTCTGGAACTTCGAGAATGGTCTCCCGACCCTCATCACGACTTTATTCCAAATGAACATAAACGGGTACCCGCTGGTACTTCCCGACATGATCGGGGGGAATGGTTACGATGGACCGCCAAGCAAGGAACTGTTCATCAGGTGGCTGCAAGCTAACGTCTTCATGCCCAGCCTGCAGTTCTCTTATGTACCCTGGGATTATGATAATGAGGTCAGTATTATTTACCACTAGTTCCGCCCGCGGCTTTGTCCGCGTCAAAGTTGGTAAGTAATCCCACTGGAACGTACATTTTTCCGGTATAGCTTATGTGCCAGCCTATAATCTAAGTCTCTGCCAAATTTCATCCAGATTCCTTTAGCCGTTCATGCGTGATTGACTGACAAACATCCTTCCATCAAAACTTTCAAACGAAGCCCTATTACTAAGACTCCGCTGCCTTTCCGTCCGTGTATCACAGGGCTGTATTGTAATAATTAAACACTTGAAATTTTAAAAGAGTACATAAGCTTTTATAATTTCAGTACTATGACCGAAAAAAATTTCATCATATCAGCCGTAGGACGTCTACTGCTGGACATAGGTCTCCCCCATAGATTTCAAATGGTTTTTTTCTGCATGTAGTGTTAAATATTGTACTGTGATACTAACCTCTTCGAGAGCGAGTCCGATTTCTACTTGGCTTGCTTTTTAAATCTAACTTCACGCAATCAAACATATTAGCAAAACAAAGTCTTTGTTGGGATATGGGTAACTTTTTGTTAGTCTTTAGGGTTGAGATTTCATTGACTAGATGCAAGAGTAAATTCATAGTGAATATAGATTATTTGTTCTTCTAATAAATTATGTTCTACATGTTAGACCATCACCATAAGCCAGCAGTTCGTGACGCTCCACGAGACCTATACTCCGGACATCATCGCGGCGTGTAAGAAGGCTGTCGCCGATGGATCGCCTGTCAACATGCCTATCTGGTGGATAGCTCCTAACGACACGACGGCTCATGCCATATGGGATGGTAAGCTGTCTACTGTTTAATGCTTAAGGTTCATTTTACAAAGGCACGATGATGGTACGGTACGGTTGGTGCGGGCTTGAGCAATTGGCTGCCGCGCTGAGGATCGCGGATTTGATTTCTCCATGGAACATATATTTTTGTGACATACTGATAGTTGTTACGATTCTGGCTGTTTTGTGTATGTGAGTTTATATGTTTTTAAACGCACCTACGATTCAGGAATTTTTT